>VMRN01000054.1:2350451-2518082 GCA_010277015.1 Poeciliopsis turrubarensis
ACTGAAAACAGGACTGAAAACAGGACTGAAAACAGGACTGAAAACAGTCAAACTCCCTCCTCTGATCATTTCCTCTTTTCTTCCTCATGTCTTCCTCATGTCCTACTTCTATTCCTTTCTCGTATCATTTAAGTTATTCTTTCATTCCATGTCGCTTTTCTTTACGCCTTTCCTTTTTTGCTCACCGCCTCACTTTCTCTCCTTTCTTCTACGAGTCACAACTCACTGTGTTCCTTCCTTCCTTCTCTTCCTCTACTTCCTTCCTGTTTTCTGGCATTGTCACATTCAAGCTGTAGAAACAAGCAAATCCCATGTAAACTCTTTGTGCTCAAAGTAAATGTCTTTAATTTGATCAGAACTCTTAAAAAAAATAAGTTATGAAAATTACATGACAATTGTGCATTAAATCCGTTACATTTAAATGTTGCCATCTGATGCCAATTCATGCAAAAGATTGCTGTATTTATTTGGCTCCAGAATAAAAACAAATGATGCATCAACAAAAAGTAAAGCGTCAAGAAGTAAATATAAAAATTAATCTAACAAAAAAAAACAAAAAAAAAAAAACAACAACAAATAAACAAAAGAGGTTTTCATCGTCCTGTCGCCCGCTTCAAATTGAGCTTCACAATCGTTGCGACGAAATCATTTCGGGTCACCACGTCTGAGGCGACGATGTTCATTGGCGTCTTGTCGTGTTGCTGCTTCACCCACCGTAGCAACTTTGGCAGGCCCCTTCGCACGACGTTGGTGAAGTTGTCGCAAATGCGGAGGATGTACCAGAGGATTCCGGAGTTGTGAGGTAGGGTTGGATTCAAGCCACAGACAAAGAAATCTGGACGAGAAAGGGACACAAATGTGTTCAGAGGCACGGTGGAGACGTAGGTTGTAGTCGCCGAAAAGAGAACGAAGCCAACAAATAGTTGTAGAGACACTCACACGTGAAGGATTTCTCCTTCTCCAAAGCCTGACAGAGTTTGGCTGTAATTACCGCTCGGTCCATGCTGTTGCCATAGTAATAAGTTATTTTTCTCCATAACACAGGCTGTTGAAATTGTATGTCGTCGTACGAGACTATGATGTTTTTGCCTTGATTCCAGCAGCTCTTCAGGGTGGGAAAGTTCTGTGGTCACACATTATCGTTGTCCCTTAAGAATGAATACTTTTGAGAGATTTATGCCCAAAATGATGGTCAGTAGAAACATTACCGTCTTTGGGAGGAGTTTGCTTCCAAACAGGTTTTTCAGGAAGGTGATGAGGTGGTCGTGAAGTTTTTTGGAGATCTTTTTGTCAAACCCCTCAAAGTGGGATAAAGACAAGATGATGATTTCTTTAGGATGACTCTCTGCCCATGTGTTTATTTCCCTGAGTACAGTCTGAAATTAGGGGTTTTGGGGAAGGGAATACAAGCCACACTCAATTAAAGCTTCATTTTTATATTTAACACAATGAGCTAACAACCACCCCAAGAAACACGAATGACTTTGGTCCACGCAATACCCTTCAGTGATTGAGCGTTTACCTCAACGTCGGTTCGGGTGTACAGGCCGTGGTGAAAGAAGAGCCTGGTGGGATTTGTGTCGTTTGGCTTGCGGGCAATCCTAAGGTCAAAGTAGCGAGCTCCGGCATTCAGCTGCTCAGTTATGCACACCTCCTGTGATCAAAAGACCTGGCAATTCAAGCCCCTTTTCAATCTCTCTCAGAAATACATTTGCTGTTAAAACGTTCCTTACCTGAGTGGCTGCCCAAGTGTGGATGATTTTACGCAGGCAGTAGATTCTGCTGAACCTCTTCAGTCTCTTGGGCTCGATGATTCGAGAGTGGATGTCCAGGTCATAACTCATCGAGTCATGGCTTCCTAAAGATGACAAAAGAAAGATGAGGTAGGAAAACCACTGCCGAACTGTAGGTTGCCTTATTTTTATGATATTAGTCTGATAGTTCCTAAAAAAAGATTTGCAAATTAATGTTGACCCAAACCATAAAAATCACAGTTTTGAACATCTGTCTTACAAAAGTAGACAACGTTTTAAGCAGCGGAGTTTGTAAAAACTCAAGTCAGCGCCCGGCAACAAGCATCAGATATTGGTCACTCAGTCTTCAGGCTTAGGCAGGTTTGATGAATGGTTTTGATAAAGTCTGCTTTGGAGGAAAATCTCACTAGATATTTCTAGTTCTATTGCATGTATAAAAAATAACAATGCAAAATAAATAAATAAATAAATAATCACAGAATACCAATGTTTTTTTTTTTTTTACAAGATAAGTTAATTTTCCAATAACTTTCTCGAGATCTGCAGAAAACAAAGCTTGTTTTCTGTAGATCTTGAACTGATTGGTGTGGTGTAGTGTGTCAAACCTGATTCCATCCCTCAAATGCATGCAACAACAGCGACAGACGACTGAGTGTAATTACACTCGTTGAATCGCGTCGATTAGAAGAAGTTAGACTAGGATCAGCTTAGATTCTGATAAAGAAAACAAGCCTACGTTCTTTCATCATGACTACATTCCTGCCTCCTTGACAGAACCGGATTATCCCACCTGGTATGACCAGTTTGAACAGAGGGATGGTGTGAAGCTCAGTTGGGAGTTGCGACATCCAGTCAGCGTAGCTCATGGTTTTTCCTCTTTTAGATCAGACGACAAAAATCTGACTCTTAATCTCCTGAAAACAGAAAAATCCAAGAAGAAAACCTCACCTGTTGAAGCTCAGAGACAGAAATGGGAATGTTCCAGGTGGTACTCACCCCGCTGGGGTATACCTGTCCTCCTCCGTCAGGTCTGCCAGGACACCTGTGACTTACTATGCATGAGTGGCTGAATTGTTACTTTTCTCTGAACCATTGTGGGAGGAGAGAAGCAGTTGTTTCTCCTGTTGGGTGTTCAGGTTTTATGATTTCCTGTGAAACTTCCTCATACAATCATTACTTCCTATCCTACCCAAACAGACGCAAAACAAGTCTTTCAGCTTTCAAAGTAAACTCTGCCACTAGAGCAGGTCACCTCCTGGTTGCGTTATATTTGATCTGGACCCAGCGTTAGTGTCTCTAAACACAAACGAGGCATTTTTTTTTTTTTAATTATAGTGGAAAAAAATTTAATATTTCCAAACACTGTTCAGGTAAAATCAGTCAGTCAGGTTTATCCATGAATTGTGCACAACTCAGAGAGCTCATAAGACAATCAATAATGATGCAAGTCTGGATGCAAGGCTCCAGACTTGGATGCAGAGACAACACATGAGTTTTATGCAAGGATAAGGGATCCAAAGCAAGGGAAACGGTCGTGGTTCCCATGCAGCTGTGGGAAACAACATTGTACACGTAACCCAAACAGCTCAGGTAATTTGTAGTTTTTCCACCACATAAACTCATCAGCTGAAAGGAACTACTCGGAATTACAGCCCTACAAGTTGGATGTTTGAAAGATTCCTTGATTGTCAGGCGACCAGCTACAGAAATTCCAATGACATGTTTGTGTGTGGCAGACCGGTTGAGCCACAACCAAAGCTCCGCCCCCCCAACATGCCACCACAGCCAGCTGACCAATCCCTGCTCAGTCTGGGCAGATTTCTTTGTTGTACCCATGCAGGAAGTAGAACAGGAGAAGAAACAAGTTTTAGAGTGATGTACAGTGACAGATTTTCACCACATATATTTTACACATAGGTCAAAGGTTCTGCTGAAACCAAATATAAGCAAATATCCCCCAAACATTTCAGATTTTTATCCCGAACCTACAAGAAAGACCATTTGTCATTTCCTTTCTACTTCACATTAATACACTAAATTGTGCTGCAGGCCTCCAACATGGCGAGGTGCTGCAAGCACCATACTGCCCTCTAGTGACCGAAAACATTCACTGTTCCATTGTCTGCCTCAAACACTGACAGAGCTGTTGATTGGGTAACACAGAAATAGGCATTTCTGCCATTTCAATCCGTTTTTTTTTTTTTTCAGGAGAAATTTTCATGAAAAGCACATATTTCTTTAGCAAAGTGAGCAATCAGGACAATAAGCTAGAGAGAGAAGAAGTCCAATTACTCAGAGCGGAGACGGAACGATGGCTCCCTCAGAGGAGGGGGTCAGTCTGGCCCACTCTCTCACCGGGGAATGCTGGGATGCATTTAGTCTTCGGCTCTGCTGGGAACACGTCCCAGACTCACTGGAGTACCTCCTGGAGATGCATAATGCAGGACAAATGCTTTTAAAATTCATAATTGAAGCAAAAACGTACAGATTTACACAAAGGTTAACAACTTTTTACATGGGTGCAGCATCACCTAACTGTAAAGCAGAGATGTCCTGGCATGTGGGTCTTTATGGGCATTTGCATGTTATCATTTCATGAACATGTCCTCATGCTGAAATAAAGGAGAATTGACTCGACGCCTGATAGTTTATCAACATATGAAAACCAGAAAAAATAATAATGACTTTTCTGTGACCCAGTTTTATTATTATTATTATTTTATTAAAGTGTTTTATATCATCAAAATATACTGATATATACAGTTTAAATCTACCTAAACCTACTGGGGGTCAGGTAGACAGAAGCGATGAACTGAGCAGTTCATCGCTTCTGTCTACCTGACTGTCTGATAGTTGCAAGACGACTATCAGAACATTTTGAAATACATTTAATGCAACTTATTGCTGCTCTGAAAGCGTTTCTTTCATCAAGTGGTTTTAGTTCAGAGTCTAGGATTATCTGGCACCAGGTGGTGAAGAGAAGAGAGAGTTGGGTGTCTTGGCGGTAGGTTGAAGTGCTGCACTGTGGCGAATTTGAACAGCAGCTGAACGGATTAAGAAGCTTCTGCGACCTGACATGAAAAGACGGGATTAGTAACGCCTGCTGAGCACCTGAGAAGAAAGTATAATCCGAGGGAAGGGCTGCAGGGCACCTGAGGGTACTGTTGGGTTAATTGCCTGTAAAAGGATATGGTGTTAAGCTGTAGATCTGACAGTTTCTTGATTTTTTTTCCCCTACATCTGAAGTGGTGCTGTAGTGGACACTGTGTCCTCCTCCACTGCCCTGAGATCAGAACCCCTCCTGTCCATCAGTGTTGACGTTTGCTGCTCCATAACTTCCTGTTTTTTTGAGCATTAGACTGTCGATCAATCAAAGAAATTGAATGCTACTTTGCAACACAGAAACGGAACAGAGAATGTACTACAGTATCAAGGTCTGTTCATAACCTCATCTGCGCTGCTATTAATCAGCATCATAAATTTAGAACTCTTGGCACATAATGGCATTCTTCAATTGAGCAAAAGTTGTTTAAGTTAATCTTTGTATTAATCATGACCTGAATGACAAAATCCAAAGTCTATGAATCCCAGATGTGTTCTTTATTTATGGTGCATGAAGTCCAAACACTAAAGACACAAATTCTGTTCCTTCTATTGCTAGCAGTCCCCCTGGACAAATTGTTTTTGTTTCTTTTACATGCAGTAAGACAGGCTAACATTAGTCAAAGAAATTAAGGTACAAAACACCTCAGTTGAGAGGTTAAGGTGTAGGGGTTTAGACTGAACCATCATCAAGACAGCTTAACTTTCTGCTGTTATTGCAGTATTTCTTAGTCTGAAGCAATGGCTCTTAATTAGAAAATGGTAGATCGGAGAATAGGAAAGGTTCCCAGTGGAGGAGTTCTCTTTCCGTCTTGCTCATGAGTGATTGTAGGATAGAGGAGGGCAATAGGTACCCAAAAAACTGAAACTTAGTGTTCCCTACATTCAGATTTAAGACAGTCTCACACCTGTCAATACCTTTTGTTGAGAAGGTATTAGTGTATTTCATCAGAACTTAAAGCCTGACAAGAACACACTAAGTGAGCAAGGTCTGAATACTTTAGCATGAAACAAGATTGCTGGCTATGTCTGAATAAAGTTCAAGTATAAAAGGGAAGGAAACTATCCTTTGGCACCCCTGAACATGTTTAAATTGTGTCAGTGTGTTGATTGTTTCCAGCATACCGAGGTCATAATGAAGGAAAGCCTAAGATCAAAGAAACCGTACTACTAGGAAGACTAGAGAGTCTTCCTAAAACATTTCATTGCATGGAAAATCATTGCTAAAAGTCTCAAGTTTGGAATCCTGATAGATAATGGTAGTTTTGCTGGGATGGAGACGAAACAAGATGTTTTTTAAAAACAACATTAAAATAGGCGATTTAAGAGAATGGGAGTTCAAAAACTTATATATAAAACAACTTGACTGGCTCCATCAGGGCCTGAAGTCTTATTTGAATTTGTCTCAACTTCTAACAAGCCATGCTGCTGGTAATTACTGAGTGGGCTACATTTCTACAAAGAAGTTAAGATAATAAGATAGTAAATAAAGTAACTGTGCAATTATTTATATATTTTGTTCTTTCAGTCATCGATTATTGCTTCGAATCCAACTTTCTGTTAGAACTTGACTGTGGAAACGGAGGGGCTCTGAGGAAGCAAGAGCTTGGTGTTGCTTGCACTGAACACCAGGGGGCAGCAAAGACACCTAGCAGGCGCACAACAAGGAAGCGGAGCGATGATGATGAAGAAGAAGGGGGGAAACATTGTGACACAGCAAAGGTAGTACAAACATAAATACACAGACTCGTGGTGTAAAGCAGTTTAAAGGTTCTGCGTCTTTCTACATTGAAGTTCATGTGTTATTGCGCCGTTTCTGCAGGCGGCGTGTTTGAGACAATCCACGGATATTTGACGGTACAGAGCAGCGCGTGACTCTCAGTGACGTTTCAGAGGTTTCGATTTGATTATTGACGACTTGAAATGATGGGATACGGTTCGGCTTCCATGTAGCTCACGAGAACCGGACCGAATGTTCCGTAATTTGCAACATTCCCGTAGGCGGAGCTCACGAACGACGAAAGCAGCAATCCAGAAATAAATGCTTGCATTCAACTGTGTGCTGTTTTTCTTCCGCCGAATTATTTGGAAGATCTTTTAGATCAATACGGAAACATTGGCTGATGTTCAGCTTTGACGCCCACAAGCGTTTCTGCTGTTGCACAGAAAACGAGAAAGATTTTCGCCGGAGTTTTGCTCATACTAGACTCTGCAAGGTTTTCGCTTTTTTTGTCACGTTGAAACCTTCAGCTGTCTTGTGCCAAGAAGTGCATCATTATGAAGCAAAATGAACACATTTTGATGTTAAAAAATCTGTAAAGTGTGGCGTGCTTTTCTTTGGAGCCAACATCTGGCTCAGTCATTTGCATCTCTTAGGTTTTGTTCCAGGATGGTCCTTGAACGAGGTCCCTCCAGCTTCTCTTTCTCACAGCATTAATTTGCTGCTTACATCGTGCCAGGGGTTATGGTGTGTTCAGGATTATACGCTTGGTTCAAGCTGGGATGTCTTTTCTCCTAACCCCGGCCTGTCTGCTGTGTTCCTTCCTCGGCCGTGATGCCGTTTGTTTTTAATGTTCTCTGTCAAACAGTTGAGATCAAAACAGAACAACTAGATTCATACTGAGATTAAATTATGCAATGACTTTGACAGCATTTAGGGGCATTAAACCTGATTTTCATTCTCCCTCTACTTCACAATTATGCACTAGTTTATGTTTGTCACACATTATTCTGATAGAAAACACTGGTGTTTGTTGCTGTAATGTAACATGAACCCTGAGAGCTGTGTTTTTTTTATTGTTCAAACAGATAGCATACCTTAATATTCACTAATAAGCACAATGGAAACCATGTTGGTTTTACAACAATCTTGCTTATCTCTGTTTTTAGGTGTACAGCCAATCAGCACAAAGTCAAGTTAATGGTGTTTCTGGATTGGCTGCTTTGCTCATAATTTCAATGGGGGCAATCAGCAAACAGAAGGAGGAGTTGTAACAACAATTTACTTTGCTGTTTTACAATTGTAGTTTGTCTATATATGGCAATGGTGGCGGAGGAAGTGAACGATGCCGTACGTAGCCACATTTCCAAATACTGAGCAAGAGGAATGCTCAAGACATTTTACTGCTAACAAAGATGTTGTTCGGATCAACACTTTTCTCTTCGCAGTAGGGGATGATTGCTTACGACGTGCTCACATATGTCATGGTCAAATGTGAGCGGTTGGGTGAAATCAGATCCGGTCAGTTCAAACTTCAACAGAATACATGCCTCCGGCAAGCAATCGTTTCTCTATAGCCCAGGGTTCAGATTATCTTGCTCTATGCCAAGCATAGAACAAGGGGCCAGGCTAATTTAAGATGTGTTTTCTCTCAAATTGTTGCTATGGAAACTTGGTGACAGCTAAAAGATGCCACTCTTTGTCGCAGTGAAGGTTTCTTGACAGCCTTACCATCCGCTGTGCCTTAAAGTCAGCCCTTGTCCTTCCAAGGTGGAAGTTTTGTGGTTCTCTGACTTTAGCATCTTCTCACCAGGTTCTATGTACCAGCTGAGGACCTCTGAGGAAGAAGAATACAGCAAGGAAATCTCCAAGCTCAGGCAGGCGGTGTTGCAAAACAATGACATACTCCTCAACAACATGCTCTGCCAGGAGATTTACAAGAAAGTCATCAACTGCAGAGGGGGATGGGGCATCGCAGGCACTCCTCTCCATGCCGCCGTGTCTAAAGGCCACCTCAGCTGCCTGCAGGTTCTGCTGGCCCACGGCGCTTTTGTAGACACCGTAGACGTCAAAGCCCAAACGCCTCTTTTCAACGCAGTTCGCGGAAGATACCTGGACTGTGTCCTCGCCCTCCTCGGAGCTGGCGCCAACCCCAACGGGAGCAGGTCCAACAACAGCTCCCCGGTCCTCACCGCTGCCAGGGAGGGCGACGTGGAGATCCTCAGGCAGCTGCTGGTTCACGGCGCCGATGCGAACTCTCGTTCTAAGGTTCTGGTGTGGCCCTCCTACGTCCGGGTGACCAGCGGGCCGCTCTACCTGTCTGCGGTTTACGGACACATGGAGTGCTTTCGGCTGCTGCTCCTCCACGGCGCCGACCCCGATTACAACTGCACGGACGCGACCTTCCACAGTCTAGCCAAGCCGCCCAGAACGGTGCTGGAGATGTGCCTCAGGTACGGCTGCGGCGTGGAGTACATCCAGCTGCTGATCGACTTCGGCGCGAATGTCTACCTCCCTACGCTGATCATAGAGAAGTCCACGAAGCAGAACGAAGCAGTGGAGCTCCTCCTGAGTGAGAGAGGTATGCAAAACTAACCAAGTTACAAAGCCTTGTCAAAGTAGTCATAGCCCCTCATCATTTTATCACAGCCAGACATCTCGAATGTAATTTATTGGTATTTTACCTGACAGATCAATGCAGAATTGTGCATCATCCTGAAGTAGAAGGAAAAGTCCCATAAATTGCATGTGGAATAGAATCATTTTCATTGTCCTATAGTAGGGAAATTCAGGTGTAGCAGCAGCAAGTCAAAGATATGCTGGAGGACGTAGCTTCACACAAAGTCAAAAAATATATGGAAATAGGAATAAGAAACAAATGTATAAAAACATTTATCTCTTGTAGAAATGTACAATATTTTATATATTTATAAAATACAAATGTACACTGTAATATATAAAAATATATCAGTTATGCATAGTATTTTAGTAATGCATCAGTTATTAAAAACAGCTAAATAAGAGTTTTTGGATTGTCAGCTTGAAGTAAAAAAAAAAAAAAAAAAATTTACCCCTCAATTTTTTAAATAACGCATTCAATTGCCTCCAGTAAAACTAGTATTTATATATATAAGAACAGCATGTTTAAACAATTGCACTTATATTATGAAAAAATTCACCTTCTGTGGCCTGAAAGCACCAGTCTCAGCTGGTCCGCACTGAATTGTACGCTCCCTTGTGCGTAATCAGACATTTGTGAATCCGTCTACTGCCACACGGACAGATTGGCTTCAGTGGAATTGCAAGCATCATTTTGAAATCAGGGAACATTTCTCCAATCAAAGTGATCAGAAATCGACGACACTCCGATACCTGATCCCAGCAGGACTCGCTTTGCCTCCGTAACTCTTCAACGCATTGTCAGATAGTGAGACGCATCCTCCTTTAATCCCCCTCCCCTTCTTCTTTTTCCATCTTCAGGAACTCCCAAAGCCTTGACCTCACAGTGCCGGCTTGCTGTGCGAAAACACCTGAAAGGCATCAACAAGATCCACTGCATCGACGAGCTGGACATGCCAACCAGTCTGAAACACTTCCTGCAGCATAAAACAGTCCCTGTCCATTTTCAGTAAAAAAAAAAAAAAAAAAAAAAAGTGTGCGTTATTTTATCATGTCTTCATTTCAGTTCAGCAGTGGGTCTTTGCATAACGTGTCTTAAAACGGCTTCCGTCTCAATGGGCTGCTCTGTTCAGAGTGTTCGGTTAGAAGGTTAAATCTTTTTTTCTATTTCTTAAAGATGTGGCTGCTTAGACGTTGGTGACTCAGGTTTTGTACAGGTGTATCTCAATAAATGAGAATATGATCGGAAAGGTTATTTATGTCAGAAATTTATTCCAAAAGGAAGCTCGTGTAGAATTGGAAAATTCACTCGAGAATTTCAGGGAGCTTCGCAGAGAGTGGACTTGAGTCTCGAGACAACGCATCAAGAAACACTTCGCACACGGACTACAAACGTCGCATCACTCCAGAGCCAGCAGAAGCTTCTCACCTGGCTATGGAGGAAACCAATTGGACTGGACTGTTGCTCAAAGTCTCATAAAAAGCATCCTTCAACCATGTCAACAAACAAAACAAAACAAAAAAAAAAGTAATTGAAGCTGGTAGCTCCCAGGTGCCCAAATGCATTATGTCAGCAGTTTGACAATAAACTTCAAACTACTGGCTTTTTTCTTTTAGTGGCCCTAATCCTTCCCTGTAAACAAACTCTCTAAAAATGACCAACAAATAAAATCACTTGGTCACTTTGTGCTTTTTACATTTGCAACTTCTGAAGGCGGCCCACTAGATGGCAATTGATGACGTTGCATTTAAAAGAAAAACCAAAGATGAGCTCTGCTGCATAAAAATATATGTAGTAAGCATACAATGAACTCATCCTCTTGTACAGTGACATACCTTCACAGATTTAATATAGTTAAATCTGTGATTTAACTGCATGCGTTCCTAAATCAAAACGCATGCAGTCTTGATTGAGGAATGCATTTACTGAATTGTGTTGCCAAAAATTATACATTTCATATTCAGATGCAATACTGACCATCTCTATTAGTACATCTACAGGTCAGTCAGAGAAGAAATACAGAAAATGTTCAATATATTCAAAGTTTTCTTAACGGTGAGCTTTCTTTAAAAGTAAAAGCACCAGTAAGTATGGAGTCACAATCAAAATAGTATGACCTGGAAGCTTTTATTTTTGATAGATTTTCAGTGAATATCTCCTGCTGCTATATATTAATCCCCAATAAAATAAACTACAAAACAGTTTTGTCAGCAGATTTTTAATATTTAAGAAGTTGAATGAAGGCTTCTAAATGAACTTACAAGATGAAACCTTGGAGTCGTCCAGATATCTTTAAACTTCATCCAAAATATTAATTTTATTGCCTATTGTATTTTGAAGTAACGCTTCCCTTCCCACTATGGCTCATGACATTTTTTTTGTTTAAAAAACTAGAATTAGCTCTTCTATTATCCATTTTGTCTGATTACACCATTTTCATCAAATGTTAGAACCTTATTATTACTTTGAGTAGCCCTTTTTTTTTTTTTTACCAAATATTTTTTGACTCAATTATATTTGTTGACTAGTTTCATGTCTACAAGGGTAAAAATATGCTCAAGTAGCACTACTCTTGCATAAAAAACACATTTCTTATTTTTTTACCACCTGAGATTAAAACGAATTCTGTTAAGAAATTCCAAAGATAAGCAGGTGTGATTCCCTGGATTGACCAGTAGGTGGCAGGAGACTTACACTGCCCTGGAAAAAGCCCCAGCAAAACCACCTGAGCCAATTTATTGTGCGAGGCAAATATAAATTATAATATATAAAGAATGGAAGAAACACCAGATTCAGTACATTTAAGTTACTAGTATGATGTAACCTTATTAACTCGCATAATGCCATGTTCAGCTGCAAAAAAGGACAAAAGAATAGTTTATAAGCTGTCATATTAAATATATTTTTTTTCTGAAAAAACACCAGCAAACAAAACCTTCACCAGCACATGAATCACAAAACTTTCCCGTCTTATTCAATTATAAGAATCTCATAAAAAACATGTCAGTTCAAGTACAGCAATCATTGCAGGGAAAAGTTTTGCTCACAGTTCAACTTCAAGTAGCAGTAATTTGACTCAACAACTGGTTCCCTTCTTGAAAACTGAGGTCAGCTGTGCTTCTCTGAGCCTTGGTTTATTTATTTTCGGTCGCCGTGGCGTCCTCAGCCCAGCCCCACGTCTAGTGACATCATCACGACAAATCCCATGATGGAGGTCCACGAAGCCAGTCTGCCGTTACCGCTGGCAACGCCAATAAGACGAGAGATAACAGCAGAGGTCAGATGGGTAAATGACTCATAAAAAAAGTATTAATGTCAGAAATCTGGTGATTAATCTAAAAAATTTTTGAGAAAAAAAACCCAAGGAAATTTATGAATTCCAAAAGTCAAAAATTTCGACTTTTGGAGGTTTTCTGAGAAATTTCCATCTTGAAAATTCTTTAAGCTTGGAGACATTGACATACCGAGAAAGTTTCTGAGATTCATCCAAAATGTCAGTCTTTTTTTTTCAAGCAAATTTCTGACTTTTGGTGCTCAGAAATTTCCTTGTTTTCTTTGAAATATTTCTGAGATCAATCTCATAACTTCTGTTTTTTTTCTTGCACATTCTTGATATGTGCAAGAATGTGCAAGATGAAATAACTTTTTCTTCTTTTTTTTTTTATCTGCAACGGTCCTGTACATTAGCACTGCAGCCTTCTGTCCAAACGTTAGCCATGTTTTCCCACTGACCTGACTTGAGCCTCGGGAATGATGTCATCCACGACGACGTAGACCATCGCTCCGGCAGCAAAGGCCAACGCATACGGCAGCAGTGGTTCTGCGAGTACGACGGCGACGGCGCCCAGCAGGCCGGCGATGGGCTCCACCATTCCACTGAGCTGACCGTACCTGGTGGAGAAAGTGATCTGCTGGAGGCCAGAACCTTTACGGAGTGGTGCGGTGAGGAGGTTTGCCTACCAGAAGGCCCTCCACGTTGAGACCCCGGAGCCCCTCAGAGGGAGGCTCACCGCCAAGCCTTCTGGGAAATTCTGGATGCCGATCCCGATAGCCAGATTTCTGAAGGAGAGCAAACCATCGACAATCAAATAAATGTTGATTAAAAAAAAAAATATATATATATATATATATATAAATATATATATAATCCAGCGACATTCTGTGAAATGTCTTAATTTACTTTGGAAAAAAAAATAAATAAATAAAAGAGAAAAAAAAACTTTAGATTTCCAAGTATGAGAATTTGGAGTTTCTCATGAAACACGACCTCAAAATCCAGAATGGCTACCTCGCAGGTATCAAACTTGGAGATAGCTGAAGTTAGAAAGACCGTCTTGTTACAGATTCTGGAAAAAATATTCATACCTGATGAACGTTGTTTATATTTTATTCAAGTACAAGTTGAACCAGATGTCATATTACAATTTTATGCGATGAATCAACACAGTGGTGCAAAATTGGAAAGCAGAAGGTGAAGATGCGTGACTTTCACATCTAATTTTCAAATCGTTGCATTCGTAACTAGCTCCTTTACTCTGACGCCCCTAATTGAAATAATGCAACCATTTGCCTTCTGAAGTCGACTGCTTCTAGAACAATGAATGAAGTTTGTTGTTAACATGGGACAAACTGTGGAGAAGTTCAAGAGACGTGAATTCTTTTGCAAGACGCTGTAAATATTTGACATCAGCAGGTTGAGTTGCATCAGTTCGCAACTGAACATGTCAAACTCTTCTGTTTGAGATGTTTCTAAAGTGGGCAAAGGTCAGCTTCCTTGACCAACTCATTGTTTCTGGTCGTTTCTAGCTCTGTGTCCCAGTTATTTCATCTGTACTAACCTTATAAATAATTGATATAAAGATTTATTCTTAGTACAACTAAAGTCAGCCCAAGGACCAGCACTAGCTGTACAGTTTGAGGAAAAACTGTTTTCAGTTAAATAACAGTGCAGGGGAGGATTTTGCACAAAAATAAAGCTCTTCTTATAATGTGTCTCCTCATATTAGTAATGCAGATATAGAGGAACAACAACAACATGATTTAATGCAGCGATCAAGTATTTGGCTGAGTATTCAAACTGGGAGGATTCTAACAAAGTGTGTGCAGTTGTTTACCTCAACGATTCATTGAGGCACTCAGCAAATTATAAACAGGAAAACCGAAAGTATAAGCAGTGGGATGTGAAGACGAGTGTTCCAAGAAACTTAGAACATCTAAGAACTTTAAGTTTTAAAGTTCCAACAACAATTTTCTGATTGGATGGGGAGGCTGCACGCAAAGGGACATATCAGCCCTTTCTGAAAGAGCTGCACAAAACATGGCAAACTATCAATTATTATAATGTTGCAGTGAGTCGACTGCACATTTTTAATTTCGTCGTTTTTTTGTTTTTTTCCTCAAAGGTAAAAATGACAAAGACCTGAGTCTGACTTAATGTTTCCAAACATATTTTTTATCCTTATATTCTGCAGCCCTACTGCCTAACGTTACTCAGTATATAATAAACATAAAGCAGGGGAGAAGATAAAAACATTGTCTTTATATAGCCCCGATACTGAAAACTTAGAGCAGGTTTTACTGCCTATAACACTTTCAGTCTAGAAACTGGGAATCTGTCAGAGAATTTCACTCAAATTGGATTATCTGGATGATGTTCTTGCAGAGCAGGTCGGTCCTCTTACATTGGCATTGATATAATAACTCCATGAAGGCTTATGTTGGTAAAATGTAGCGCGTGAACTCAATGTGAGCTTTCAAAAGAACGACTATAACTCAGCTTTTAAAAGCTTCAGAGGTCGCTGAGTAGCGCATCCTCTGAAGCTTACACTATGTAACAACTCAAAGCATAAAGAGATGTGCGGTACCCACAGAACGTTAGCATGCTGTGGACAGCTATGCCCACTGAAATTACTCTAATTCTCTCCACTGCTTGAACTGAGTCACATTACATGGCCTCATTGGCCTGAAATAACAGCCCAAAGGGCTTAACATAATCTTAATCTCAAAGGACCTCATCATATGACCTCTCACCTCTTTGTCCTTTTGCTTCCTTTTCCTCAGGCTCATTTTTCTCATCACCTAACCAAGTCAAAAGCAGCTGCTCTGCTTCTGTGGGGCGATATCTCCAGATTGGAAAAGGACTGATAAGATTTACAGAATCCAACCACATCTATCACTCCTGGAGATGGATTTTTGGTCTGTTACTTCATCCATAACCAACTGATGGCTTTTGATTGATGTTTCTCTCACAATCCTCTTGAGTCTTTGTAGAACAGCTACATTTATACTGACAATAAATGACCTACAACTAACATGTGAACCAATTCGATGACCAAATGGTTGCTAAACTTGTTGGCAGAAATGGCCAAGTGAAAAGAATATAATAATAAAAAATTCTAATTTGATTTTGTTTACCTGCTCAACAGTGAAATGATACAATATTTAATAAAACAGGCCAGATTTTTTTTTTCTCCAGGGTTGCTTAAAACAACAGAATTATGTAATCAGATTTTCTGATCAGTGGAAGGCCAAGAACCAGCTGGTTGCCGCCCCAAGATGATGAACTAATTTTTTTATTTATACTGCAGGCGTATCTGCAATACAACAGCTCTGCTGAGGAGCAGATCCAGCAGGTAATTCCATGAAGTAACCACTAGATGGCAACAGCAGGCATCTAGTGGTTACATAAAACACGTTTATTTGAAGCTTATTCATACTAACAAATCTTAAAAGGTTAACATTAAAATGTAAACGTAAATGCATTTTTTGCATATTATGTAATATGTTTGAACCAAATGCCCAAATTAAGGACTGAGTTTTTCACCAATTAAAAACCTTGATAGTCATCTTACCTGGCACTCTCGAAGGTAGCAGAAGTTGTTTTTCCTATGGCTCCGAAACCGACCCCAACAGCCAGGCCCTCTGCAGAGGCAGAAAAGAAATGGCAGACAATTGATTTTCATCACTTTGCGTCCCACACTATAGAAAAGAGGAGGAGAAAAAAAGGTCAGCCTTAGAAAACGGGTACATAAAGCAGCAAATGACTGAATATCACAGGTAGCACAATACACGGAACAGAAGAATGAAAGAAAAGTAAAAAGATATCACAGGCTTGTCATTTCACTGAACACAGTGAGGGTTTCCACGGTGCGTTGTTTTCTTCTGTTCTTTTCTTTGCTGCCTTCCAGCCCTGGTGAATCTGAAACATGTTTGTTGAACTACTTATGCATTCCTGAGAGTCAATTGTTATATATATATATATATAAAAAAGTATTTATCCAAGCACTGCAGAGGTGAAAAGCACCGTCAGGTTTGTTAGGAATCCTGTGCAAGACGGGAACAAACAAAGTGCTACAATCGCTCCGTCAGATTGGTGTGATGGTTTGTGTCACTGATATAATTTTGTTCATATGACGTCCATTTGTGACTTTAGTTCCTCAATACATTTTTGCAATTTAAATCAAGTTCAGTTTATCCAGTTTTGCTTGTTCTTTCACCACGAGCTCCCACACTTAGACGACCCCCGATTTAGGAGATTAAAGCTGTTCTTATGACGAATTGCTACAGTTGTAATCGCCGAAACACGGCCGCTGCTTCTCTTCCGTCTCTTCTGTGTTCTGACCACCCTGTGCATCGTCCCTCCACCATCGTCCTGGTTATCTCATTCGTTATGCTTGTCACACAGGCTTTGAGCGCTCTTCATTCAAACCGAAAGCGAAAAGGTCACGGCGAGCGATGTATCTGTGAGCGCGTCGGTGTGCTCGAGAAGCTCGGGAATGTGTTTGCGTGACCCGTGAAGACAGATCTACTGGCTGTTTTGCATTTCCCGCTGTCACGGCACTTCTCCACACTGATTACAGGTTGTCGGGGCTTGAGGACAGGTGTGGGCTGGTCAGCCGCTGAGAGCCTTATGTAACACGAGGGTCACGACACTGACGCGAAAGAGGGGGGACTGCAGGCCCGCAATCATCCTTATACAGCCCGGCATCTTTCCTGCGAGGACTGAGCAGGAATAGAGGTTGAATGAAATCTCGATTGATTGGGCGGATTTGCTCTTGCTTTAAGACATCTACTTCTTGCACTTCTTACACGTTATGCGGCTTAAGAAACTTTCCAGCAGTTTGTGTCTTCATTTGCAGCGACTCTGATGTGCTTTTTTCAGCTCCCTCACCAAATTAATAGAAAATGAGAAACATGGACTATTCAACCACATGTGGTGCTGAGAGCTGCAGCTGCACCCTCGATGGCATTTAATTAGTCCTGTTAGCTGTGCCCAGAGCAGCAAACTCTGTGGTTACAGTAGGAGTCGGTGCACCATAGGACACAAGAGTGGGATCGTGAGAAGTTGTGAGTTCTTGTGAGACCAACCAAACTCAAGATTATTTTTCTTAGGGGTGGTAGGCATGGGCACAAACTGTAGAAGGGTCGCACATGAAAATTGAAATTTTATCCTAATGGACTGCCTTGGGTTAGATTGAATTGTGAACAAAACTATTTATTTAGACAAATGAATTTGTTTAACATGTGAAAACCATGGAAATCCCTCACCCTGTTGAATCTCTCCAGCTCTATCTGGGAGATCCCAAGGTTATCTGAGGATAAAAGGAACATATTGTACCTCAAGCAAGTTCTGAGTCAGTGCTGGACACTCCTCCCAGTGGACACTTGAACGCTGAGATGCCCTGGAGACTTCCTAATCTGCTAAATAATGCTGTCCATCACAGCGGATTAAGGCATGCCTTGCTGTCCATCTTGGTATCTATTTATGCCATTTACAGATGTATTTACAGCATAATTATTAGATACAATGGCACTGAAGTAGTATTTAAAACGCAAAAACAGATGGCTACCCTGTATTCAGAGAATACAGTGGATGGTTAAGTCAGTGGGCAATGCAGATTTTCATTATAAACACCACAGGGTCTCTCAGTGGGCTAAAGTCTGGAACAAGGTCATTCAGAAACATCCTGAAAGTCTTTCATGAATGTGAAAGAACCTCTGACACTTTTCAGAGGTTCTTATCAGGTGACTGGACGAACTCTCTATCACAACACAATATCAGTGGAACCAGTTACCCAGTCAAACTCTGGTTGCTTCTGCCAAGGATACTAGAGAGCAATCAGGTCAAGTTATTAATCTTTAAACACTCAATTCCTCAATCTTTAGGTGTTTTCACACCTCCTAATCTGGGAGGCTCTGTTCAATTGACCAAAATTGCAACCCTTGTTACATTTTCAGCTGTTGATGGTCACTTTCACATTGGAATGTCAAACAAGCCAAACTGATTGAAAAACTTATTCACCTGCTTGCCGGTGGTGGCATGGCAACAGGAACCACCAAAGGACAAGAATATCAGAAGAAGACATGAGCACAACGTCCTTCTTCACAGTGTGTAAACAAAAATGTTGTCTTTCCTTCCTGCTATTTTTGTAAACACACCTGTCTCGCCTAAACTCCTGATTTTTTTTAAAATTTTCTAAGCTACCTGACGCTTGCTGATGATAAGTTAATCTAGTGGGTAAAATGATGATGGTAAACGGGCTGAACTTACGCAGCACATTTTCGGTCACAGTGATCACTGACTACAGCCACATTTGTATGACAATACACAGATCCGTAGGAACTTGGGGTTCAGTGCCTTGCCCAGGGGCACATTGACATGTGACAGGAGAAAGATGAAATCGAATCTACGACTACTCTACCTACTGATCCAGTCACCCCAGATACTTTGTCACCCAAGTGCATCGATGGTGTACTTAGTTTTTTTAGAGCCTAAAGATAAGATCATTTTTATTTTGTCTCAACTTTTACAAGCTTGGAAGTGACAAATTAAATACATTTTTCTCAATGTCAGGTACTTTTGATTAAGAGTATTGAATGTTCTTCTGTTGCTCATTACTTTCAATGAATCCTTTTTTTTTATGAATAGTCTGGTTTCATTGATGTGAAAATGAGAAAGTCCAAGGAAAGATGAATAAAAAAAGAAGCAGCAACAGAAAGGATGGAAGGAAAGAAAGTGAGATGAGACAGCTGTGGGTCTGGAGGGCCGAGGAGACACTTCATCATAATGTAACATCTGTGATTACCTCTGACAACAGTGCTTCCTGCTTCCAATCAACTTCCATCCGGTTCACTGAAGGCAGACATCCGAAGGCTAAATCATGTGAATAAACAACCCTTTGGTGCTCTTTGGATTCCCTTAACCATCTATTTTCAACCGTAGGTTGCTTTACCCCTATGCAACTGCTGCATTCAAAGTTACACAACTTTTGAAGTCATGTTTGTTGTACGCAGCATTTTTATAACAACTTGATTATGCTATAAAATGGCACTATGTGGCTGGAAAATACATAATACCCCCCTTAATAACAAAAAGAAACTAAGAGATTTATTCCATTATCATAACTCTAATGAAATATCTGGCAGTTTTTAACAACCAAGAAGAATGGTTGAACAATTTCAACCAATTGTTCAACCCTCAATTGAACAAATGAACCAATTGTTCATTTGAAACAAGTTTCAAGAAAAACTTGAAACTTGTGGCCTAATTAGAAGAACAACAGAATGATTTAGCTCTCCGCATAATCACGTCACTATGACATGATTTAATCATAGAAAATCAGTTTCATATCAATCATCTGCCTTGCTCTAATCAAAAAATGATCAGGGTCAAGTTATAAAATGGATAATGCTGGACATGCATTCACTTGACCAGGGAGGAAGTTTTTAACCACTAAATTTGTTTCTACATATGAGCAGCAGTCAATCCCACCTATTCCCTTCTAAATGTTCTATCCTCTTTTAAGCATCTCATGGTGCCACCACTGACATACCATTGTCACAGCAGTCACTCAATTCCATTCCACATTCTTTTAATTTCCACTCCTCACCCACTGACACCTTTCTCCGCCGAGCCAAGCATCTCTACCTCCACTCTCTGCTCTTGTCTTCTGTTCAACTCATTGCCTGAAACTGACTACAGGTAAGATTTTCTATGGATGATGTACAGTTGTGGTCAAAACCCTCGCCATAGGCTAACCATTACCTGGACTTGTTTTTGTATCATCATGTTACAACCATCTTGGTACTACCACCATGCTTGGCAACAAATATTGTTTCTTTAATTTGAATGCCTTCATCTCGACTTCTCTAATCACACCAAATAATGTGGTTGCTGCCAGGCCTGTCCTTAACCTTAACATTTTTTCTAGGCAATTAGCTAATCTGCGTGTAACTATAAATCCCTGCATTACTTGAAGTTCTGTTTTACACCCACTAGCTCTTCTTCTGCAGGTCCAATTCAAAACTGGCTTCATTGTGGACAGTGACCAAAATGTTCCAGTACTTTCCATGCTGGAGTAGTCCTGCACTTTATCAGATCATAAGATAATCACAGATGATTTGAGTCTTTTTTCAGAGCTTGGCATACGGTTGGTAAATCAGATCAGCTGTCCTCATGCACAACTGTTTAAAGGGACACTTTAAACTATGGATGATGTACAGTTGTGGCTCTCCGCATAATCAGAGCCATGCGGAGAGCCATGGCTATTTTGATATTCACCCAAAAGTCTTTGCCAGTTGTTTTATAGTTGTCCTTCAAAGATCTTTACCAAATTTCACTGGTCTTTGACTTCTTAAAACAAATCCTTTATGGTGATGGGACAGAGGAGCTCAAAAATCTAAAATAATGGATGTATCAAGTGATCAAACATGGCATAAGCCTAGAAGGGACCCTCTCAGCCCAAAAAAGCTTTGGTCAAACTCAAAACATTCGAAAACTGAAACAATTATTTGATTCCAAAAGTGGTCTTTTAGCTAATAAGGCCATTCAGTGAAAATATGTTCCACTTGCCTTATTTTGGTCAATCTTGCTGTCAATATTGGTTGCCATGACCTTGATTTGTCCATCACCCTAATTGGGAACAAGCCTAAGGGTGGCCATGAATATTGGGTTCTGTCTCTGTAGTGCACCAACAGTGTTCACAACCACTTTGAAGATCAGACCCTGTTATTATGCAGCTGCTTTTTGTGGCGTTCAATGGCAGGCTTATGCCTTCAGGGCGACGACTTCCATTGAGCCACAGAGAGATGGGTGTTTAACTAATGAAAGCACTCCTCATGCCCTGGTAAGATGCACTCGCTAAATGGCCAGTTTTTATTTCAGCACAAAATAACTCAACAAATTACTCCTCCACATCAGTTTTAATGCTGACTCTAGATTTGGGCGTAAAGTAGATGTAAGCTTTCATCACCTTGAAATAGCAAATGGGTTTATTACAGCATGTGGACCTCTGTTTGTGGATGATGTTAAATTATATGATTACTTAGGGGAAGGAGCACTTCAAAGAAGCCAGAGAGCTACCAAACACTGGAAATTTGGGAAGCAAAAATTACACACTATTAACATAAAAGGACACATCTGCTTCTAAAAGACACTTAATATCATTAACTAAACACAAAATCAATTTTAATGGTAATGGCACCAACATTTACAAGATATGTTAATGGTTAAATGGACAATATAATAATATAAATAGCTCTTTACTTGGATTTTAGCTTTTTATGATAGAGACTAATAGCTGTATCACATTATTAAGTATCTGTCCTGAATTTCAATGACCTACAAAGGTCCTCAACATCAAGTTAAGCCAGGCTGAAACATGTTTTAGACATTTTTAAGTCTTTTGCATAAGGTTAACAGTTCTGAGATGCACTCATAGGCTGCAGATTTGCATTATTACTATGACGTTTACACGAGTGTGATCCAAATGTCTTAGCAATGACCTAATAACCTTAATCTCCTGATATCTATGCAGGCAGTTTGGATAAAGATTTACTCACCTCGGCAGGCTGAGTGCTTTATAAGACTTCAACAGATAACTATACCTGTTGATGCACTGCAACCTATTTTTCCTTCTTTTATTTAAAATTTCAGTGAAGGAAACTCATGGAATATTGAACTTCCACGCCAAAATGGACAGGAGAGGTGTAAACAGGGTGTTTCACCAAAAAAAAAAACAAATTTAGGACTTTTTCAGAACATTATGAATGAAATTTAAGACCTGTATCACGACAGAAATGTACAGAAGAAAATCCCATGTAATATATCATACACCTCACACTGCATATGGCTCTTTACAGCCTCTTAACCCCCATGGTGCCAAGCCTTTTTGAGTAGAACACAGATAGCATTGTACGGGTTGGCAACAGAAGTTCGCCAGAGATGAAAACGAACGCCATCTCGCCAACTGACGACAAATTATCAAAAATAAATTAGATGCTAAAAATCCAGCTAGCAAGCAAGAGTATATTAGCAGGTAATTTCTTGTAGCCTCAACCGCCTCAAGTCACAGAAAGCAATGAATTTTTACTATTTTCCTTTCAACATGGTATTTGTTTTGGTAAAATTAAGCGACAGAAAAGCTGGAAAACAAAGTCTTCTTTGATAATTGAGTCTTTGACACTGATGGCTAATGCACAGTATGCAGCAGTTGAAATTCCTGCCTGAGAGTGTCTTGCCCAGTGGAAAGAAGTCTTCCACAGACAGATATACACCGTTGCTGGATTCATCAGTCAGTTCAATCGATGTTGTTAAGTTATTCAGACATTGGCAACAACTGTGATAATCTTGCCTCTGGCCTTCATTTCAAACTGCACACTGAAAATGACAGATCACCGCAGTGTAGGCTGAATATTAAATGATTCGAGTCAATCAATATCAACGTTGCTGTTAATGTCCGTTTTCTCAGAACCTGTCAACTTGAGTTAAGAAGCCGTCTTGAATCTTAAGGCCAATTCTAGGTTTAGACCTGTAGGGGTCGGTCATCTTCCAGAGTTCATGACTGAACCAATGGTTGAACAGAATTTTAACTTATTTTTCAGTTTGTAGCCCCTGTGTAAACTGAATCGACAGTGCTGCATCAAAACAGGGTACATGGGAAGAATATAGCTAAAAACAGAGAAAAAAAATCCATATGTATTATGATTTATTAAAAAAATCAATGTCATACTTGATGGTTTACCCCCACCACCAAAAGTTTGGGCTGAAATGTCATATTTTACATCATATGAGAATATTTTTCTCTCCACATCACTGACCGTCAACACCTTGGTAGATGGGAGCACAAGAAAAACCCTGACATTTTATTTAAAAAAGCAAACAAAAGCTTCAGCTGTAGCTCAAACAATGTTTGAAGTTGACAGTATACTAGAAAGTATCACGTGATAATTATGTGTTATTAACAGGATGGAAAAGTAATACCTAAACACCAACTATAAAGTGTTAGAAATGCAAATATTTTAAAGAGACTTCAAAAAATAAGCAATGTTTAGCCTGATGGCCCGCCAGGCTGATAACACAGTGGGGGAAACCCTGTTCATCGTAACATTTACTTTACTTGGATTTGGCTACATAGATTTAAGCAAATATACAAGATAAAGATTCATTAAATTTTGTAGTTTTCTCATGCTTAAGACAATTCAGTGTCTGTTACTTTTGAGATTATAAATGCTAATACATTGTGTTCTGCTCTTCATGAGCCTTTTTTCAGAGCAATTTTATCTGATATTGATTGTGATGAAATGTAGAAATGAAAACAGAACGTTAAAACTGGATGATTGAACATTTAAAAGGTTTGGAAATTAACTTTTAAATCCTTGGTACAGGATCATGGTGAGTTATTTGACTTTAAAAAAAATCAAACTAGCCAACCGACAACAAATTATCAAAATAAATTAAAACAAACAAAAAAAAAACACCAAGTCCTTTCGAAACTGTAAGTACTTTGCGATGAAAACACTCTCAGTGGACCAGTTGTATTCAGCTTTATAATTGCAGTTTGTTTACACCCACAAATTGAGCGGAGGAGCTGTTAAAGTCATCATAATCGCTTTGGCAGAGCAGCTTCATTCAGATGCTACCAATGAATAAATGAAAACAATTTTGCACCTCATCAAAGTTTAGCAACATTATTAGAAGGGATAAATTTAGACAAGCCTGTCATGCAATCAAATATTAAACCATATTTGATCACTTGCCGGTCAATTTCAACAGCTGCATTGGTTTAATTCACATGAGACGCAGAGTATGTTTTGAGATTATCTAAGAAAACCCTTGGCCATTTGACTTGTGTTCTTACAGAAGCATAAGTAGTTATTAACTGATACAGTTTATGATGGCCTGTTTGAAGGTTACCGCTTTACTTCATATTGATGCTACTCTATGCATCGTGTTTAAGCTTTAGTGAAATATAATCCATAAACCCTTCACTACAGTGAAACCGCGACAGTAATTAGGAAGTGTCTTCAAAGGGCAGACTGAAGAGCACAGACAGGTCGTCTTCCACCTGCAAAGTAAAATCTTTTCAGCAGGCACTCGCACAGGCACCCTCTTTGGGTCTCATGCAAACAGGCCTCATTATGGCTGCATAAAAAGTCTCTTTGCACAGCAACATGTCTTACATAATGAATGGAGTGACCGGCGTTTTCATCTTTTAATGAGTATGCTTTTCGGTATTGGGAGCCATAATGATATGCAATCGGGCTTCACAAACAGCATGATTCTCTCACATGATTTTTAATCTAAGGTTAATGGGCAGTGTATTCCTTAGGTGCAGAGAGAAAATTCCTGGTGTTTATAGGACAAACGGAAATCAATTGAATTGATGCAACAAAAACAAAAAACTAAAAGAAGAGAGAGAAACTTGGCTTCCACAATCATTTTGTGATACGATTTGAATAAATGGCTAATTGCCCACAGACTCATGCCTACTTCATGTGCTCTAGAATTTAAATTTGAATCAAGTAATCAGTGCAAATAATGTATTTTCCCACTAATCAACAAAAGCAAAAATGAATAAAAGAAAATAAAAACTGACCAACTGAAGTGTCAGTGCTCTTACAGCCTGTTGAAGCAGTGAATAATTAGTCCTATAAGGGAAAACAATTGTTTAACGCTTTCCTGAATACCTCAAATATGTGACAGAGTAAACAATCGGTGGTGGGGACTGCTAGCTAAAAACTTAGTTGTACTGACATACGTAAATGTAAAGAGAAGCAACAATTACAAACATGGTATTTAGCAGACAAACATGGCATTTAGCAGGGTCTACAGTTACTTAAGACTTAAGATTTAGAAATTGCAGAAGGAAAAAAATTTACAATTATACAATTTTAAAAAATTGTGTCATTAGAAACTGATGTGCTTTGGGAAAACCTACTTTCCAAGTCGAGTTGGTTTGCCATAAAGCGTTATGCAACACAGTACAGCAATTTATTCTGGTATTTCAGCTGTTTCTACTTTCCAAACCTTTATTTCTTCTCTTTCCCTCTTACCTGGGATATTATGGATGGTGATGGCAAGGATAAGCAGGAGAATTCGCCGCCAGCTGTTGCCCATTTGGCCAACTCCTTCTGGTGTTTTATTTCCTGCTTCTTGTCCATCAAAGTGGCCTGAATTGGGGCCTCTTCTTCTTTGGTAGACCTCTCCATATTCAGATTTATCTGTGAAAAAGAAAAGCACAGAAAGATAAAGTAACAGAAACTTTAAGCAACATCCTCACAAATGGATCTCCTGAAGAATGCACCTAAAACCTAACTTTCTCAAAGCTCCATCCCCCAAAAACAAGCCATACTAATGGTATCTGTTACTCTGTTATGGAGTAGATAAGACTTAAGCTGAATCGGGCAGCTTCCAGGTGTGAAAATGTGCAAGTGTGACGAGACAAAACCAAAAGCCCTCCTCTGAGTGAAGTGGCCCCAGATAAAGGTTAGAAAACCCTGAAGGGCTTCAGCATGCCTCAAATTAAAGCCTTCAGTTTACTCCCAACAGGAGTGCTTGTCAGCTGGTGGAACAATGCCTGAAAGCTGCACACTGCCAGCTGCCACTGACAATCTCTATTAGGCTCCAGAGTGGAAAATCAAATGAGCAGGCCCACTTCATGCAGTGAATGGGCAGCTGTGTGGAGAGTCAACTCTTCTTCCAGAGCCCCTCTTTCTCCCTTCTTCACATACAAAAAGATTATGATTGACTATCGGGAAGACGACGAGGATATTTACATATCCGACCCCGGCTTCAAAAGATCGCCATGAGGCCCTCACGAAGCTATTGAGTATTGCTTCCTAATGCTGTCGGATCACACGTAAATATTAGCACTTTCTGAGTAAAAGCCGCCTTTTGGCTCTAATTGGATTGCTTGGCAGATCCAGAAAGCTGCTGTATGACAGCGAAAGTCCCAAGGGAGTTACAATGACATGGAGAAATCTGCATTTCAAATCAGCGAACATCAAAATGGGCTTTACATACATTTAGCAAATACGCATTGGCCTCTGCAATAACTGGGAGCCCTGGTAGGTCTAAAATAAATCAACCTCTCATGACTGCAGCACAGTTGCACAAACTTTGAATTGAGTACATTTAATGGCAAATGGATGGTTCTGCAGCAACAAAGCATTGTGATCAGTTCCTTTGGAGCTTTTCGCAATGGGCCTTGCATAGTTTTCATGCATGGGTGGGGCAATGATTTAGTTAACTAGAGGTTTTAATTACTTTAAAGTTAAAGTAGAAGTTTATAAAGGTTCTTATTGTTTGTCTTTTGTTGCTCTGTAGTCGATTGGTGACAATCTTTCTGGATCTCGTTCAGATTGAGACCTTCCCTATTTTTTCTAGATTGTCTAGACTCTTGTGTCATCTCTCATTCTGTCTTCTCTTCAGCTCAGGTGCTCTACATGCAGAGGAATGTTGACTTTATTTTGGGTCACTATTCTTTTCTTTCATAGTTCAAAAGACCTCGATTGAAAATGGCGTGTTTTGAAGCGTTCCCAGCAACCTTCAGACCAAAAATGGTGTAACAGTACAAGTATTCGTCTCACAAAATACCCAGTATGGCCCTGTTGGATTGATATGACAATCCAACAAGTTATATTCTCAAATAGTCTTCCTTATAATTGTCTAAAAATCAACATTGACCATTTTCAAGTGGTTGTATCATCTATTAAGGCATTGCATGGTTTCCTCCTGAAAAATAGGGTTGCCACCTTTCAAAAATCAAAATAAGGGACGCCCACCAAAATTGTACTCCAATCAGAGTAGCATACCTTCAACACGTTTACACTTGAGTAGATTTACTTAAACTTGAATGAATTCCTCACTTATGAAGACCATTTGCTTTAATTAAAGGTTGTATTTTCTTGTTTTTCTCATATTGAAAAGTGGATAAGGGAATTTGTACTGAGCATCATAGCTATATTTCAGGAAAAAACTAAATGATGAATTACAAGAATGGTTGCGTCGATCTATTTTAACAGAACCATTTGGGATGGCAATAGACATTTTTGTAGACGTGATTCCTTTTTGATTTTTACTGTGAGCTTATACGGCTGCGATAAAGATTAATTTTATGCCTTTTTGTACATTTTTACCCTTGTGAGGAACGCTATATTCTATGAAACAACCTCACCATTCAGATTGTGTGGAAGTCCAATATTTTTTCTCCACTTAGTATTTTATTTGCTTTATCTGCTGACAGCTCCATTGGCAAACTGCTCTGAATGTGCAATTTTATGCTGCAGTTTACCAGGTAGCTGGAGGTGTTAAAACAGAGACGGTTTCAAATCCCTTCCATTAATATTCAACTTATACCCTTTATGTTCTGATTTCTTTCATCGTTCTACGTCTTCACCTTGCAGCAAGAACGGCGTGACTCATAATGATGAACCTCTAGTGGCTGAAAAGCTTGTTTGACCCAACCCTTGAGGAAAAACCATTTAGAAGTGGAATTAACAGTTTTCTTCTTGAAAAGGCAAAACTGAGCTTTACTCTGCTATGTTATGAACATTAATTCGGCTTAGAAGCTCAGTGTGAGAGATGCAAGTCAACTTCTACTGGCTATCACTCGGGTGTCAATTGTTTGAAAAACTGATTTGTTTTGAGAGGCATTAGTATTCAGCCTAAAGACACACTCAGCTACACACATGTTGGGGAAAAAAAAAAGAAAAGTAATCCTGAAGGGAAATGTGTAGCACCTGGAGGGAAATTCTGGGCAGATTTTTGAAAATGTATTAGTATTTAAAGACACAGCAAGTTTGCTACGAAGATTATTCATCTATGCAAGAAACATTAAGGATTTTAGTGCATGCAGACGGATGTGGGGAGGTCCTATTAACTTTGTTGACTTTTTGCTTTGGTTGGGATTCCAATTGGATTATAAAACTATTGACTATCTATTAACTATCTATCATTAACTATCTATTGTAAGTAGATAGTTAATGACACCTTCCATGCATGGATTAAACAGATCACTAAGTTAGCCAGTGGTGTTGTTTGTAAGCATAAAGTTAATCCAGTACGAAAGTGCTCTCTTTGGCAATTTTCATAGCGACTATGTACTACCATCCTCAATACAGCAAGAAGTCGCATTGCAGAAAAACCCAGATTGATGTGCCCTTGAAGAACCTTTACATTTTTCAATGATATGAAAAATTAATTTTTCTTTTAATCACCTCATTTTCTACTGGGCACTGAAGACTGGACTCAAAACAAACAACAAGACAGACTTTGAGAAAACCATTTAAATGATAAACAGGGTTTTGAAGACGAGATCAACATGCTCTCTGCCCGACCCAATTTGCATCAATGCCATCAAATATAAATGTACAGCCAGCTACATTTCTCACTCTCTTGCAAATAGAATACAAATGAATACAAATACTGATACTGATCCCTAATCTGCATTGTAATAACTTTTAGCGTCTTGAACACAACCTAATTTGCGCTAAGCCTTTTTGGAGAATTACACAAAAGAAAACAAATTCTAAGACTGCGGGGGGGGGGCATCTTTCAAACAAATTGCTACATCCATTCTGAGCGTTGTGACTAATGGCTAATAATAGTTCTATGATGGAATATTTGCATGTGTCACTCCAAATGAGATGACTCCATTATGTGAATGCAGAAGCAACAGAGAGACTAATTTACTCCGTGATTCCTCTGCTGCCTTTATGAAAAGCACTGCCAATAAGCAGTTCATCATTAAGCGTCAACCACTGACTTCTAAACAGCAACGATTGTTCCACTTTCATCTGCTACTATATTAACTTCTAAAAGAAGAATTTTTTTATGCTAATTCAGTCAAGTTTGTGTTTTGTGCCTCTCAATACTTTTATTGTCCCTTTGCCAACCTATGTGTTACCCTTACAGATTAATTCGAGTATCTTGTGTCCTAATTAATGCTAAGAGTATTTACACATCATTTACACATTTGGTTCTCCACTCTGTATCCAGTAAGTCTGTCTTATTAACCTTTCCTCGTATTTCTGATGTCATCTGTCCATTTGCTTTTTGGGTTAAATTAACAGTTTAGTTTATTTTGTCCTGGAACAATCTAGTCATTTTATAGAGGTTTCAGTGGAGATAAAGACTGAAGTCAAGACTCAAGTCTCACACTACAAGTCTAAGTAAAAGCATGTTTCTTTAGGGCACAGATCTAAGGTAATGTTATGAGGTCATTTTAAAGGTAATTTAAGTGAATCTTGAGTCCAAATCTCAAACACCAGGCCGTGTTTCTGCTGTTAAACATCAACATGTTCAAGTGTTTCAAGCTGATAAACCAGCATGTATATGAGTTCAGAAAAAGACAATTGTGGCAGTGAGTGGCAGAACTGCTGATATTCTTTATTTTCTTTGCCTAAAAAAATGCTTACAATTTTAAAAAAAGAGAAATGAAGCCTAACCGTTTTGGAAACAGCAGCTGATATAAATGCTTTAATTAGTTGTTTTACTTCGCTGGCCGTAACAAGACAAGACACTGATTTATTGTTAAGGTCCAAACTTTTAACCCTCCTCTGTTTTCTCTCTCTCTTCCTCCTCTGACCATCCCTCCATTCGTCTCTATCACACACATTCTCGAACACGAGCAATCGACCTCGGTGTGAGAGTTCCAACTGTGTAAGCTGGGCCATGTAGGCGGCAGTAAATAGGAATTATCTGGCCTGGAAAGGTCAACTGATCTGGACTCTTGCTGGAGGGCCCTCTGGTTACACCCTCAATCAGAGGTTGCTTTCAAAGGCCAAAAACCCTCAGTCCATTTCTCTCCAATTGAACTTCCCAAACCATTAGGCTGTAACAAATGGCTGTGTGCGCACACCCTGTGGACACATTGCTGTGTCGCTCACTGCTAATGATAGCTGTGGGGAAGTAGCTGAAGCTGTGTTTCTGACTCGTGTTCACTTTATTGTATGAGATTAGCCAATCTTCAATTACTAACAATACAAATGTAACTAATGCTATGAAGCCGCTATGTGCAAACATCTTCCTGTTGAGTATATTTGAGATAAGAAAAGAAAATACAGTAAAAATCCAACTATACAAGGACTGGACCTGTAGTCAACTAAGAAAACATCAGAACCTCAAAAACTTCAACCAAAACATGGATTCAATGAACCTACTGTAAATTGTAAAACTGATTTGACAATATAAAGACATGATTATACCTCAATGTGAGAACCTTTAAGATACGCAATTATCTCAAGTATTGAGAAATTTTGGTTTTTTGTGGGAGGTTGAGAACTTTAACCCCCATGAATACTGGAGTTGTTCTGTATGTCAAACTTTTGTTGTTGCAGCTTTTTTGGCCAGGAGTCTCTTGTAAAAGAGCTTATTTGTAATCTTAAGTGATGTTCCCATTTAAACAAAGGCATAATGAGCTCAAATGAAAAACAGTTCTTCCATTTATTGATGACTACCTCACTGTACGATAGCATAGATCCGATGCAGTGGATTTGCCTTGTACTCTTTTCATGCCTGATATCTGAGACTACAAGTCAATAATTGGTTGAAAAGGTTGCAACACTCATTAAACCTGATTTTTTTTTTTTTTATTCCTTCCTAACAGATGTGTTTGTTAACATGACGTGTTGCATTAAAAAGTGGAAATTCTGGAAATTATTTATTAAAGCAGCCATATAAGGAGGCCATAACTACTAGGTTTGTTTTTACTGTTCAGAAAAAAAAGAAGAAGAGGAGCAGACATTTGGAGGCAGCAAAAGGAATGTGGTTAAATCAAATGCTGCTTGACAGCCAGTCAAACTAATGTCCCGTTACGAGACATAAATAGGCTGCAGCTGACACCGAAATGTATCAGGTTTATAACACAGTCAAGTTAATCAGCCTCTCAACCGGCAAACACAAACAGCATATATTCATGTCTTTTTATAGATAAAGTAAATTTACCACTTTGTATATTTACTTTCGGTTCCTCTCCACCACATTAAGGATTGTGAAGGGCTGCAGAGTGAACATGACTACAAACAGATTGGTGCGCCGAGTTAAATGTTCAAGAAAAACGTAGCGGTGGCAACCTCGTATATAGGTGAGCAACACGAAATAAATAAATCTTTGAAACTACTCGCCAGGGATTTCTGTTGTCAGAGGTGATGTGTGAGAAAAGCGTCTGTTAGATGTATAATTACTTGTCGGTGTGAAATATTTCTATAGTTAGTTGAAAGCAGAAGCCAAATTTGACTGTGAACTACAAACCTTCCAGCTTGTTTGCTACAAAATAAGAAATAATTGGAATCAAGTTTTCTTTTTCTTCCCCTGGTAATTGGTGTTAAGAATTAAGTCACATAAAAACTTAAAACAATAAGCATTCATATTAATGCTGGAGATTTAATTCAAGTAGAGTTGTAAGTAATTGTATATGATGATGTTGGTTAAAGAGCAGGAAAATATCAGCCAACTTCAATCTGTATTTTGGACTTGCTTTATTTACTGGATTTTAATGTCGGCACTGTGAAATAGGATGTCTGGCTTTTACAAAACAGTAAAAAATAGAAATATGACTTTCTTACTGTGCATTTGTTCCTCTTGGCTTGGCAGTGACAATATTGCCAGAAACACACACCAGGTTGGTTTCTTGCTTCTCAGAATTTATTTGTATCATTTTCTAAAGGCTCTGTACAGGTAAATAATATGACTGCTCATCTTTAAAGGGGTCATAAGATTTTCTTTTAACATTTTCACAGTAGCTGCGTTTGCATTGACTGCATAATTGTTCAATTCCACATATCAAAAATGGAAACTCGCGGATTTCGAAAAAAACTTTTGCTTTCCGACAAGGTTTTGGTGCAACAATAAGGCATCTTTTTTTTTTTTTGGTTGTATCGAAATCAGTTTATTTCCCAATACTACAATGGAAACCAATATTTCAGCCTATCCTTCTCAGCCTATGGCATCTCTTCAGATGATTATAATTCAGTGTCACAGTGTAAGGGCTGTGCTTTTGAAGCTCTAAGTTATGCAAAGTGTACCTCCGTCTAGGTGAAATATTTTTCAAATTCGCAACGGAAACACGTTTTCTTGTAGTTTATTGTCAATCTACACAAGTAGACAATTTGAGTTAAAGCTCAGCATCTGCTGAAGTAATGGACCTGCTCCACTCTACTCCAGTGGAGTTGCTCACAATGTCCAGAATAAAGAACAGTGGCAAGAAAATAAGTGCCTACAAGAATAATATTATATTAAATTCATGTTTGTGACTGAAAAATGCTAAAACAAAGATGTATAATTTGTATGATGACTGCAGTAAAGGAAAATCCTTTAGACTTAGTGTAAAATAGATGTCTAGTATCCTCCATAACATCAAACTCTGTTATAACTTCGCTACTATTTGCTCGGTCAGGTCAACGTGAACGAGCTGAAATTCGTTGACATTGCCATGGTTCATAGAACCAATCCCCCCACTCAGCAGGATATCGGTAAGAACTGTGACTCTTCAAGGTCGTGATCACACACTGCTTATATGAACACAGGTCAGGTGTGGAAGTAAGCTCGTCGCTAAAAGCTAATAGCTTCTACCAGCTGAGATCAGTTCAAGGAACACCGTTCTTACAGTAAGTGGTGGAAAAAGGAGAACAAATGTTTGTGGTGTTGGTCCATCAAGTGGAAGAAACTATTCAAGGTCAGCTTGAGAATATTAGTAAATATTAAACAGGCCTCCCGCTGATGACTGAGTGGCTTTTCCTGGAATGCTACTTAAAAAAATGTTTTTCTTTTAGCTTGCGTCTGGAACGTTTTTAAACTGTTATCTATATATACATACAAAAACTTGTTGTAACCAGTACAACAATTGATAAACCCCCCTCGGTTTTTGTATTTATTTCCCAGTGAGAGCTTAGTCAGGATAAGTCTAGGTTATTTCTCTGATGTCGTTTTTCATTTTCAATCAACAATGAGGACAATTTGCTGGGGCGCGTCTATTCAAACCACGAAAGGTTTTCTTTGTTTTTTCTTTTCAAGTAGAGCTTTTTCATCTGGAAATTATTTGAAATTGGGGACAAGATTGTTAATTCGTAGTTTTCATCAGGACGTTATGGGCATTTGCAAAAAAAAAGAGACAAAAAGTGCCCTTTATTTTCTTTTTACATCTCAAACACATCCATAGATACACAAAGTGTGTCTCAAAATAAGTTTGGTGATTGGTCAATGATTGGTCAAATTTTGAAACGACACTTAAGAATTTGGCATTAAATGAAGGCTTATAAGACTAACTAGACATCTTGGACTGTGTCTAAAGAAATTTTACAGCTTAATTGTAGTAGTGTTATTTATTTTAACATAAGGGAAAGACATAAGATCCAACTCAAGTTATAGCAAGAAAATTGGCCTTTTATCTTACTCAAGGAAGCAACTAGTCTTCTGTAGGTGTGCGTTTCTGGTTGGCTGTCTCTCTACAAGGCTGACAGAGAGATTGCAGCACAAAAAGCTTTTTTTTTTTCTTTTTTAAACTCAGACAGGCAGGCTATCAGTTCTGGCCAAAGTTGTTGTAGTGTCGAATTTGATACAAAGAGAAAAGTGCTAAAGATAATAGCAAAGGGATGGTAAAAGCTGTAATTTTTCAAAATTTTACTCAAAAAACTAACATGTAGTTTAGTGAATGATGGAAATAAAGGCCATCTGAAAGGATGATCAGTCCTTTCTCACAAACGGCTTAACATCCAATCAAAGGTTGAATTTGGAGTAGCAGAGGTTTTGTCCGCTTTAGATGGACAATAAAAAATGGATTAAAATAGACATGGGGAACATAAAAAATAACACAAGCTTGAAAAATGATTATATCCTAGCAGGCATATTATCAGAAGATAACAGCTGATAGTCAAAACAGGTCATTTTTGATTCATAGTTGCAGTGAAGATGTTCTGAAAACGCCTGACCCCAAAAAACGTTTTTGAAAGGTGAAAGGTTAAGAAAGGTTTTTCAAATGTGTCCATTTGAAAAACACTCAAAATGGACAAGTGTTGTCATGAAGTGCAAAAGACACTTTTAATGCATATTTGCATTAAAGGTCCATTGAAAATGCCATCTTTGTATTATTTGGTAAATAATGACACTGTAATGCAACTTTTAAAGCAGATTTTCATTGAAAGTTATTATTTACCAAAGGACTCTTCATGACAGCAGTCATAGACATTCATAAATACTTCTTCATGTTCATTATAGGTGTTATATTTATGACAGTGTCCTGTCAGTCTTATGCACAACCCCTTCAAATAAAGTGTTTCCTTACAAGGTTTTAACAAAAAAAAACATTTAAATTGGTTTTTCTGAATTGAAAAATAATGACCACCTTCAAAAATCCTCTTTAGGGTTAATAGAGGGTAAAAACAGCAATCAGTTAGACGCCCATTGAACCGGAGAGTGTTTGCTGCGGTTATCACTTATCTGTAATGTCACTGGACACGATGGGGTGAAAACGAAACTGCAACACATCCATACTCCGTTTTTGATTTGGTGATTTCCTGTGACAGCAGCTATGCCTTAGATGACAAGCGCATGGGGAGGAAAGCCACGCATCGCACGCACATGTCACTATGTCTCTGCCAAACTACTGACATAGGAGATTTTTAGTCAGATTGACAGCTTGGTTGAAGCCTTTTATTGAGATGATTAGTCTTCTCCCAGGGGTCTCTCTGACCTTGATAATAAATCTCAGACACAGACATTATCATTTATCAAATGTGTGCATGACCAAGAAACGGGTGTGCCATCATTTTCCTCCTCTTTGATTTATCTGTTTTGATGTGATTAATATGCAAAATTCCACAGCAGGTTTTGAATTCTGCACTTAACTTGAAGTGCAGCAGAGGTAATGGGCCTGGGCCTGAAAGCTACAAGGCCCTAGTAGTGCAACAATATGCCTAGGAAAACAAATTGTAAATTTTATGCTTAAAAAAAAAAAAGCAGAGGAAAACCCAAAGCTTTAAATCTTTAATGAAATACACAGCAAGGTCCAAAAGATGTTCAACATAATGATATGTGAGATGGAGCACAATTACAGCTGAACGGAGCATTGCTGGTATTAAGTCAGACTAGTTTGGACTTCACCAAGGTTGTCCTTCTTCACCAGTTCTGTTCAGAACTTTTATAGACACAGTTTGAGTGAAGGGACTGAGGGGATTGCGTCTCTGTTCTTTGCAGATGATGTTGTTATATAGCTAAATCAGATCAGAATCTCTAGCCTTTGCTAGTGCGGATCGCAGCCGAGTGTGTAGAGCCAGGATGAGGGTCTGAAATCATGTCTAGGTGAGGGAAGAGGTCCTGTCCCAAGCGGAGGAGTTTAAGTATCTTTGGGTCCGTTTCACGAATTAGGGAAAAATTAAAAGGGTGATCAACAGGGTTTGCAGTGAAGCAGAGTCTCTACCGGACTGTTGTGGTGAAGTCAAAAGCCGAGACTCTTGACTTATTGGTCAATGTACTTTAAAATTTGACAGAGGCATATTTTTCATTCATCCATTTTGCAAATTTTATGAAACTCGTACATTAATCTACACCAGCGTGAGGTAATGAGCCCCACTGAGGTAGGCTTGTTCTTGAAAACTAAAACGTGACATACAGTGGGTGTTCGCATCTTTGAATTTCAGTTAAATCTGATTGCAGTCGCGCCTTGTGTACAAATTTTTCCTACAGTATTTTTGTAATTAAAACAGCTGCCCTCGTGTCCTCCACACTCACAGAGGACTGAGCCTCCTCACCTCCATCTCTGATCTCCACCCTGCAGTGAGGCAGGGGAGACACAGATTAGCCCCGTCCATACTGATTGTGTTTTCTCCTTTTAAATCTTGCAAGACTAACTCATTCCTCTCTCTGGCCCTGCTGACCCTAAATCATTCGCTTTCCCCACTCCAGCGAGCAGCAGTAATCACCCTTATCCTCATCCTCCTTCGAGTCCTCATACTTTACCGAGTCACGTTTCGCCAGCACAGCTCAGCTCTACCTCTCTCTTCAGGTCATCTGTTGTTGTAGTAACAAATGCCAAATAGCACAATCTTGTCTACAGATTGTCTCCTACTGCACCATTTCACTTTAAAATCTTGTTCCAAGAGTAAGAAGACAAGGAAATACTTTGCTGCTTCAGATAAGAGAGTTAATACATACAACCATCAGAACACATCAGAACATAAAATTGATCTGGTTGTGCAAAAGTAGAGGCTCGGTAAAGCTATTTGCGTCAGAGCAGTAGATGCTTTGGCGCAAATGGAAGAGTGTTGACACATTCCAAGGAGGAAATTCATCAATGTTGACCTTAGAAAAACAATTGTTGCACCTGATGAGTCTGAAAAGGGGTAATAAATCCATTTATGAACAATTTAAAGTGTGTATTTCTGCACTTAGATTATCCACAAGAGGAAAACATTTGGAACACCAATCTTCCCTGGAGTGGTTGTTGTGGAAAATGTTACCGCCAAGGTCAAAACTGTCTTGCTCAGAGAAACTGCTGGATAAAATCAGCTACAAATGACAGTCTACAAGCCTCAGCATAGTAAACATTCAGGAGAGAGAAGTAAGGAAAAAGAATCAATAAGTAAAGCTGCTCGAAAAGGTTGACAGAAGCAACTAGGGATTTTCGTCTATTTTCAGAATAATTGTGGATTTCTCCGAATTATTAGTGGAAAATCTGGCTATTGGTAAGGTTTTATCTGAAATATTTAAAAGAAAATGCAGTTTTAGAAGCTGAAATACCATGGTGTTTGCAAAGGAACAAATGCAGGAGCACCATTTATTTTTCTCAGCACTGATTGGTGCTATGCCCAAGAGCGCAAATAAGGAAGACTAGCTTCTGCAGTAGTGGAAAAACAGTGTCCACTGTGAGTATTAATGCATATTAAAGTAGATTCACTGCTTGAACTAATAACATAGGTAGTTATAAGCGTTTTTAGAGGTGGTCTCTAGAGTTTGTAGATTTTGGTGATCGTAAACTCTACGAGTCATCAAAGCTTCTTCCCCTAAATCAAATGGGATGCATCAACTTCAGTTAGCCAAGTTTCATTTCAGGGAACCACAAGAGTTAGGGAGCAGTAAACTCTTCTTTATGCCAATATTTTTTCCAAACTCATGTAGGAGGCAATCTGTTGGTAGCTATGACTTTTACCAAACAGGGCAAAGCAGCCCATGATCCCGAAAACAGCCGATAAACCGCAACACAATGGCTTAAAACGAAGGAATGGTGCAATACTGGAGTCAAATTTGAGACTTTGACTTAAACGAAATGCAGTGTGACCCGTTGGAAAACTGTTACATGTAGTATTTAGAAATAATTGTGAATGATGCTTACTCTTAAGAATGATTTCTATGAGGAGTGAGAGGGCATAATCTCTTTTTGCCATCTGAGTGATTGATTTTAATTGACTAAATAATCAGACATAAACGAACCCTGAATGTAGATGAATCACATTTAAAGCACAGACAGGAGAATTCGTTGCGGTGCATTGATCAACACATTCAAGACTTTCCCAGTTTCTCGGTGGAAAACTTTCAGGAGAAGGACGATGTTCAACTTGGGGATTGTCGACTGGGTTTTTATTGATATGCAAATGACGTGTCGAGAGGATTGATCTGAAAAGCGCAATGTTTTATCTAGACGACAAGATTAAAAAAACCTCCTTGCAGTGACAAAGCTGACGGGGATGATTGATTGCATCCGTTCTGGTTGTGAAATGTGCATTTGAAAACAAAAACATTTAAAGTTTTCTAAGCCACACCAGCAGTGCCATTATAATGAGATTCTATCCACGAATTCATACTTTTTGGATGCATTTTTGTTGTTTTTGGGGGACTCGATAAATAAATGCAAAGATCCAGCTGTTAGTTTTCAGGTGATGTGCCACCCGACGAGTGTGTACGTGCTCTGCTACATAAATGCACCAGACCAAGCACGCGTCCCCGTTCCCGCTCATCATCTGTCATCAGCCGTGTTGTCGTTGGCAACAGCCTCCCAGAGCAGCCTTCGTAACGTCATTCTGCTAATTAACAACAAACAGTGTAACACCCAGTGATTTATTACCACTGTCCCTCAGCTCCAAATCTGCCCAGCGCCGGGCGCTGACAAGGAGACTGCCGTTACCTCAACGCCAACAACGGAAAGAACTTCGTTTCCACCGCTAACCAGCTCCCCAAACTATCTGACTTCATGTTTTTTTTTTTCTATCTCTCTGTCTCTCTCTCTTCAGATCTAATCAAAATGAATTATTGTAGAGGGAGAATTAATTCTCAAGCATGCCTCGCTGTCTTTCTTAATCCAATTTGGCTTCTTCAGGTTTCGCCTGCCTCTGCTCCGTTACGTAACCCAGGATATTTAAAGTTCGTCTAACTCCAGACTTTCTTTGAGGTTTTTACAAAGCGTGCTGCAAAAAATGTTCATGATCTTTTTTTTTTGTTGTTATTCTTTGAAGTAGGTTGAGAATGTATTTGAAAGCAGGGCAGAATTCTGAAGTGGAAAGGGGGGAAAGAGAAAAAGGACGCTTGGTTTTTAAAATTGAAATGTGGTGTTCATTTGTATTCAGTCCCGTCTGACTTAATGATTCGCAGAATTAATTTCTGCAGTATGTCTCCACCACATCTAGAGGCTGAAATTGTTTCCTCATTTTCCTTTTCCAAAACTGCTTCGACTAGATGCAGAGTGTCTGTAAATAGACATTTCTGAGTCTTGCCACGCTGGCTCTATGCTTTACCTCCCTAATGGAGTGAAGTCTTGCCACTCCTCCTATCAAAGGCAAGGTGCTTTTCAGGTTTGTCAGCTTCAAGGTAAATAAAGAAAATGGTTGGGAAAGAGTGATGTGGTGAAAACAGAGCTGCTGCTCTGGAACCAGTTAATCTGCTGGTTCTAACCAAAGAACACTAATAATAAAGTTTGTAGCTTTTTGTCATCAATGAATCACAACCTGAAGCAGGTGGGTAACAACTTGTTGACCAGATGTGGGAAGTATAATAAAAAAAAAACATTAGTGGCTTCATTTCTAATGTTTGTCTTATGCTGAGAATATATTGTTGTCCTTCTTTCAAAACTCAATAATTAGAGCACTAGTGAAGAAAAGTTAATTGCAAACTTGAAGTGGCCATTTTTTAAGCGGAGAAGTTCTGGAGAGCAAACCCTGATTGGCTGGGTAGAAATCACTCATCTGTCAACCGCTTTAAAAAGCTTAACAAGAATATAAGTTCTTAATGGCACCATCCTTTGTTTCAAGGCCAATTGAAGCAACATTAATTGTGAATGATAATTTATTTTTATTTCTTTGTCGCTTATTTGTTTTTGTTTGTCAGAGTATTTCTATACTCTCACTCTTCCGCAACAACAAAACTAGTTTTAGCCGACATTCTTAAAAACAACAAAAACTAGAACCTTCAACATCATGAAACTACAAAGCAAATGCACTTTACATCTAGGGTTCAAATTTTATATTTACACAGCAATTTTTACCTCAAGCCAATCATCAAGTCTATTCATATTTTTAGCAAGCTGTCATACATGTTGCATAATCAACACATTTTCCATTCCTGTAATGAGAGCGCACCTATCAGAAGACAATTTAGCTGGAAGTCGCTCAAGAGTAAATGGTCTAAAAATGAATGTTCTTGTCATTTTTTAGACCAATTGTACACTTTTGGTAATGATAATGGGAGTATAATACCACAATAGAGAGCATTTATCTTTTACTTTGTGGAAATCTTATACTGTAAAACTCATTTTTCTCTTTTTTTATGCTTGCAGGAGACTGGGGCCTATTAGGTTTTTGGTTCTGTGCAAGCGACAAAACAAGACAAATCTTGAAGTTCTTGTTACGTTCTGAAACGGCAGCTGATTTTTTATGAGGAAGGGAAAAAAAAAAAATCACGATAAGCAGAAAATATTCTCAAGTTCAATCAGAAAACTAAAAGAAAGGATAAGTGGAAAACTAATTTTCCACTTATCATCCTTTTCCAATTAAGCACTTCCAAACAGCCACTAATTTGTCTCAATTGTATTAAGAACACAATCAGAAATATTAAACAATCATTCAAGTTAATCAACAACCAAATGCCACTTCACAAAAGACTGAATGCGATCATGTACATTGGCTCTTGGAAAGGGCTTGTTACCCGTTTTATGTTACAATCACTAACTTTACTGTGGTTTATTTGGATTTTATGAGCTAAACACAAAGTAACACATAATTGTGAAATAGAAGAAAAATTAAACACTGGGGATTTTTTTTAACTGATAAAGAGGCCTTCAAACAATGCAAATGCACAACATACCTTACAAATGTGCATTTCCGCAGTTTTAAAAAAACGTAGGCATGTCACCTAAGCAAAGTTCTCCATCTGCAGTCTTGACCTCATCCTTACTTTTGAGCAGCAACTCTCTGATGATCAGAGCCTTAAAATTAAAGTGGAGAACAGATCAGGAAACAGCAGAAGTCTTTAATGTCATTCCTCATCTATTTTTGTCACTTGAAATGTCAAAACCAACGGCAGGTTCTGAATCAATCTCAGGTTCACATAGCTTAAGGTTGTATTTTTTAGAAAAAAAATAAAGTGATTCTGTGTGAAGAATCTGTTTTGCAAGATAAAATAAATCCCTCCAGGTTTTTTTTTTTTTTTTTTTTTGTTGACAGCTTCCATCCATTACGATTATTCAACTGGCAGAGGCACTGATTGCTGGAGTTATGGGCTGTACAGAAGCTAATGGTCCTTTACGATATATAAATGATGCTAGTACAAACTTCATGAGCTCTGGATATCCTTACAGATAGGTCAGGTAGTTCTTAAAGTGTACATGAATGAAAGAAAAAATTAGGAAAGAGTAAAAGAAGGTGAGGTTAAAAAAAAAAAGATAGAAGGAGGGATAGGTTAAACGAAGAGGTTGTGGAATTGGGTAAACTGGGAGTTAAAGGACAAAATTAATGTGAAATGAAGATAATGGAAAATGGTTCTGCATCAGGTGTTGACGATATCTGAATGACAAGATCCCAGTCATGATTTGAAGAGGACTATGTGTGGCGCGCAACAAGCCACGTGAATATCATCACAAGAATTTGAATATGGACATGCTAAACATGGAGCCGCACGGAGAGAGGTGGGTATGAGAAACGGCCTCGGACAAAGTCCCTCACTGTGCTGATTAACCGTCTGACAGAACAGCCAATATACCAGCTCACAAATTATTTCAGCCAGGCATGAATATCCAGTAATTACTGACCGTGGGGACAAAGCGGTACATTTATCTTTTGAAGGGAGCAGCAGCTGGACAAAGACTGCCCCACTGCTGGTTCTGAAGGGCCATTTGTCCCATTTGGGGTCATGTTTTGTTCCAAGAAAGAAAAAAACTTTTTTTTTCCAGCCTTTTATTGTCCCATTTCCTCCATTTTGAGTCCAAAGTAAACATTTTTGATTCAACAAAGGCTTGAGAAACCTGGGTTTTCTTAACTACTGGCTTAATTCACCATTGGTAAATGTTAGCATTGGTACTGAGCAACCGTTGTGTTGTTGAGTAATACGTTCTGTAATGCTGTATTTTGGAATTCAGCTCAGGCTTATTTAAATAGAAAATGTCAACATCAAGGGATTATACAAGACTAACAAGTCAAACTCAAAAATAACGAGAAAATATTAGAAGCATGTTGAAATGGTGGTCTTGTTTATTAAGGGAAAAACCAAAACCAATCTGGCCTTGCACCAGGAGTTAACTGCGATACAGTCATGATCTACAAATTGAGAAAACAAGAAGCAGTAGTGAAGCTTCCCACTAGAATCATTCCAAGAGTTCACCGATGGCTCATCTGGTCGGCTACAAAAAACTCAGACCAATTTCTCAGCCATTGAAGGCCATACTTGCCTCAGTTAAAGCAGTGTTTATGATTTAACAATATTAAAAAAAAAGACACTTAGGCAAAAAGATCTACCAGGGTCGATTCTGAAACAGCCTAAAATACATACATATTTTGGGCAAACAAATTGTGGACTGACGATGCAAAGTGGAACTTACTTCATACAACGCATCTTGTAGGCCAAAAACTACTTTACGGCAAAAGACTCAATCATCTTATAAAGCCAGCTCAGAAACAAGCTGACCAGCTGGTGTGGTCAGCTTGACTCTTTTAGTCATTACCTTGGTAGCAATCCCTTCTGCTGAGCAAGCGTACATAAAACTTTAAGCCAATCCATCCATTTGGGAAAAGTTTCCTCCTTAATTTAAATTTGTAATTATTTCAGCTAATTATGTAAATTCATGTTGAGGCAGAAAAAGCTGTGAGTAATGTAATTAAAGTATTTTTCATGCATGACTAAAAAAAAAAAAAAAGAGGACATGCTCAATTTAGAAAAAAATAGAGCAAAAAGTAGGAAAATCTTGGTTATGGGGGATGTAATGGTAGACTGCTTCTCCACAGCGGCTAATTAGATAATGTACATGTTTGCTTGGCAGACGCAGGTGTTGCAAATGACAGAGTTGCCTTCGGGGTCATGGACGCTGCCACACTGGCAATACCTATAGTTCACCCACGGCATAGGTAGAATGTTACTAATCAATATTATTATCTACAGCCTCAGTTGTTTGTGGGAGTGGGCTTCTGCTGCGTCTCACCTGACTTAAAAGTTGGAACTATTTTCTGATTTCCAGCCAGAAAAGCGAGAATTTGCCAATTGTATGGCTCGGTGATCAGGCTGTTATCAGTACTGGGAACGGACAATGTGCTTCTCGTCCCTTTATTCAGTCAGACACCGCTCGGAACCTTTTCACTATCCAATCTGTACAATTGTGTTCGTTGAGCTGAAGAAACCCTCAAAGGAATCAGCCTCATTCATTTATCGAGTGGCTTCTGGCCGTCTATAAGACACCCATCAAACCTTCAGAAATGAAGCGGTCATTGCAGAACTATATAAGGTGCGCAAGTGATTTTTGTAGAGGACTATGAATAAAATTAAATATTTTCTATAAGTGGGACTCCTAGTGAAGAGGCCATTTTTTCTATGCATTGCTTCAGTAGTGAATAACCGTAAGTATAAGTATGCTTTGCTGCGTTTTGTTTGGCTACAACAGTAAAATAATTCTGGAGGTTCTTCTTTTTTCCCTCGCTCTTGGCTGCTACTCAGAAGAGAGGTGCAAAGAAGAGAGACTAAAACGCTGAGATGGATGAAGTTGTGATAAAATTAAGGTCAAAATCGAGACTCCAAACCTCAGACATTCAGATGTTAAAGTCCTTATGTCTTTTGAGTTTCTCAAATGCTCCTTATTCGCAGGAACTCTGGCACGTTGAGAGAACAGGTTGCATCATGCTGATGTTGGCAGTTTTAAAAAAGTAATACAATTCGAGAGCCACGATAGGCATGAAATTATCATAACACACGCCTGCAATATTTGACGTTTTTTTACATCATTCAAATTTTTTTGCCAGCCTCGACGCCAGTCATCATCCCTATCAGTGCTTTACATAAACACACTGATTTCTGATGCAAAAAGGAAAAATGTTGACTTAAATGTCAGACCAAATAAAGTACGGAAATACAGCCTTGACGGTTTTGATTGAGTGCTCTTGTCACAATACAGATAGTCTTTGCCAGAAGGCAATTCATATAAAACAATAAAATATGCAGTTTGCAATTAAAACCGGCCACGTCCTCTGATGTGATTCTGGTGACAGGCAGCGAGAATGTGTCAGACGCAGAAGAGTGATGACAGGCAGAAGGAGATGAGCGAGAACAGAGAGCAACGGCGATCGACACAGAAAGAAAACAGGCGCAGCTACATTCTCATATGTTCGCTGGCCATCGTTGCCTGGCAACTGTTTGACCCTGATGTGGATATTATGTAAGAGCAAATGGCGATCGCATGTCCATGAAGCAGTAAAATTATACACAGCGCATTGGTAAGGCCAGCTACGCCTTGTGTGTGTGGTCTCATTAGAAGTGATCGTGTAGCGAGCGAGAGGTGAGAAGACGGAGACGAGGTGTGACAGAAAACCATCTCTCAGCAGAGACTATTGATCCAATTAGGAGCCAAATGGCATTCTCTACTCTGAGACTTCTCAGGAATCAATAACCTTCTGTCTTACAGTTTATGTTTACTGGGGAAAGAAAAAGTCATATATATTTTTTTGTTTGTTTGTTTTTCCCTCAATCCAGTAAGATGGCAACTTCAAGAAAGTGGTGTCCAATATGAAGCCTGGGAGCCATTAACAGCACTCAGGAGGAGTTTTTTCCAGAAAGTGAAAACATAAGGGGACATTTTTACTGTGCCCTGTGACAGACGGGCGACCTGTCCAGGGTGACCCCGCCTCTCGCCCGGAGCGTAGCTGGAGAGAGGCACCAGCACCTCCCGACTCCAGTAGGGACAGGCGTGAACAGAAAATGGATGGATGGACATTATTACTGATAAAAACAAGTTAAAGATCCATACAAAGTAAAATAACCTTAAAATGGGAAATGTCATGAAGAAGCTACAGAATTATTTTACTGCTCTAGAATAAAAAACAGAGGGATTAACCCTCTTATTTGCTTTCATTTTGATTTGATAGAAATTAGGAGCAAAGAAAACCAGAAACTTTTAGTGAAATGCATTCGTGAGTGCACATAATTCACTGTCACTCGTTTCATACCTAATTATCGACATTACATGAAAAATAAGATTTAGCTAAGCTAATAGAAAATAACTGGGATGTTGTATCCTTAATTTAGGTTTATGAACTTATATTTTCGAAAGCTTCCTTATACCAAGTCATTATGTAAAGAAACTAAAGTCATTTTAAAGAACTAGTCTAAAGCACAAAAAAAATTGTATGAAAACAAATAGAAAGTTACATTTTGCTGCTTTGTGCAAGAAAACCTGTTCAGGACTTGGCTGTCTGTACAATGTTTTTGCACCTGGTCCTTGAATTCTGTCTTTTGCAGAAACCCAATGGAATTCTCATACTTACTCTGATACAGAGAAAATCTGTCTTTGGTTTTACCTTGTATGAACTTGGGCAGTACTGAGCAACAGTTTTTTGAGGGGAAGTGAAACCACGCTTCCAAAGGTGAGTGAGAGTTGTTCTTTTGCTGGTCTGCGATAACGAAATGGCCAGAGGCATTTCATAGAAATAGTCAGAGTAAGGTCGAGTCAGTTTGGTCGCAAATTACTCACAGAGCAAAGATGTGAAAGCCTACAAGGCACGAGAAAATGCTCAGACACCAGGTTGGACTGTCACTCTCCAACTCAACCAGAATCACACATGGTTCATGAAGTCTGGGGGAGCTTTAATATTTGATGAGATCTTAACTGTGCTGTGCTTATTTTGATAAATCTGTACAACAGCAATGGAGACAGCAGAGTGATTGGAGCGTTTGACGCATGGTCACGATCTAAAGACTGTTTTCAGTTTGTTTCAATTCCCTCACATCTATTTCCTTCCTGCGGACTCCACATTTCTACATAGCAGGAAAATGAAATTGCCCACGTGCTTCGACACAAAGACAGCAAACTGCCAAACATCATCTGGGACTGCTGCCCACCGCGCCTAAAGCCTGTAGTAAAAACCAACGCCAGACTCCCTCGGCACATTTCAATGGATCATTAGAGGAGAGTCATCTTCCAGCAGCGATGCACAAGTGCTCATTTTCCTACCTGCCTGTCCATCTGCCTCTGTTTTTTTCACAGTCTAACACCATAACTCTGTTTTCAGACACATTTAAGACGTAGCCGAGAGAAAACAAGACTCCAATTAGAAGTGAAGCTGTGTTTTTGCTGTTTGTTTGCTGTCAGGTAATGTTTTGCATGCAGTTGGCTTTCTTCGCAAATGTCATAGAAAGAAAAACAGTCAGGTTTAGGAATTATAATGACATGAAACGGTACTCGTGCAGTTTCAACTTCATTTTTATCAAATTGACTTTTTGTTTTTTGGCAATTACAGATGCAAGTCTTTTGGGGTATGTCTGAATCACACCCCATTTGTGGAGTGAAGAACTTCTACTTGTCTTTACGACACATTCTGTATGGGAAACCATGTATGCTATTCCTCCACCCTCACAATTAAGCAGGACTTTTATGCTCTGCTGATTAAGAATAAACTTCCATTAAACCACAAAACTGCTGAAATGCTGAGTTTCTTTAATTCAAGACTAAAAACCCCAGTTGTCTAGAGCTGGCTGTCTAAGCAAACACAGATTTATTCTCTCCCAGATTTCCACTTTTCATTACTTCTTTGTTTTGTCACTGCAATATAATGTTTTAATTACATTCTTTTCTTTATTTTGTTATATGTTTTTCATGTAAAGCCCTATAAACTGCCTTGTTGTTGACAGAGGCTGCAGCTTGACTTGTACTGGCACATTACAAAAAACTTATGTAATGCTTACAAATGTGTAAACATTAAAGTAGCATGAGTACATTGCCAATGCACTGTTGATCCAAACTGCTAATATAATAATAATTTGGGATGCGGATTAAACGGTTGGATTGTGAATCTAAAGTGGCTCACCCATACTTAAAAATGACCCAAGTTTGTATGCAACGTTGTGCGTACTGGCATCTACTGTGGTTCTGCAGGTACTGGAGAATAAATAAATGTATTCAAGTTGTAATTGTGACAGATGGTGTAAGAGAAAGCAGACCATATCTTGCCAAGACGGCTACAAAATATAGTTTACCCCATGCTGTGAACACGTCATATTTTAGTGTTCAACTCCAAACACTGATGTAGTAATACATCTATCCAAGAGATAGATTTCAAACATCAACATGCCGCATTTCACTTTTACTGTTATTGCTTCGTAATATTTGAGGCCCTGGAACTTACCCCGAAGAAGATGGACTGCTCCCATAAGACGGGGGCAAGGGGAAACCCTCGAGTTTCTCTTGATCAAGAGACGTCTGTGATTTGTTTCCAATAATGAAGGTGGTCATTCAGTCTCTCATGGTGAAAAATGAGTTGAGACCAGAGACGGTTGTCTCCATTTCCTGTCTCAGCCACAATCTAACCTGCACCTGTGGTCTTTTGAAATGGACTAAGAACAGGATTTTGACATAAATACCCAAATTCAATGTAGAAAGACCACAGACCAGGATTTGAACCCTGGGGACTTTTTACTTTAAGCCAACACCACCACTGTGGTGGTGGTGTGTCACGTTCTACTTGATGAGTAGAACGTGACACATATAGGTTTTTTTTTTTATTACAGAAACCAATTCAAGTTATTTACTTTTCAATCTGCTCAAAATGAAACTAATTTGAATCTTTTTTTTTTTTTTTTAAGTTAAGAATTAAGAGATACTATGTCCAATTGTTTTGGTGTAGATGAACAAAATCATTCTGTGGACCACAAATGGTTTACTGACCACACTTTGAACACCTCACACCTACGGGATTGGGAGATATTTTCAGAAACATGTCTCAGTTAAAATCAAATCTAATTTCACATTTATCAAGTTACCAGCAGGATAATATATTTAATAATGACACCCAAACCCACTCATTAACACCACAGTTGGATCAATAACAATCCCTGAGCAGGTTTCCAAAAAAACATTGGTAACATATCCAGCTCATGTATCCAAGTCACAAACAGGCCACAATTATAATGACGATCATTTTAGAGCACATTATTGATGAAAATTAATTGAAAATGGCCATCCTCATTAATGTAATTCACAACACAAACTCTAATCTTTGGTGATGACAAAAGCTTGAACAATATTAAATTCATTTGGAATAATTATGAGGATTAATAAAACTGAAGTTTATTTGCATCTATGAAAAAAGTGTGAAAAAAAAAAAAATTAATCAATTACCTTGAGAGAACTGTAATGTGCACTGTATCGTGATTAGCCTGCTCATTATTACTTTATTTTAACCATAAAGGTCCCATTCAGATTTAAAAAAAAAAAATCTGATATCACAAAGAAAACCGGGAGAAATTAATTAAGTGGCTGCCAAACAACTCTCTCTGAGCACAGAAACTATAAAAACACGAACAACTTTGCAGAAATTTTCTCGATTAATTAAATGCTACAGAACTCATTTCCAGACTAACACAAACCTATTAAAACAGGGCGAGAAATAAGAAACAGCTCCTCTCTTTAAAAACCATGCACCAGCCAAACCTGAAGAAAAGCAAGAAATGAATGACAGCAGAACAACAGGAGAGAGCGAATGACACATGTGTCGGAGTATTACAGTTAGCCTGGAGTGTTGACTGCTTTTTTTCCCCTTTGGTCTAACTCTACGGGGAACAACAGGTCTCTCCAGAGCCCTCATAAAACCTTCCTGCTTCTTTCCTCAGAGGCTGAGAACGCATTAGTATCCCTCATCATAGAGCAGCGGGCTCAGATGCAACACACCAGCAGAGGTGGGCAACTTGCCAGAAACATGTTTATCCCAGACATACGCTGAATTTTTTTACATTTCAAGCCCGAAAGCTAATCATCGGCCTCATTTTCTGAACGGCTGGTGGAGTCGATGTTAATCTGTGTGTTCAAATGCGTCTCTTGAGCGACTGTTTGAAGAGATGTTAGCGCCAGAATCTAATTTGAGCTACATGTCAACGGGTATTAAGTTGGGATGTCCCAATGCAATCCCAGATCTTTCATATTATGCGGCAGAAGGACATAAATACTCGTTAGTCGTGATAAAAGCTCCCAACGGAAGGGGTTTTTATGGAAACTTCCCTGGTGGGACTTCTTGTAGTGGGGAAAGTATCAAAAGAATGACCTGGTTCAAAAATCTACATAAACAAGAAAAACAACAAAGGGCTCCCATCCGGGACGGATAAAGGTTCCTTCAACAGGTTCAATTAGAGTAGAAAAATGTTCATGGTAGGTCACAAAAGCTTGAGTTTCAACAGTACATCCACAAGTTTGCAGACCTAACTACAAAAATGTCAAAGTTTGACTAATGATGTAATTTAAACCACGGAATGCATCTGTGATGAAGTTCATCGGACAATCCAATCTGTGACGTGGGTTGCATTTAAGGAAACTAAACGATTTGATGTCAAGTGTGAATATTATAAATTTCTTTTAGTTACATCTAGACATGCCAAGACATTTTGTCACCAGGTCTGAACAGTAAATCATATGATGACGCCATTGCTGTCATCAATGATTATTAGTGAGAGTTTAACCATAATGCTGTTGGAGATACCTTCTACTTTCTAGCATATAAAGGGATGAATACCTTCTTTATCGGCCCAGACAAACACTCAGAATAAACGGTCACATCCAAATGATACACTTTCTGCAGAGAAATCAGCCAATAAATACAAGCTAAAGAAAATGTGAAAGAAACCAAGAGCTGCTTTTTTCAGTCTGATAATGAGCAGTTTTAGACAAACTATTCCAACTACAATAAATACAAAGTTGGATCTTTTCAGCTTTGATGCAGCTTAAATGGGTTTGAAGCATGAAAGCTAATAACATGGACAAATTTGGGCATAAAGACATGAGCTACTTAAGTAGTACCACTGATTTTGATTTTCTTCTGTCATTTTGCAGTGTTTTTAGAAGAAATACTAAGCAGGAGTAAATTGCCTCCAAAAACATCCATTATAGTTTTCAGGCTAGAAAGATAATCACTACCAGACAATGCAAAAATAAGACAAAGCATCACCTTACTGGTATGTTATTCCAACCAATAAGTGAGTAGGAAAGCATTAGTCACTTTCCACACAGAAGAGATCCTTTACGCATGAAGGAGGTTTGGCTTTTCAACAAGTATATGAACATAAATCAGAATATCAAATTGGTTTGTTTGACCTGTATGAAGAAAGCTGGCTTGTACGTCAATATTCTTTGGATTTAAATAACTCAGAAGAGAACATAGTGCAAGTGACTGAATCAAAGTTTTCTGAACAACAAAACCTAATCTAATTGTGATGCAGTATTTAAAGACTAGTACTGTGCTTCTACCAAGCAATCAAGATATGCTTGGTAGAATCGTAGCAAGGTAAGCATTTTTACAGTTCCGTGGAGTGTTGTCAACGTTTCATTTCAGAACCTCGTTGTACATGTCACAACTTTGCTCTAATGAACCAACAACCCCCCAAAAAACTGTAAAGATGGATTAAACTTCCAGAGTTTTCAGGATCACCTCAGCTAATCAGACAACCTCAGTTTCACGTCAACGTGCTTTGAAATGATGTTTGGATGGTAAACTACCTTAAGAAAGTTAACATAGTGATTATTGTAGCTTGTAAACCCAACAATTTTCAGTAACTGCCAGTTTAGTTGTCACAAACCCACCATCTCTTATATAATGTTTGAACTATGAGATTCAAAATGTTTCTGGTGGATCTCCCCAAGGTCCATGAAGACAGTCAAAGATGTGGTGAGGTAAAGACTCCCGTAACACTTTAAGTACTATAAAACTTTATTGCAGATCAATGCAAATAAAGTTGTTTCCTAGTACTTCAGTGTTGAGTGTTCACCTTAATGGACTATAAGAGCAGCACTTTGTGATAGACTTTTAAGGTAGATAAAAAAGACAAACAGTAGCTTTCCCAAAGTAGCTACCTGTACTGATGATACTTTAAATGTTGCATGACATCCAGGTGTTTGCTCTTTGCATTTCTGCCTCACCAGGGCAATCTTCTTTCATCATTTATACTAACATGATTTTACTTTTCAGTTTTCAACCTGGTTTATCAAGCATCACATACCGATTCCACTGCCCAGCCTGTGCAAATCAGATGTTCTGCTGCTGAAGGATATTCCCAACAACAACAACATTTACCTTTAGTCACAGCGTTGGGTATTCTCAGGGTGCAAGAAGGAATCTGACTGTCAAACTTTGTCTCTGTCTTGTCAAAACATTTTCAGTACAGCTAACGAATGAAATCATGATATGCTTGGTAGTAAGCATTAAGGCATCCCTCAGATCACAAATATGGTATCCCCCCCATATCACCGCTTGTAAAGATAGGTCATGTTGACAGCATCTTTGTTCCTGGGGTTGTGTGAAAACGTGTGTATGTAGGGCACATTCACTACCGCCTGCATGTTTTTCCGACTCCTTAGCTGGATTTCTCAGCACCTGTTTGACTGTTGGAGGTAATTGGTTGTGGTTGACCTAGAATTCTCATAATGAGTACCACAGGGGTGTCCCAATAGACATTTTTAGCCCATCAAGTACATCATCTCAGATTTCCTAATGGGCGATGATTCCTTAATTTCTGAATTTCTCTCTGTATTAGTTACTTGTGTTAATGTGACAGTACAGAATCAATGGTAGTATGTCCTTGCAATAACTCCACCTAGTGGTGAAATGTTAGCTTGTTTCGAGTCTTAGCAATACTGGCACCATGATGCAGCATACTTATTTACTTACTTTCTTGTAATTACTTCAAACACATCCTATGGTGATCTGGTTAGTTCTGGAGTTCTGAGTTAGTTTCATGATTACATTGAAAATTGGTTAGCGTTTTGCCATTTGGTGTTTCCTATATTGGTCTGAGTTATAGTCACTGGTTGACAGCCTACTTGACTTATTAAAATGCCGAAGACGAAATGTAATTGTAATGTAATTAGTTTGATTTTAATGCACGATTACTGGAACCCTTAAAATAATTAAGGATCTACTGCTTTCTTTTAGTCTGAAAAAGGCCTGTTAAGAACTTCACTTGTTGGTGCCAGGCAGTCATGTAGCTTCTTCAACTAGTTTTCTTACCAGCTGAAGAAAACTGGGACTGCTTTTCACATTTGGTAACGTTAAATCTTACAGAACAGGAATCTGATGTGGTGTTCCTCACAGCTCTGTTCTTGGATCACGACTAATCAATTTCTAAATAATCGCCTTTCTAGGATTGTGAAGTATTACAACAATTCCTCCTTCACTTTTCTCTGTAATAATAGGATCCTGGTCATTTATAGTCACTCAGTGAGTGGCTGTAGAACAGGGATGTCAAAGTCAAACACACCAAGGGCCAAAAAACCAAATTTGCTATAAGCCGAGGGCCGGACTGATTCAACGTTTATTAAAATATATTGAAATGATTGCACATAGCCCATTGAACCAAGACCTAACACAGTGTATATTATTTAATTATGAAATGAATAAAGCAATAATACACTTGTTCATTTGTAGGTGTTTTCACGTTTATTGCGCTGTTTACATTAGTCTCGGATGTTTGCGGTTTTATGGAGCGCAATGCGAGGCTTGACGTCATTCAGAGGTAATATATTAACTTGACATTAACAAAGACACAGTGGGACGGATCATCCGGGAAATGGTGGACTGAAACGAACTGGATGACAGACAAATTCTAGGGTTTATGTCGCTTATTAAGCCCAAAAACCGCAACCCACGACTCATTAAATCTGCAAGCGACTTTAGAAAGAAAAAACAAGCCCGAAGCCGCAATAAATGGAATTGGCGACCGAAACTCAAAATAGTTCCTTTCCAGCAACAAAATGCGCATCTCCCTCCATTGTTTCTGTCGCTGCTGACAGTGTCGCATTGAAACTGCGGTCACTCCGCAAGAGGCGTAGAGGAAATAAAATGACAAAAGAAAATAGTCACAAAGTGGTTTAGATAAGTAACTGTAGTGTGACGACCTGATTTGAAATAGAAACGCATTAGATTACTCATTACTGAAAGTGGACATCACTGTCTGCTTCCTACCCGGCCTGAAACCCCTTGTTCTCAGCGTCCATTAAACGTTTAGCTATTTTTGAGGAGGGCGGGGGGGGCCTGAAAGTTGATCTCTGCTCTGATTGCTGATGAAGCTGCTCGTGCTTCAGTGACTTCGCGGGCTACCGATGCATTGTGGGGAATGTAGTGTTGGTGCGTGCAAAATGCCAGTGGGCAGCTGTGGCCTGTGGGCCGGTTCTAAGAGTAATTAAATATCATCCTGGGGGCCACAGATTATTAATTCGCGGGCCGGATCTGGCCCGCGGGCCTTGACTTTGACATATGTGCTGTAGAACATCCAATAGTGGATGGGTAAGGATTTCATCCATATTCAGAAAACAGAAGTTTGCAATTCTAATACCAAAAAATGTTAGAGAACAACTGATAAATGGCGAATGAGCCACATATTATCCATTTAGAAATCATCTTATTATACAAAAAATATGTACACATATTAGATAAAGTCACAGAAAAACTGCTGCCTGGCTTTTTTCATTAGGTAATTCATCATATTTGTTAAAAATACAGATATCCATCAGAAAACTCATCCAAATGGTAGCATTATGTTTTTATGCTGCTTGCCTTTGCATCAGTTTAGTCATTTCACAGATTTTTAGAAAGTTGATGGTCTCATCAACTTTCGCTTTAGAAATGCACTTCCAATTAAAATAGGAAGGTCAGTTTCTTTTCATTGGTATTAAAAGAATAATAGTTTAATATCTCAATCTTAGTGGTTTGATTTAAATTCAAAGAAAAAACTAATCCTTTATGAAGTAAACGTATCAGTTCTTAGTAGTTTGATTTAAATTAGCATTTTATTGCATATTCTACTCCGTCAATAGTCTAAATTTAAATGTTTTTTTTCTACATATTTCATTTATTTTAATATGGTTTATGCAAGGCATTTATTTTCTTTAGAATAGCATTTAAACAACCTCATTTTTAAATGGTGCAGCTTCAGTAAAAACACCTTGCTCTTGCATTAAACTTGATTCACCACCAAAATAACAGGGAGGAGGCAAAAGTCCAACGGACAAGCATTGTGGAGTCCAAGACAAAATGTTAGCAAATGCATTAAATATTCTGTGTTCAAAATTTGTCTGCACATATAATGCGTTTGCCACAGTGAGATTAAAGCTGAAAACCAGAACGACTCTGCAGAATATGAAAAACAGCATGTGGAGAGTCAAATTGTTCACGCTACTCGCCCGCTTGGCATGCACTGTGAATTTTAGATCTATTCCCACTTGCCACTTTACATTACATCCTAAGATCCAATCAGGAAAGGTAAACAAACAGATCATCACACGGCACAGTTTGATCCGCCTCAACGCTGTCTGGAATATTTAGGGTACCATGCATAACTTATGAGAAGAAACTGGAATGGTTTTATGTGCATACAAGAGATTTCTTGCGTCCTTGAGTGGATACTTACTAACAAGGGATTTCTTGCCACTTCAGATACAAGAAGAAGCGATATGATCTATTAAACATGCTTCACCTCCTCCTACAGCAGGAGAAATGGCCTGGAAACATTCTGAACACAGTACAATATTATTCTATTCTGCACATGGATTTGTTATTGTTGTTCGCTCTCCTGCAATGAAGTCAAGCAGAAATGGAGCAATTTAATTCAAAGTGACTTGAACAGTATGCTTCACACACAGCAAACAGATTTCAATTATTCCCAAAGCTACCATGTTAAATTGGACTGAGCTGCGATGTGGGTGGTTTACAAAACTGCTCCCTGAAATAACAGAGACCTGTATCCAAACTATGTCCAGTCAATGTCAATACGACAACACAGAATCTGAAACTTTCATTCAACAAAGCGATCATGTGGCGTTGTAGGGGAAAATGTTCTCGAGAACCAACAGAGTGCAAAAGTACAGAGACATTCCGTTTGGTGCGTCATATAGAATATTAGAGTTGTTTTCAGGCAATTGAGGACAAATTACAAGTGAGCAAAACAAGATCAACTTAAATAAACCTGAATAAAAGTTGAGAGAGGGAACTGATGGTGCTTATCGTCTGCTGACAATCTGAAAACAAGTCGTTGGACTTAAGCAGAAAGGAAGCCAAATTGTTGGGATTAAAAAGCTTACCAGAGTAAATTTAAATACATCTGCATTCATGGGAGGTTTGCAGTTGTGCCATACTCTTTCCATTTTTAGATGGATTGAACAGAGCTCTGAGGGATGCTTAAGTTTTGGATATTTCTTTCACTAAATACTTTAAACTTCTCCAGAACATTGCAGCCTGACCTGATCTGCTACGTACCTGCAGTTTCCAATTTCTAATTATGCAGAAATTTGTGTTGGAGTATGGATGATGTCTCCAACCAACTGTTTTTGGTAAATTTGAAGGCGAATTGTACTAATTTAGACAAAACTATCATGGGAAAAACATCAAATTAATCAATACATTTGGACTCCATTTTGACTTTATGAGAAAGTGTTTTTGTTTAAAAGATTTTATAAAGTTAAAATTTCCTCCGTCTTTTCTTTTTTTAACTCTTTCACCAATGTTTCTGTTTTTGCACATATAGAAAATCCCACTATTACGCTGGTTAGTTGTCTGAGCCCTCTCTATTCCATGTCACTCTTTTCCCCCTCTGAATGCCATGGGAGTTTTTTGCAGCATAATCATCTAAGCACATTCGTCACAGCAAAAAAATAGGCAATTCAATAATTATTAAGCTTAGAGAAGAGAAAAAATGTGTCAAAAAGGCAACCGTATACCGTCCACATTCATATACCACACATCAAATTATTGATCCAGCTTTGAGTTTGTCTTCTGTGATGGCTTAGAAAAAAGAAAAATCATAAAAAGAGTCTTTGGAACCAAGAGAAACGTTTGAAAAGTGCTGTAAAGATTTTAACCGAGATGAAACCCAACAGCAGATAAAAACAAATGCAACAGAATTAAATCAGACTTTAAAGCGAGAAGAGATTTCAGATTTCAATCATACTGAATTAATGCAAAGACAAAAAGTTGAAACAAAATGCCTTAAAGAATCTGAGAGGTAAAGAAGGGTTATGCAAGACTTTATAGTTCAAGGTAAAGTTTGGTAATCGTTTTAATTTTAGGCCATGGGATGCTTTAAATTCTGAACATCAGCATGAGTACAGGCCAGAAGTACTGCAGTTCTCAGCATGGTGTCTTCCCCCCCTCCCCCCTCCTCCCCCTCCTCCTCCTTTCTTACATCCGCCCTCTCGCCCAGCAGCATGTGACGGTGCGAACTCCCTCCTCAGGTTTAAACCCATATCATTAGCAGAAACCTCCAAGGCTACAATTAGGCCTTGCTCTGCGGGTGCTATACTGAAACCAAAGCGTCGCAGATCTGACGCTGACGAGCCGTGACTGAAACGCATTCACTGTTTTGACACTCGGGTCAGAGTTTTGTTGCGGAAATGTATGTTCGGATGACAGGTTTTGACGTCGGGGGATCGTCACTCGGTGAGGTTTAACTGACAGTTGGGCGATGCCGTTCGCCCAGTCGTGACTTCTTTGTGAGTTTTGATGTCGTGTCAGGTTCTGGCTTCCTCCAAACCCAGGATGTTCACAGAGCAGAATAGATGCTTGGCATGTAGCCTCTTGATGAGAGTTTGCTTTTCCAGCAAAAGCAGAATCAAGGTTGTCATCAGAATGTCGCCGTGAAGATGATTTTAATTTGTGCATTAAATTAGCGAAGCCCGGTAATTGATCTTTCACTGTCAGCCCTTTTTCCTGGGGGAATTAAAACCTTAATTGTTATTGGTCTTTCAGGGTGATGTGAGCCTTTGGATGTTTTCTTTTTTGTGCGTCTCATGAAGAGACTATTTCAAAAGGGCTTTGAATCAAATTAGGAAGTGTTACTAACAGACTGTGTAGTCATTTCCTACCATCGTGAATATGTCTAGCCACCCAGCTGACTTCCTGCCACATTATCCAATCTACCATTATTTCCCAGCCCAGGGTTTTTCAGAAAATCTTATGTCAAGTTCATTCACATCAGAGCATTCAGGGTTTTTCTTATATTATTTCTCCCCTCCAGTAAAGGATGTCACATGGTTTTAATAAGCAATAGTGCAGTATGGGGGTCCAGATATCAGCAATAAGGCATTTCTTTCAACCCAATCTGATTGGAACATGAATCATAAATCCCCTCTGTATAAAAGGGAAATAATGTATTTATATTCACTAAAAACGATTTTTATTTTTCTAAATTCAGATAAATAAAGACATGAGCTGTACTTTCATTACAAATACGCGCAAAACGGTTGAAATCATGCTAGTGTTGGAAAACACAGGCAATTTTGCACCTGCGGTGCTCCCATTAAATAAGAAACGGAATTAAAATCCTAAATGAATAATTTTGTTCACGCAGTAAGTCACTAAAAACATGTCTCATCTTCCTCCAACGACTTCCTGTTGTCTTCTTTGTGATTTCTGCCAGCGGTAATGTCCAGTTGTTGATCGTGTTACGCCCAAAAAAAAAAAAAAAAACTAATTTGAGGGCCAAAACTTTATTGAAAAAGGAGTTGTTTTTTTTTCAAAACTGACATGTTTCCATTGAGCAAATTTATGTTCTAAATGTCAAAGTGATGGAATATAAGGTTAATGGAAGCGCATTTCATAACTGCTTATTAGATGGTCTTCAGCGCTGAGACATTTTATTATTAGACTTAAAACACAGCTGGTTTTGACAGGTCATTCAAAGCAACATCACAGCAAATAAATATTTTTATTATCAATCAGCACTAAAAATGTACATCTGAACCTCCCTTGGGTCTTAAAACAAGTTTAAAAAAAACCCATCATTATGCAACCGCTGCTTAAATGTACAGACTTTAAAAGAGGTGCAAGTAAGTCACGTAAAAGTGCCTCTGAAGTGCTCAGACTGTCACAAAAATAACCCATATTTGCAGCCATTTGGATTAATTAAAGACATTTAGTTTGCCAGCAAGCACTCCCAGTCTGTGTGAGTTAATTGAATGAGATGCCCCTTTTTTTCTTATTTGGCTAATCTGTGAATCAACAGGAAATAAAGAGATATAATTAGAAATGCCAGTGACGTCTGTCTTCCGTTTAGATGGAATTTTTAAGTGTGCATTAAGCTTTCTTAATGCAGCGTCTTTGCAAACTGTGGACACCCAACCGGGGATTAATTATTTCAAATGAGCTCCAGCAAAGCTTGTCCCGCTGGTAAAGGCCGAAGCACTCACTACATAAGAGCTCATCTTCTTTGTATACAATTAAAAATAAGAATGTTTAAAAAAAAAAAAAAATCTACAATTAACTTCTACTTTCTTTTCTTTTATAAGTTTAACCTCAATAAAGAAGGCGACTGTGGTTTTGCTTTGGAACGTCTCTTGTAAAAATCAGTGCCTGCTAGCAGCGACATTCTTCCTCCTCTCTTTTCTTCCATTGTTAATTAAGCAATGATGGGATACTCCAGGGGAGATGGTAATTGACACAGATTGTGAATTTTACTGACATGCAAGTCAGATGAGGTGTTAAGTTTGTGTTCTCTGTCCCAAAGGGGAAAATTTTTCTTTTTTTTTTTTTCCTTGTTCTTTCACAGGGTCTAAAGTTTAAAGGTGCGGGGGTGCCTGAAGACTAAAGCTCATTTAAAGTCCCCTTTAAATGAGCTTCTAGTTTGGAGGCCAAATGATGAAAAGTAGGTTTAGTAGCGTGTGTATTTCTAAGTACAGCTTAATGAGTTTCATACATTTTCATACACTATATCTATGATTTCACAATAGACGTAGCCTTCTGTGACAGGGAAGTAGCTAACGCTGGGTGCACAATAGTCTTTATTTTGGAACCGATGCCAGCTGCCACTAAGACGTGCATGTCAATACTGCTTACACCACCACCAGTCTGAAAGTTTGATGAAAGGGAGGATGGATACATGTCTTCATGTTTATTTAAGTCAAATTCTGACCATGCCATCTAAATGTTGCAGCTGAAATCAATACTACTCAGACCAGGTTATTTGGGTTGTTTTATCAGATAAAACCTGAATAAAACATTTTGAATAATGCAACAAAATGTGAAAGAAAGGGAGCTGTTTTGCAATTACCCAAATGTTCGTTTGATGCCATCTTTTTTTGTGTTTAGTATATTTTTACTGTAATTTGTCTCAATCGAGGTGGTGGCGAAGAGTTTTTAAGAACATTTCTCATGTGGAGCTGCTCTGCTTCAACTCAAACCAATGGTTTCATTGTGAGGAGTAAGCCAAGAGGGTCTTTTTTCCTTTGTGTCCAAAAATGTTAATTTGTGATAACGGAGGACAGATCTTTTTTTTTTTTTGTCCTCTGGATTAAATAATTGCAATATTTCACCATGAAGCCTTTGTAATGACTTTACTTCTATCAGCCATCCACTTTAGATTATTTACAGTTTTAACCAAGTTGATAATCTGTTTAAACTATTCGTTGATTTCTTTCTATGCATCTATTGATTAGTTCATCTTTCTTGCAAGATATGGTGAGTACATTTTCCCCGTCAGTGGAAAACAGTTTGTTGCAGGAATCAGATGCAACAGAAAGTGTGTTGATAAAGCCATCATTGTTCGTAGTGACAGTGAGATGACAAGCATGCTTGGAATGATTACTTGCAGTGTGATTATCGTTAGAAAAGCAGGATAATTTCCCAGGAGATCTTCTAGAGAGAAACACCGAATAGAAGAGACATATTGTTCAGACTCAACTGAGTAGCAATCAAAAAACTGTTCAAAAATGGGGTTTTTTTCTGTTTTCAATCTTCACATATAGTTATTTGTTTGCAATGACATGTCACTGCAACATTGGTCCACAACATCCAGTAGAGCATGGCTTTCTATTACAGTTTAACTCTATGATCTATAACATCAGACTCCTTTGAGTCCGAGTCTCAACGGTTGATTATTGGCTTTCTAGAATATACAAAAAAATAATTTTTTACTTTTATTTCATCTTTTTAGATAAGCACAGAAAATGTTATTGTTCAAATAACCTTTGAAAGTTTGAAACCAATCAATCCAGTTTCTAGGAGATTAAAGGCAAGACAAAGAGACAAGAAAGGCACCATAGAAAGATCTGGTAAATAGCCATCAGAGAAGGTCAAGTAAGGTTTCTTAGCCAATGGAGTCACTCTTTGTGCCTTCTCTGGGTTTCCATCAGAGCAAAATCATTCTTGTTTTTTTTCATAGTGGTTAAAAAAAAAAAAAAAAAAAAGACAAAAATAGTGTGACCCCAATAACTGCAGGTGCAAATTCTTCAATTTCCATGCAGTACCATTTGAGCTTCTGAATTGGAGCACAAAACAGCCGATGTGGGTATATGAAGAGGGTGGGTGGGGGGCTTGCCTGTGACAGGTCCAGCTCTACCTATCCTGATGGTCATCTCATCAGTGTCTGGCAGATGGAGCAACGGATCCTCGGCTTTTTCCTTTCCCAGCTTGGAGTCGTGGGGCAGAGCCAAGGCGGCGTGGGGATCGGCGCAGATGCCCTGATGATGGCAGAAGAAGACAGAAAGGTCAGGTCAAATTGGGTTTGACCTAAATCACCAGAGAGAAATAACAGCTTTGTAAAAAAAAAAATAAATAAATAAGTAAATAAACATAATTAATCTCTGTAACTGATCTCACCAAGTATTGAAACATGGTATATTTCAGGGAGGTTGTAGCAACATGTAACCGACTTATGGTACAGCGCTTTGCAAATGGATTTATGTAGGTTGTTTTTGTCCAACATGGAGAGTTTATATGTGTAACTTAATACAACAAACCCAACCCTAAAAATTGGAGGTTGCAGCACTACGCTGATCTTAAAACATATTCATTGTGGAAGTGATCTGCATGACTGCGCCTGAAATGCAGCCATGCATTTCAGGTGCAGTTAAACTGTCATGTTTGGCCAGTTTAAGTTGTAAATCAGTTTCATTTCTAGTCACGTTTTTTATGTGATAATTATACATGACATGAAAAGGAACCAGTGAAACTCCAATGTGAACTAGCTACCCAGGAAAAAGAACTATCTGGATATATGAACCTTCATTATGATGATTTCCTGCTTACATTTAATCAAAACATGATGTTTAAAATATTACATCAGACCAATAAAAAAAAACCCATAAATATAGAAATATATATTTGATTAAAAGTATGTTTAATACCTTTGTAAGTGCTGAAAACTTTCAAAAGTACCTTTAATGTGTATCTTAACACGTATTCTAGCAGCAATGGCTGTTAGTGTACAATTGCTCTGTCTAACATAAGATTTCGCCTCCTGTGTCTCTTTTTTTTGCCGTTTTTATTGATAATGTAGGTTATACACAAAAGACAGGTTAAAGCAATTAGGGTTAAAACTGTTGACCATAGAGATGAAAACCAAATCAGATTTGAAAAACTCAACTAAAACATAAAGATGTAAGTAAATCCAGAATGATCTACTTAGGTCATGCATGTCTCAGGTCCAAATGGAGGAAGAAGGTCAGTAATTGTGACCAATCAAATCAAGAATCAGAGGAATGTTCACAAGGAAAATATGAACATATTTTGGGTTATCGGTACTCTCTGGATACAGTATGTATCTCTCTTAAGAGTGTCAACAATGTTGCTATACAAGTTAAGTGATGACATCATTTAGTCACCTGTAGTGATGTCTAAGGAAGTTAATAGCTCCTTTTAACTCAATTAAGGCTTGGTAAAACGTCGCTGCTTTGTGACTTGTTAGCTTGGATTTCCCGACAGAATGAAACTTTGCTATTTATATCCAGAGAAGTTGCCAACTTGTTACTTCTAACAGTAATCAGTCAAGCAGCAACAGGAGAGATTCCATGAACCGTCATTTAGTCCCCTCTCAACTTATCTCAAGAGTGAACCTTGCTACACTCCACGCTTTCAAAATGAACCCACACCTCAATTTTGTGTTGCAGCATTCAAATTTGAACTGCAGATATGAATGAAAATGAATCCAGCCTTCTCCTCCTCCTCATAAAATCACCAATTAAACTTTCCGTTGGGGGCCTTGCACTTTTACACATAAAATTACACAGTTCATTGGGCTTATTTTGGATAGGCCAATAAAAAGCAGCCAATTTCAGTGGAAGTGTGTGAAAAACTATGTATATTTACAGTCAGATATGAAAACTGTGCAATCTTCTTTGTGACATCGTTTGTATTTATTTAACACTTGTCCTTTAAAAATACTTCTACTTTACTTTTTCTTTCTAAAATTGCTTTAGTTTAAACATTGCTGACATAACTTTGCTTCACTTGCTGTCCCAGGTTTGTTTGTGGTAGTATTACATAAAAGTTTACATCACAGCATATGTTTTTTGTTTGTTTGTTTTTTAAAAATCATTATTACTCTCCTCTGTTGGGGTATGTAAACTTATGAAAACAACCATAGCTATGGGAAAACTAAAGTTTCTAAGGCGTTGTGCACACGTAACCAGATCTTCAGAGTCTCCGCCACACCATTTTAAAACAGCAAAATCATACACACCGGATCCGTTTCAGAAAGGTTTTCATCCATAAGAACCAGCACAAATCCGCCCCTTATTGTTGCTTTAAACATGCCAAATCCATAGGGGGCAGTGTAGCGCAGAGCTCAGACCCAGGTCAGACCCAGCTCCAAGAACCAAGATTCTGGTTGTTTCGAATCTGGTTGATTCGAAACAACCAGACTTCCTTTTAGGAATTAAACATAGAATCAGTAAGTTCACTTGTGTGGACCAAAGAATAAATTCAATTACTTTTAAATAACAAATTTAAATGCAAACTTAATAAAACACAAGAGAATGTTGATTGGGAATTATGTCAAAGCAAGTATGTGGATATACTGACGCATTATTTGTCGCAGGTTATAATACATGGGATCAGAAATCTTAATTTTCCCAGAATACGCACACAAACACAAATAATTTTTATGAAACTGAGTTTTTATGTGGATGAGGCCAAAACACATAAAAATGAAGAAATGTATAAACTACACCGTCTCCATAGGAGCCCAGAGGGAGAATTGCCAAAAGGGAAGGCAACTCAAATGTGCAAAACAAAGTGATTGGCAAACGTGAGAACATCTATAAGAGCAGGAGTTTAACCAATTTACTGCTCCGAGTCATTAAAGGGCTCAGAAAATGGCAGATAGAACATCTGATGAGGAATCAGCTATGCCAAATTCCACCTTCCCCTAACAATGTTCAAATAAAAAAAACAAAAAAACAAATTCAATTTCAAAAACTAGCTGAAGCTAACACATGAATACTAGACCAAACAACAAATTAACCACACAGACAGGTGTGGGCCTAATTAAGTGGTTTTTGGAAACTGGTGAATTTAATAATCCCAGAGGCAGCATATTCATTAGCAAGCCATTAGCAGAGTAGGGTCCAAAGCAGGGGTTAAAAAAGATGGAATAACACTTGCAGGCATTTATTTTTCATCCTGTTTCAATTGCCTTGATTGCAACACAGCTGGCCTAAAAGCAGGTTGAGTGATTAAAATGTTTCTGATTGTACTGTGTACACAAATCTAAATAAAATGAAACCGAAATGTTGGGATCTTTCCAAACAAATCCCTGAAAACTTCACCCAATGTTATGAAGATTTGAAATTCTTCAGCAGAGCTAAGAAGTGACCGTGCAGAACTGTAGTCTTGCTGCTAAGAAATGTCTGGGAGAAGGGGTGAGTTCAAAAAGTGAAGGATAAGAAGATCTTAAAAAGCTGCCAAAACACTGAGATGATATTATCATCTCTGTGGCAAATTCTAGGCAATATGGTTTTATGTTCTTACAGAGATGCAAGTGACAAATTTCTTCAACAATAAAAAACAAATAATCGGAATCAGAATCAGTTTTATTGGTTACAAATATGTGCACATACAAGGAATCTGACTGGTTTTTAACCACTAACCCCGGTCATTTTAATCAGACCAAAGACAGCGGTGTCATAAACTACAGGAGTTTCAGAGGCCGACTTGCTGAGGAGAGTCATTTGTTTACAGATAAGTGGGGAGAGAACACATCCCTGGGGGACGCCAGTTCTGGTGGTTACTTTTGCAGAAGGGGATTAGTTGAAAAGAAAAAAAGAAAAAAAAAAAAAAAAAAAAAAAAAAAAAAAACTAGACTCTCTCATGTTGTTTAAAAAAAAAAAAAAAGAATAATCTGTCAAATAAAAGTCTGTGGTGTGCTGCAGCAGAAGCCACTGAAGTAAGGCAGTGTTAGGAAAAACCACCAATAAGCACAAAGTGTTACAGCTGCATTAAGAACTTTAGAGCTGCACAAGGAAGGATTTTTAAAAATGTTTTGTTCTCACGACATGCAGAATAAGCCTGGAGTAGCAATTTTCACCTCCTGCTTCGATTAGTCGCCTAGTGACTAATGGTAAATTAACATTTTACTGGATGGTGTGTTTTGTCTGTTTGACTGGAGAGAAGCTAATGTAGCTTTGCTGCTATTCATTTACACACAGGTCTGATTATATTCAGCAGATCAGTCAAATTAGTTTCTACAGCAACAGTTATATAGTGCAACAATGCCTATTTGTAGTTCAGGATTAATATATCATCTATGTTTTTTAAAAGAAAATGGAGCTTGAGAAGCTAAAACACCTAGGTTGAATGCTACTTGACATATTATTGACTGGTGCACTGTTCATTTTTTTTTTATTGGCTCTAACCCAAGAGTGAAGGAAGACAAGGAAGACTGTGGATGTTAGCTTCTGCGGTAGTGTATATTGATATTTAATAAGGTATATGTTAAGCATAACCTACTAAAATAGAAAGTCATGTGTAATTTTAGGGGGAATCTCAAGTATTCGCAGGTGGTTGCGGCCCCAAACCCAGGAAAATATGCGGCTCATTGCATGTATAGTTTTGTCTCAAAGCCCCATTTATTTTAAGGTAGTTCGAAGACCAAATGTTTCTGTGAGTTAGTTGTACTTTCCACACCAGATTATAATTGAGAGTTTGTCTCTCAATTACAGCAAAGGGTGGTTTAACAAAGCATCGATTGTGCAGGACTGAATACAAAGGCATGCCATACTTTTTCTGATTTGCTGTTCCAATAAAATAGAGTCAAGTTTGTGGTTATAGTGCGACAAACTGAGAAAAAAAAATTTTCATACTTTTACAAGACACTAAATGATTGCCATTTATTTTAAAAACCTGGTCAGATCCAGAAACAGTAGGAAAGACACAAGTGAACATTTTGGCGTCATTGTTTGCCTGAGAGTGTGGCGTGACCGACGGCCAACAAAGTGGCTTCAATGAGTGATTTTACAAGTTCACTCATTTTTAAACATTTTAATGCAACTTGTTGCTACCTTTTAAATGAGAGCGAACCCTGCTTAATGCGTCTTGTTTACGTGTTAATCGTCACTTCATGCAATGTGCTGCTATGCGAGTGGGCAAGTATGAGTAAGAGTGTGTTAATCCGAAAATGTGTACGTGTCTGTGTGTGTGTTCCGAATGTGCGTCACATCATATATTAGCTCGCGTACCCTCTCCAAGAATGTCATTAACCTACAGTGGCCTTTGGTGACAGCCCATGATACAATCTCATCAGCAGGTCCTGGCTCTCCATTAACACGCCTCCAGCAGCAGCAATTCTACTCTGTTTATCACTCAAAATCCCTGCCTTTGTTTTTATCTGTTCATCTATTTACAGACACACTTCCAACTGATGAGCACAGTGTGGGCAGTACACCGTACCAAGCGCAATTTATGAATCAAATCCTTGTTAAAAAGTCACAAAAGTTGAACGTTGCGTCACCATGCCTGGACAAAGTTATAATACATCATTTAAGGCTCAGAGCTGATATCAAGTTAATGGGCATGATGCATGTTCTGTGGGTTATTTAGCCAACAAATTCAGCAGTTGCAAGAATTCCCCCTTTTTAGCCACATCTATCTATCCCAATTTATTCATCTTCCTACATTTTTTACTTATCCAACAAGCTAGCAAAAATAGCAAGTTAGCAAGCCTTTTTTTTTTTTTTTTTACAGCTATTTTTGCTAGCTGGTCACATCAAAAATGTGGGAAGATACATTTTTATCTGTGGGACAAAATGTGGGAAGCCAATTCTTAGCAAGCTAGCTACAAGAAAACAAAATACAAATCCAAAAGCCACTGCATTAGTGCCACTGCTGAATTGAAACTGATAAATTTTAAAATTGGAAAGCATCTGTAGAGATCAAAGGGCCTTGGACTATTTAATGGAGGACCATCCGGATAAAATACCAATGGAGTGAGTTGAAATTAATGCAAATATTTATTTATTTATTTATTTATTTATTTATTTATTTATTTTTTTACATTGGCCATATGTCTTATGCCCATAATTCAAAAAAGAGCATATGTGCTGGAGCCTTGACAGTTTCAGGACCTTTAGTGCCACATAAACACAATTTGAAACAGGACTTCTATACATTAGCGAAAAGATTTAACTCACAAGAAGAGACGACACCAAGTCGAGGTTTCATTAATCAAAGTGGTTTCAAAGAATCTGGAAATAGTTTGGAATATTATAGTCCAGGCCCGAAATGCTCTTTTTTTATTATTAGCTTTTCTACTATTTGAATCACGTTTAACTAGAAAAAATGATTTTGAATTAGAGGTAATAAAATAAAAAGTGGATTTATTAAAAAGTGGAAGGGATATTAGGGAAAATTGGATGTGAGATTTATTTCACCACCTGGACTGTTTGAGGAATCCTTGAACTGCATTAAAGTTTTAGCTTGTTCAAGTCACAGTTCAGAACTAAATCTGACAGTCAGTGAGTTCACCTGAAGAGGACAAAAAGGTGTTCTCACAATACGACTGATTTGATAAAACTTTTGCAAGGTAGAGTGAAGAAACACCGGCGACTGCATGCTGGGACTGAATCACATCTAAACAGACATATAAATATATATGTGTATCTAAGCTCAATTGTATGGCATAAATATCGCATGATTTATCACGCTGTCCTTTTTCACACAAACTCTTGTCAAGTTGAATGGACTGCAGCAGGGCTCTGCAATAAAAAAGTCCACTATCTGATGTTTATGTGATTTATTCTGTGTGAAAGCCAGAGAACGGTCCCTGAGGACTTGTCACACACTTGGATGAAGTTGAGAAAGTGATGAGTTAAAAAAAAGGAGAAAAAAAGGATGGGGAACGTGTAGAAACTGTCCTGTTTTCATCAAAGACACACCAACATCCTGTCACATATTTACACACACGGAAACCCGCACAAACACACACTCGCTCTCTCTTGATAGCTACTGGTGCTCTTCTGCCTTCTGTGCCTCAGATTACTGGCTGCAGTCGAATCAGAGCTATTCTAACTGATGCTCAGACTAAAACTGAAAAAAACTCATGTCTGCAAAGAAAACAGAATTGCTGCCTCTTGGAGATTTCAATTTAAAAAAAAAAAAAAAAAAAAAAAAAAAGGTTGAAAAACCCTCCAGGGTCCCATTATTCCCACATGGACGACTGCATGAAGCAGCCCACATGAGCATGAAGAGCTGCACTTCGTCACTGAGATCTAGAATAAAGGTTGATACCAGTGGAGAGACATAAGCTGAAATTATTTCCTCTGGGGGGGGAAAAAAAAAAAAAAAATTGAGTTCAAGTTGTGTGAAACAGTAATGGTCATTCTGGGAGGTCAGAAAAGAACATCTGAAGCAGCTAAGGTGACGATAAGGCTATGATCTCACAGAGAAAATGAGACTCAAATCAGACTTTTTCATGACCGTCTCAACACGCCGAGTCAGAACTTTTCACACACCCCAAAAATTGGATTTGTGCCACTTTCTTAAACAGTAATAATCTAGTTCTGCAGTGTGAACGGTCATGCTACATTTTATTAAAGATGCACCTGTATCGATTCCAATGCTATAAAAAAGAAATCTAAATCGGGTATCAGTGATGATGTGTCTGATCCAGCCCTACATTTTATCTGACTTTTCATCATTGACGTGATCCATGCATCAAAATTCTGCACCAGGAGAAGCAATGTCTGAAAAAAAAAAAAAAAAAAGAAGTCGTAATTTTGTGATAATACTGTCAACTTCTGCTAATCAGAAACTTCAAAATTCAACCCATTCTTACTTCCGTAAGCAGTGCGCTGCTGTGTGACGCCTACGTTCTTCTTCTGCGAATGCGGGTTTCTTCGGGGTCATAAACGCATCTCTTGGTCTGATACTAGAAGTTCTTTCATCATTTAACATATGTAAGTAAGCCAGAAAAACAAAAAAGCAAAAACACACCAAACACATAGCTTAGAAAATCTTTTACTCAATTCACTAGAGTCACAAAACCTTAAAAGTGGCAAGTTTATGACCTGGTTTTAAATTATTCATGATGTCTATAAGCTGCTTTCCAAACGGCTGTTTCCCTTCGACAGGCACCATAACATCAGAAGGCTGTAGCATTCAGAGCAGCTTGAAAGGAAAGCAGGCAATAAAAATGCAGCTTGCATTATCTTTGAGAGATAAAGGTTGTGGTTCCATTCTATATTATATGCGATATCTTCTTTGGAAGTTGTTCATAATTACATGAGATGGGCCAAATTATGTGTCTACACGTTCTTTTTTCAGCTCAAAAATTTTTTTTTTAAATTACCTAAATTTTATCTCCTTTTATTGCTCTACGATATCAAGTCTCAAATCTTTTTGATTTGTTTAAGAAAAAGATATCGTTATCTGTTGAAATAGATAGTTATCTTTTCTGGATGTTTTTGTACATCAACAGCAGAAGCTCACAATTCTTTCCTATTGTAATGATTTTTAAATGAACATCTGAATCCCTCATATTATTTGCAAGGTCACGGTTGGTTGCTGCAACCAGACAAGCATCCATGCTTTTGCCATTAAAAATTTTTTGCCATTAGCATTTAGCTTCAACTATATGTACAAAACAAAAAAAAGAAGTATATCTAAAGGCGTCTGCAAATAGAAGAGGCCAAACTTCCCAAAACATGGCTACTATATAGTTTCTCTGAAAATTGCTCCATTTAATTTCCCTCCGGGATCAATAAAGTATTTTTTAATTTGTATTTTGAAAAGACATTTATTTAAGTTTTAGAGGGAAGTATATGTGTATATTTGCATGTGTGACTGTATGAATTCAGGTGGATTGAAAGTCAAAGTTGTAAACTGCATCAATATATCACGCACAACAAAAGAATTGTAGAAAAGCATAGCTTAAAGAAAGAAATGAAGTTATGTTGTTTCTAACATAAAGTACAAATATTTTTTTGCAGTGCTGTAGTTTTCCATGTTTTACATTTCGGAATGTAACAAAACCTTCCCGTTATCAAACCATCCAGACCTCCCTGTAGAGTTTTTCCAAGAATCATTTGCAGACATCTGAAAACTTGACTTCTGTGGAGTTTGATAATTTGAAAGTGCCACCAGGGTAGCGTTTTATTCAAGCCCGAGAAAATTCAGCAGTAATTTTAGTTATTTTTTCCAGCAGTCGTCTACTCTCAGATTGCGCCTTGCAACTTCCACTGCCGAATGCATCTGGCTAAAGTCAGTTTCTGTGGTTCAAATGTCCCCCCGCCCCCTTACATCAATCAAACAGGTCAGCATGACTGTTATTAAAGAGCGCCGCAGGCACTGTAATCATAAAAACACTCTTTATGCACACAGCTGTTGAAACAACCACTCCCCGTATCACATATGCTAAGACCGGAACACCGTAATGTGCCGACTGCTATCATTTTCCTTTTAATACATTCATTTGCATCTAAATAAATGTAAACTGAAGCTTTGTGTCCAGCAATTACTGCTTCCTCTGTCATCCTCCTCACAGATGAGCACTTTTCCCGCTGATGCTGATCGTTCAATGGCCTTTTCTACCCACACTGACATTTAAAATAATCAACGGTGGGACAAAATGAAACAGAACAGCTTTTACCGTCGCCATGTATGACAGGAGCCCCACTTTTGCATTGGAATGCAAAAACAATGTCATTTTGAAACATATGTTTGGACACTCATTCATCACAAAAGGCGGTTGGTCGAAGCTAAGAAATGATGTCAAGCCTTTTAAGCTGGCTTAGAACATCATTATGACCAAAGACAAGAGACAAGGAGGTTTGATGATCCTCTTCTGCAGCCTAGAGCTTGAAAGGTTAAAAGAAGCTCTTTGGGTGGACAAAACACCACAAGTAGTCATCATGGATCATCCAGCACTGTTACTGTGTGGCCAATATGCCAGAGCGTGACAGTTGTAACCGTTAAGCTACTGGTCTGAACATTAGCCTCTAACCCAAAAACAGGCCCTGACTTTCAGCCCCATAAGGTAAAATCTGTCCTCACAAAACAGTAGTTGTTAGAAAAATGGATCTCAGAAAATAAGAAATGCTAAAAAAACACACACACACACGCACAGTTTCATGGTAGCTTAACATTAGCAGGTGTGTATGAATGTGCAAATGGGCTGACATCCTGTCAAGTCTGGTATCCTGCTACTAATTGATGAGCCATTAGTCCAGTGGAAAAAAAAAAAAGCTCAGACATTAATGAGCACACACAGTCCAGCACACACACATATTAGTGTGCGTAACAAGGTATGGCTCCTGTTGATATCCGAGTGTGAATTATAGTAAGGATGATTAGGATGTCAAATTGACATTCTGTAAAAACCAACATAATTTGCAGAATCAAGACCATGAATAATATTCCCTGAAGAACCTTGATTTTTATACATAGAATAATCAATAGAAGAAAACCACAGTGGGGAGAAGGCTTCAGATTATTCATGTGTTGAATTAGACCACTTGGCGTTACGTAAATGCACTCAGACCACAAGCCGAAAATTGCAAGGACACAAAAGAAATGTTCCTGGAATTGTACAAAAATAAGGTACTGAAAATTGTTAAAGTGTGGGCAAATGGATCTGTCCAGGTAAATTTGCTGGACAATAAATTGTCCCAGAAGTTATTACGACGATAACGTTTTTTTAGACCATTTTTAAGTACCATAATGGAAATGGCAAAATAATACATTCTCAAAGATCAAAAATCTTTTCAAGTCTGATGAACATTTAATATTGGAAGTGGAAGATATGTTAAATATCCAAAATAAACAAAGAAAACAAAAGAAACAACTAATTATAAAGTCTCTGCAGGGCAAAATTGTCTTCCAAAAAAATTAAAAAAAAAAAAGAACTCAGTGAGACCAAAACACCAGACTCAAGACTTCTGTCATCCAGTTTTTAGTAGGAAGAGAGAAGAGAAAAACTAATCATTCAAATGGAAATTGAGCACATTTTAAAATATCGTCCAATAAATTGATTTAATGTCAATTGCAACAGCTTGTACAAGCTTTTATTTACTTTCATTTTTTATGTGGCAAGTATTTTGGTGTCAAGTTCAACTCAAAAGCATTTTAATAAGGTTTTTTTTTATATAAAAAATTAGATTCTTAGTTTTGAGTTCTTAAAAAAAAGGGGGGGGAAAACACATTTTAACATCTTGTTAAAGGTTTCATTCATGATACAGAATACGGTAAATGTTGACCTCTTGCTATCGATTTGTTAATTTTTTTTCTACTCATATCATACTTACGTAGTTTTTGGGTTAATAAATGTGGTTAAAATGGATTTCAGAAAAACTATAATGGAAAAGGTGAAATTTGCAAAAACACATATTTAATAAGGTCCCCACATCGTTTAAGCTCAAAGGGATGGAAGAAGAGAACATAAATGCTTTTCCAAACTTCAGCTGCTAACAGACAGAGTGAAAGGCCTTGAGATGGGTGAGTTGCAGTAATTGCACAATAATGACCCTGGAGCACATGGTCAGCCAGCCTCTACCGAGAGTTTCCCATAGCATTGAAGAACTGCGCACATACACGCCTGCACACACACACACACACACACACCCCAAGACAAAAGGAGGTAGGTGAAGAATTAAAAACAACACCCTGAGAGAGAACGTTAACAAGCTCTATCCACTCTCAACATGCGCCCACCAGGCAAGTCCCCGCTTGCATTTGGTGTGATAACAAAAGCTTCAAATTCAGCCCCCACAGCTGCTGTACTGGCTAAAATAAAGCACTGGCGCATGAGTGTATATTGGAATGTGTTTTTATTGATTTAGCTGGCCAGACGGCGAACCATTCTGGGTATATGAAGGGATGGTTCAGAACTTTTTAAGCAAAGTTCAGTTGAAAGGTTAAAAGCAGTTAGCTAGCGATCTTGGATCCAAAGGTTTACCGAGGCTGGAGCTAAAAGCAAAGACCAAAAGAGATTTCTTCCATCTTGAAACGACTTTAATTTCAAATGTCAATTCAAGTTGTGCGATTGCTATCTCATGAACATTGAACTAGTTGACAGAGTGAATGATTAAAGCAGAAGATGAAGATCATTTAGACTGAAATGAAGGTGTAAATCTTGTGTGAAACAAGAACTAAGAACATATTGTAAAAATGTTTTTGAGTCAGAGTAACTGAGTGATATTAAAGTCTTGAAAAGAGAGAAAATATTGTATATTATAATAATGATCGATAGGAGACCCCAACTTCCATTTAGTATTTTTATTTAAAAAATTGGTTTCACAAAGCCAAACAATTTGTAATCACTGCAAGATTTTATAAATTTACTGTTTTCATAATCATTTTATAACCTGACTGGCTTTCAAACTCTCAAGCTGATCAATTGATTTGTATGGGTTAATTTATTCAGTTTACACTAAGATGGCAACCAGCTGCCCTGGATTTTATTTTGGAGTATTAGAGTAACATATAAAAATGTGCTTTGTCCCATCTTTTACACTGTGCTGATCTTCCAAATAAAAATCTAATACCATAAAGTCTGTGGTGGATTTCCAACAATTTAGTTGCATTTTATGATTTGTTTAGATCAGAGAAAAGCAAATGTTTGGGAAATGTCCACTGCAACAAACAACAACAAAAGATTGAGCAGAAGTGTTAGACACTATTTTGTTAAGCACTGGTTGTGCATCTACTGCCTTTAAAGTCTTTGCAGAGACATGGCCAGAGCCTTAAAGTTGAGACTTTAAATCCGCCTAGAGATGAAATCGACTGGGGCGCCGTTTTTCTAAAACAAGGGTAATCTGGTGGAAACACACTAGGAACTGGCCCAGTGAGACCAATAAGCAGAAAGCCAACTGGAATACATCATCAGCTTAATTAAAGTGAAGTTTGGACAGTCTACAAAAACAAATCTTGGAGGTCCAGTATCCAACCCACACAGCTTTCAGTCTTTTCCCTATAAACACGCGCCGTCATCGTCACATCATCTGCACATCTGACAGATGTGTGAGTCCCCCAAGCCATTGGAGACAGCTTGTTCACCATTAAGGCTGTTTACACCCTGGAATGTGACTCTTTATTTGGCTGAAGGTCATCCACTTAACTTATCATGCGGTAATCCATAAACATGCTGTATAAATATGTTGGGAGTTCTTGGCTTTTCTCACCCAATTGAAGGCAAGTTCGTCCAGCAAACGGATAAAAACATTTTCTTTCATTCCATTTGAAAATACCGATTACTTCTCTATAAATGCGCCTGGTTGATTCTACTAATACAACTCCACAATTTCAATTTTATACAGACACATGTAAGACGTTTTATGTCGCATTGTAACATAAATTAGGGAGCATATGATCAAATTCAGAGGCGCTCTGTTATTTCAAGTAACCTGTGAATGACAGCTGTGGTAATCTTAAAGAAATTAGGATGCGGCTAATTTCCATATCGGTGCAGACCAAAGCTAAACGGAAGCCATTTCTAAACCACTGTAGCTATATTTATAGCTCACAGATTGCATAAACGGAGCACATACTTTCTTGGCATGAATAAAACATTTCCAGCTCGCTGATATCCCAGAGTCAGTGGCGCAAGGCCTTATTTAGGGAGACAGCAACACAGCAGCAGTTTGCAGCTAATCCTGAGCTGCGTTCAATGTCGTCGCTGAACAAAATGTGTCAATTTTGATTATAGAAGAATTACAGTGTGGGAATGCAGGTTTAATTTCAGGTTTTATTCTGCATGGTTTTGTGCCAACTCTGCTTCTTCAATGTTCTGCTAAATTTGACAAAAAACAAATTTCATTTTGAGGGATTTCAAACAATTTTGGCAAAAGAGAATTGATTATTTCAATTCCTATAATTGTCTTGGGTTATGTTTAAAGACTTAAGAAATCAGTGGGAGATCACATATCGGGGGAAGCACAAAAGTTATAAGAAGCTATTTAAAATGAAACTTCATTAATATACATCAAAACATGTCTACTGATTATTCAAGTAGTGACACAGCAAGAGAGAACAAGACTTTCAGCAGACCCTTTGTAGGTCGATTTTTTGAATTCACAAAAATCGACTTAAAAAAAAAAAGAAGCACAAATTAGTTACAAATCCTAGTTATTTCTAATTGAAACCCAATTTTCTATTTTCTGCATAACAAAAAATCTTAATTGTCAACTACTGAATTTTATATTATCCAAATTTTGTTTGGTAGTCCTTTAGAAATTACATAAATTAACCTATAAAAATGGTAATGTTGCACTCAAGTATTGAAAAATATTGTCTTTATCTTTTAAAAAAGGAAGTAGAAAGACAACTGAAGGCTGCCAGCGATTTGTCAAATCTTTTACTTATGTGTAAAAAGAGTTAAAGATTCACAGAGGCTTTGGCCTGACAATGGGCTATCTGAGGAGCCCATTGTCTTGGGCTAGTAATGTTAATAAATCAATTTTATGCACTTTTTCTTTTCTCGTTTTGTGCTCGTCAGGTTTAAGCACAAAACCTGAGGGTAAATACCTTACTGAATACAACTGAATAACAAACTGAAGAGATGGACCGTTTAATGATGTTGACATTCAACTGCGAAGTGGCTAAGTGATTATTTCCATAAAAAGCAGAAAACAAACAACAGTTGAACTCAAAGCTTTCCACTTGTATTAAATCTAAACGTAAAAGAGATATGATACAACTCCTACATTTGTGAGTTTCCAATGATGAAGACAGAAACAGCTCTGTAACCTGGCCTTGATATTTTGCAAGCCGGTTCAGATACCAGTAACTTAAATAAAAATTTTCAAACGTTCCATTTCTATGTAAAATTTTGCATTAATAGTTTTACAAGTTCACAATTCTCTGACTAATCTGTATAAAAAGTTTGAGTCTGGTTTCACTACATTTGGATAAAAAGCAACCAAATGTCCTTCTCGGTGAGCAGGGGTGTACCACAAGGCTCTGCCCTGGGGCCCATTCTTTTCATCATTAACATTTTTCCTTTGGGAGAGATTTTCAGAAAACATCCAGCTCTCCTCTTCTTCCAAGCCCAATACCAAACTTTTTATGTCTCCCCTCGATAACTGTTTACAGAACATTCATGTTTGGTTTAGCACATAATTTGGCAAATTCAAGGTAAATAGAACAAACTTTCTTTTCTTGGCATCGAATCTCCACTCTCCAAATCTGGCAGTTTTTCTTCACAAATCAACAACTCTACTGTCCATAACTGCTTTAAAGTCGAGGGTTTGTTCTTTTCATTACACTCTCTTTTTCACTGCGTAGATAAACAACATTACCCAGTCTGCTTACTTCCTCCCCCTGGACACAAACAGCCTCTGGGTTTCATTCACCCCCACAGCACCACTGCTCAGAATGCACTTGTCAAATTTGGTCTTGATTATTGAAACATTTTTTCATGGCATGCCTAACATATTCCTGCTTCAACTTTTGGCTTGAAATAAAAGTTTTAAGGTTGAAATAAATAAATAAATTTGCTCACCTCACCTCAAGAATCCCCATCCATGCATCATATCACATTTTTGCTTCAGAAACTTCATTGGTATCCAGACAGTTACCATATTAAAATTCTAGTTTTAACATTCAACCGCACCACCTGATATCTCACTCAAATTGAACTTTATGCACCCTCCCCGAGGCGAAGGTCCACCTCTCAATCCACTGCTTTAACTCACTTGTCCACCATGAGAACAGGATTTTTTCCTCCACCCTGTAATGCCATCCTTCAAGACTTTTGTACAATCTCAGAAAACATGTCTTAAAGCCCAAATGTTTGGACTTTTCTTATTTTGCACAACAACTTTATGTATTTTTAGTGTGTACTTTATGTTGTAGTCATGGTTACTTAGATTGTTTTTATTTTTTGTGCAATGTTGCTTTAATTGTTACCCAAATGTAGGGTTGGACGATATGGCTGAAAAACTTACCACAATATAAGCATAGCATATCAGTTGATATTAATGTCAATATCGATAACTATTGATGAGTATTTTGTTTTAAATATGTTAAATATGGTGTGATATTTACTGTTTAACACAGTTTTCACTCCATGCTGGGTTTTTAAAATTATTTTTAAGCCATTATGAGGCACAGTGGCAAAACAGGAAACTGCTACTGTGCAAGTTACACAACAGGTTGTTGCTGGGTAACCAAAAAATGAATTGGTTCATGCCACCAACCCTACTTGGTTGTCATGAACAGCTAAAGCCTTTCCTCTGCCTCGACTTCCCAGAATGCTGTGTGCTGGATCGGAGTTCATTAAATATTCTATCAGATGTATTATGTATTGATTTAGTGTTTAGCCTTACCCAAATGTAAGATGACCTTGCAGCTAACCTTGAGATAAATTATTCTTTATTAGTTAATAAATAATAATAAATCAATCAATATTCTGTATGTGAATACTGTAGCAGCGAGGAACTTGAGTGAAGTCTCAAAAGTTCAGATGAAGGGCATAATGTATTACTATAAAGCAATGAAAATATATAAATTACACAAAATATGCAACAACAACGTAAGGTTCAAGTCCAAGAAAGTTTCAGATTCCAGCATTAAATATGAATAGTGGAAAAAAATTTCCCAAAATAGTGTCACATAATTGGGGAGGTGTGCAGTGAAGCACAGCGACACATGCTTTGGGCAACTTCCAAACATGCTTTGTATGCATCACTCCATTCATGAACAAAGAAGTGCTTTAAATTCATGAGGGTGAAGCGCATTTATTTAGAGAAACCTAACAGTGACTCGTCCTAAACGGAGAGTTTCCTGTACAAGATCTGAACCAACAAAAGAGCCAATATGGGACAATTAGAATTAGACAAGCAATTCCCTCTTCCTCTGATGGAAAGCACAGAGGGGAGCCAGTCAGTCACTTACATTGTTTATCTTGGCAGAGACAGAGAGAAAATTCAATGTAATTGCAGTGGCGTTACTTCTTATTTAGTGTGAGCCGTCTCTAGGCAGGTAATTAAGAAAAAACGAAGCAGCAAATACAGCTTGGCACACTAAAACAGCTTAAATGAGTTAGTATCAAAGAAAAGAATGAATTAGAATATGGATTAAAATCAACAAACTGTCATTGGTGAATGCAAGATGCTTGTGTAGAAGTTAATTTGGCCTTACCTTACGGTCTGTTATAAACACTAAATCTTTCTAGATCTCTAATTTGTTTGAAACTCCTTTTCCACCCAAGGAAACAGGCCTAAATGTAAAGGACTCCAAGTTGGAATGTGACGATACATCCAGGTAGTGGGATGCGATGAGATTGGGTTGACAATTAAAGTTCTACTTCTGTGTTGTGTTGAATCTTAGGTTTCAAATTCCAGGATTTATTGAGTTCAAGCACAAAACATCTTGAAGTTAAGTCATTGAACAGACTTGACTGAAGTAAACCATGTCAATATCTATTGATTGATACAATGAGAGGTAGTCACTTCATTATTTTGGAGAGCAAGATGTAACAAGATCTCGTCGTACAGGAGCTCACAATATTGAAAGAACCCAACATTTCTCATTGGGGTTATTGTGAACTTCACAAGGACTAGCCGTTCATCTGATGAAGTAGTAAACGATGCCCCGACTACTCTTAAAGATACAGAGTGACTGACATGACACGGACAATATGCAGTATCTGAAAGTTGTTCAGACGCTGAAAAAGAAAGCAATGGATAGCATCGCTATGACGACCAATGGCTGGACGTCTAGGGGAAAGGACGAAATCAATTTGCTGGATTTGTGGCAAAATCAAGTAAGTAAGTAATACATTTCATTAAGTTGAGGTAAGGGGTAGGAACTACATAAGTTTTAATTTCTTCCTACTCCTTTTCAAACAAAAACCTAGTGGAAAACCATTTTGTTCTTGACTATGTATTCACGCATTTTCTCTGTCCTGCTGATTGCTTGCCTTCTTGTTTTTAAAAAGAATAAATAAATCCAACAAAAGGATATAAAAAAATTTATCCATCTATTAATTTTATACAAGGCTGCTGTGGAGGAAGTCGACTCAGAGTCTCAGTCACTGTTTGCCACTACGTTATTGGGCTGAACATCAACACAAACACAAGTCCAAACATATTGGCAATATATTTGTAGAAAACCCAATGTTAAAGGTACCTTGGGGTACGGCCACCATACGGTTAAAAATCAATACAGCACATGCTAACAACCAAAAACCCACATCCTAAATCAAATTTGCCATCCCAAATCTAATCCGGATCATAAATGGGGACTATATGTATATACTGCTCAAAAAAATAAAGGGAACACTCAAACAACACAATATAACTCCAAGTACATCAATCTTCTGTGAAATCAAACTGTCCACTTAAGAAGCAACACTGATTGACAATCAACAATGATTTTGTTGTCAGCACATTCAACTTTGTACAGGACAAAGTATTCAATGAGAATATTTCATTCATTCAGATCTAGGATGCGTTATTTGAGTGTTCCCTTTATTTTTTTGAGCAGTGTATAAATATATATATATATATATATACATATATATATATATATATATGTACATATACACACCCACAATGGTGGGTTTTTCACCAAGTATGCATCTGCCATTTGAAATGTGCGTTTGTGAATGACAAGGTAGAATAAGGAAATTTGAAGTGACACTTGACAAAGATGATGAGACTTTCTCAGGAAATGAGAAAGTATTTCTGAATATGTTGGAAAGGTTTCCAAATTATTTACATGCGACCTCCTTCTTATACATTTGGGTTCAGCTATTCCCCATCTGTGGCCAGAAATGGGCTTGGTTTTTGCCTGCTCTATTTTCACAGCACTCTTGTAAAGACTCATGATGCCCGTCTGCCATGTGTTCCTTTGATTTGAAGCAACACAAGAAACAGCCAGCTTGAGAGTGCTCTGAATACATCACACCCTCATCTTCCGATAAGAGACAGCCCATATCGTTAGCGTGACAGGGGGAGAGAAAAACAGGCAAGACAGTTGCTCAATGTATCGACAATAATCCCACTTTAATGCGCTTATAACCGTTTTGCTGATCCCAAATCCCTTTTTCACTCTCCAACACTCCCTCCGCTCTCCTAGTCATGCCAATTTATCCCATCGTACATATTAGACATCATTTATTTGTTATGCATACAAATCCTGCCAACAATTGGCAGTATTTCACTTTTGAAATGAAAGACTCAGAGCGGTAATAACAGCGACAACGTTTTACATGCAAAACAAGCACCACATAAGAGAAGGAAGTCATCAAATATCCATTAAGGATGTGAAGAACTTCCATTTTTAGTCAATTTGAATGGATGAACAAAAGCACCCGAACAGATCCCATGTGAAATATTACTATTTGGAATGAACAAAGCAGGAGCTTATCAAAAGGGAGATTATGAAGCCATCAGAGATCTCAGTTCTGCCAGGTAATTGGTCTGAAGTTGATGAGTTTCCTTTCTGATCTTCATTAATAGCTCCTGTATTGTTTTTCTAGCGTAAAGGACCAACATCCAAAGAGGAACTTAGCAGAATGGGTTAGATGAAGCAAAGCTTTAGAGAAACTTGGGCATTTAGTTGCTGTTAATGAAAAAGTACCACAAGAATTTATTCTGAGCGGTCCTCTTTACACAGCAGGATCTACAGTGTGCCGTCATTAAACGTACGTAAGGATAAAAACATATGATTTGTGCAAAATCAGTTTTGGACATTTGTATTATAAAGCTACTATTTGTATCTTGGTGAAGGCCTTAGGTATGTGGGTATGTCATCAGTACATGTGTATTCATGTTTTCTTTGAAAGTCTGAAAAACATTGACAGGGTCTCAACACCTCATGCCAAAATGTCAGGTGTTGGGTATATAAAAAATGAGGCCATTATAAATATTTTCTTTCACATAATTTTTAAATCTCTTCTCAGTGTGGAACGTTTCTGGAGTTCAGCACATCTTCTAATTCAGAGCAATGTGAGAACTTGTAATGGTTCACCAGAGATGACGATAAACTTTGTGATTAATCCAGATACTGAACGGACCCATGAGGTGATGAAGAATTGCAACGGCATATAGTGCCCTGGCGTGAGAACTACAGCGGACACAGTGCCATCTAAACGTGAACTTCTCCCCTATTAACATCCAACAATCCAACAATATCATCAGTTTCCACACAGTGAACTCATGCAAACAAAGCCGTAGTGTTTTTGAGATTATCCCGGTTCTTTTAAGTGCCTCCCACCTAATCAGTGGAAAATAGCAGGGAAGAACAATTTGGTGAATCCTGAAAGTGTGCCAGTTGCCTTTTCCAGGACAAATATGTGCTCATGTTGCAATTGTTGGTATTCATTTCAGTAGCGCCCATGAGCAGCTCTACTATTGTCAATACATCCAGATTCCAATTCCAAGATTCTACAGTTATTTTTAAGGCACTTAATAAAATGTAAAAGTTTCCCACCTATGTATGGGAGAAATTTCAAGCTTTAAATATGGAATTTGATTGAAGGACAGACAGACAAATTAAAGTTTTAGACAATGAGAATGCCTCTGCCTGCCCCGGCCCTAATACATCTTTGCATTATACTTTTATATATCTGTAGAGTATTGTGATCAAATTCTTTATTTTACAGACTTGCAAGAATACCTGGCAGTGAGCACTTTTGGCAATAAACACAGTGGCAGTAATAAATCCTAGAGGCCATAATAGTAGCTGTTATGACAGCGTAAAGGTTTTCATCATTGAAAAACACATTTGTCAATGAGAAATTCAAGTCCAACTCTTTTTGTTTTAAGTATGGACATAAATAAAACATCTGTACATGACTGAGTTTTATTTCACACCTAATGAAGAACAAATCTTGTGTATGAGATTTACTGCCATGGATGAATTGTACCTTGAGTCCAAAACAACTTTTTAAACAGCTCAGTCATAAGAGTCATTTGGCAGTTAACTTATTCAAATAAGCTCTGCTGGAGGTTGGACCAAATGAATCTTCCAGTGCTGGATATAATAATTGGAAACTAAAAAAGTGTAATGGAATACGATGTAAATTTGTAGTCCTACACTTGGCTTATTTCAGTGGGAAAATTAGAGAGAAGATGTCCCAGTGGAGAAAGTGGAACTGAATGAAGAACGTTTAAATTGTTGCCTGCATCCATACCTTCACTGAACACTTATCAGAACAAGCACACTCCCTGATAAACCTGCCCCATCATTCCCGCACTAATGAAGCCACTTGGAAAAACAATTCTGTCCATGAGACAATGCCCGGAGTAAACACTTTTTGCATAACCAACATAGAAATGCCAGTAATGAAGCTGGGTGAAATCCTGCAATAGCAACATGACTTTTAAGTCTGCTAGCATTGAAAAGTATCACCCAGAGACAAAAGATTTGTCTAATGCCTGACTTGAATATCTTTATGTAATCTCCATTGAAAGAGTTCATTAGACTGAGGCTACAAACTGTGCTTGATTGGTTTTGAAACCTGTTTTTTGACTTCAACTCTCTATTGGAGGCTTAAGTTATCAAATCTCCAACTAGGCGAATCCAGCCTGGGGATGATCTGGATTTTAGCATAGACTGTCGAGATATTGGTTTAACTTCATGAAAAATTGTTGCTTAATCTTATCCAGCAGAGATGACGCCAAAACTTTGCAACCATGTCTTGAAGACATGGTTGCCTTTAAGAAAGCTTTGCCTGTCATAGCATCTGATTTGATTTAAATAATAAACTCACCCCTCTTATCAAGCGTTTTGCCACAGGTATTACAAACAGCAGGAAATCAAAGCACTGTTGAAAAACAATAATCTGGACAAGATGTCTTCAAATCTTCCATTCATCAGTAAGATTATTCAAACAGCTGGGTTTATCAGTGAAATGGCTTCAATAGCTTTTGACGTTTGTCAGTCTGGTTTCTGTGCTCGCCGCCGTATGGAGAGTTCCCTCGTCAACGTGTTCAATGACATCTGAACCAAATTGGATTGGAGCTCAGGGCATCACATGACACTGTTGACCTTGGTAGATCGCTTGGGCGACTAGAGACGAGGGTCTCTAGTCGCTCAGGTAACCTTTCATCAGAGTCAACAAAAATCACATGCCTAAATCTCCAGGTTTCTATCTTGGGGACACTCCTAAATATCTACATTTTCCCATTAGCTCAGACTTTAACACATGAGAAAAGTTACCATGGTTATGTAGATGATGCATAGATCTAATACAATGTCACCAAGTTAATGTACATTTTCCCACGACCTCGGAATATAACACGTTACGTTTCTGTTCTGTGTTCCTGTGAAATCAAGACTGTTCAGACTGAAAAGGGAGTAAAGGGCGAAGGATTGCAGATTTCTTCCACAAATGTTTCCATTGAAATGACCATTATGTCATAAAACTCTTAGACAAAGCTGTCTTCCTTTTGATATTGGAGAGTTTAACATATTTAGGTTTTAATGAGCTCACTTCTAATTGAATAGATGTCAGTTCCATTCTAAGTCTCAATCAACAAGAACTTGATAGCTTCCTGTTTTTCTCTCTATTGTTTGTTTTTGTATGTTTTTATTTTTTTTTTCAACTTGAGGTTTGTTTTTTTTTGGCCACAAGCAGAAACTAACTAAGATCAAATGTGATTTAGTAGAGTGCTGGCACAGGTTCCATGTGGACTCAGGTCTGTTTTTTGAATATGATTTACCATCATCTGTTCTACATTTATTCTTTTAAGTCAAAGTAAACCTAAATATTTTTGGAGATTTGCAGTTTTTTTCCCCATCAGTGCTGACTGAAGCTTCATGTAATGGTGTTATTCATACTGCAGATAAAATTCGTCCTATAGATTAGTGATGAAATTAATCTGATTTTAATCACCACTGAGACTTTTCAGTTGGGACATTAAAATAAATGCGGTAAAGTCACTAGAATGAGTATATTTTTTTTTATTATTCATACATTTTTCAAGTACTGCAGCGCTTTAGAGTCCCTAGAAGTTTAAACTTTTAATGGGTTGTTCAGTCGATAGGATGTATTGTTTCTTTAATGGGCGCAGGTATTAAAGGGCATTCACTGTGCAACAATAGTCCAACACCATAAAAGGACTCTGGATTTTTAAAAGATTTCCATGGCAACAATGCCCCTCTCAAATGCATGAGTGGAGGGACAGAGGCTCTAACAAGGGCTGTAGAGTTGCTATCACCTTGTTTCCACACATTTTCTTAAGAGGCCAGACTTATTTATATATCTCCAATGTATCAGAGTCAGAGCCAAGCATTCTCACTCTTCAATGCTCTTTCCATTGGCCTAAAAACCCCCAGATGCCCCCCAACTACAGCCAAACCCTACACTCTGATCAGCCCAGGGGCCACTGAGTTTGGAAGGTGACATTTCATAGGGAAATGATTATTCATAGGTAAGCCGGAGCAGTAGGAAAAACACCCCCCGCCTCCCCCTCCCCCCACACACACACAAACACATGCAGCATCTTGCGTACATTTCATCATGTGATATTCAGCATGGAGCATGAGCTCCATGTGCGTTTTTTGTGAATAAATGAGGTGGAGAACCGCTGCTGGCTGCATGAATCACGGGAGCTCCGTTAGACTTTTGCTACCTGCAGAGCGGTCCAGGCTGTGACCACCAGGGAAAGCACTCGCGCTTCAGTACACACCCACCCACACGCACGAGCGCGAGTGCACACACACGCAGCGGGAAGACAAACATGTTCACTGGAGCTACCGGGCATGGCCGTCATAGACTACTAGGACCCAACAATCTAAAGCCTCGGTGTTCAGCCAAGGCTGCTGAGGACACAAGGTTGAGCACGACTGAATAATCATGTCTGCGTGAAGAACACTGAGCTAATCAGAAATTACCCTTCAACAGTTAAATGCCTTTATTCATGGTCAAGTGACCAATTACAAGTTCAACGCATTAAGAACTGCACGTGTTTAGTGTTCAAAAGAGGCCAGTTTGAATACAACACACTGACCTTTTCACACGAAAATTCAGAACTATTGATCATTAAATCCCACCAAGACTATGAATTATACTTTTAGGCAGATATTAATGTTAAGCTCTAGGCAGATGATTGTGTGATGTAAATACATGCAGAATCTAAACCCATGATTCAACCATATGGGTGCAAAGAAAACTATGTGGAAGACAAACCTCTTAATCTTTTTGAGGATTAATCTTGAAATAATTAACCTGTAATTTATAATGCAATACTACATTTTCCAATATTCTGCATAGTACCAGTTGAATATGGTTTCAACACTACAGCCTCCCAAATTATTGTTGCTGATCAAGACGACTCCTTCAAGATCATCTGCATTATCTATGAGGATAATGCAGTATCTCACAAAACTCAAATCATCTTATCCTGGTCTCTTAAACAAAATTACGATTCCATTCCACTGCAATAGGTTCCACCTTCACCAGAGCTCAATCCAGTGCAGGTAATTTGGGATGTGGTGGAAGAGGTGATTTGATGTGAAGCTGACAAATCTATTGCTAAATCTACATCTCAAAGATTTAAGGCAGTACTCTGAAGGTAAAAAGGGGGTCAAACTCTGTAACCGCAAGGTAAAGTGGCCAGTGTACAATGTTTGATCTAGTCTTGAAAGGCCCTTTGAAGAGGCCACTGACATAAATGGGTCAAAGGAAGCAGGTTAGTGTGGAAAATGTACAGGAGTAGAACTCAGCGGAGCCAGTTTAGAGGGTCATGTAGAGAAACGCTTAGCAGAAAATTGATTTCTTCAGTAGTACGACTACCCCAGGCTTTGAAAGCGAGAGCTGACCCAATAGCAATCCTTAGGGATTTGCCAAATTTAGATTGAGTTACTTTGAAATAAAAAAACAAAACTCCAAACCCAGTTAGAAACTGATTCAAACAGTCCTGTATAATCCTTTTTTTTTGTACAGTCCAGAAGTCTTCGGATTAGGAATCTCATAAATTTTCAACATTAGTCTTATTCAATTACATTTTTAAGAAAAGCAATACAAAATAAAAAAATCATGTTATAGTGCACAATTTGTATCCCAACAGGCCAATGGCATCAAAACTTTCAGAACAACAAAGGGAAACTAACAATACACCACCTCTGCAGAAAAAAACTTTTCTTGACCTTCATTTTAAAAATACTTACCAGTGCATATAGATTCAAGGTTGGATTCATTTAAATTAGATGAATAGATTACAAACATTGCAAAGGCGAATGCAGTACGAATGCAATAAGATCCTGAGGTTTTAAAGTTGTGGGAAATAAGACAGGAGAGAATAAACTGAATTCAGCCACTATTTTCTGTCACTTACTTCAAATGGCTACCATGAACTAAAAGAAGGACAAAGATGAGAGTCAATGAAGTTGAAAATTAGACAGAAGACTTAAAGAAAGAACATGACATCAAAGACAGTATTGCTAATGGGAAATTATCTGCACTATGTAGAGCACTTGAAACTGTAGTTGGGAAAGAATTTAATTAAACATTGTACTTTTACAAGCACTCCTACAGCTGCATAGCTAAATAAACCAGCCTGAATACATTTATTCCCCTCAGGACTCCTTGATGTCCATTTTATTTCCAAAATAGCAGTTGTGCCGATAACTCCCACCCCACCTCCCCAAGTTAGTTATCTAACTAAGGCAGATCTGGAAAATATCTTTCCGAAAGTGACATCACGTTTCACAATAAACATGACTCATCCAGGAAGATCTGAGGAAAAATCCAAGCAACTGTACATCGCTGAAGGTCAGTTTTCATGACCACACTCCCACAAAGACACGAGGTAAAAATAGGAGTCAAGGACAACGGCAGAAAAAAAAATAAAAATACTGCTAATCAGAAAGCGTTGCACCAGATCTAGTTTTGGTTAATCTAAATAAAAAAGAATCTATTTGAAAGACAGTAATCTGGCTAAGTAAGGCAGATGTTCAACCTTTTTTTTTTTAAACCCAAAAAACAAACAAACAAACAAACAAACAAAAAAGCAGAAAATGATGTCAAAAACTTTGAGAAGATAAATAACACATTGCAATGTTACGAGCAACCAAGTCAAGTACTGAGATTCTAACACAACTAAGCCTGTTTAGTCTCATCATTATGTAAAAACCAGAAGGGTTTAAGGCAACAGGTTTCCAAGCAATTTTCTAGTAAAGTCCACTAATTCAGGCTAAGAGTGTGTGTGTTCTTTAGTGTGGTTAATATTACAGAGTGAAGGTGACTTCATGTTACTTTCAGTACCACTAAGGCAGGGGGGTCAAACTCCAGTCCTCGAGGGCCACTGTCCTGGAGTTTTTTGATGTGCCACAGGTACAAAACACAGGAATGAAATGGCTTAATTACCTCCTCCTTGTGTAGATCAGTTCTCCAGAGTCTTGCTAATGACCTAATTATTCTATTCAGGAGTGGTGCAGCAGAGGCACATCTAAAAGTTGCCGGACACCGGCCCTCGAGGACTGGATGTTGACACCCGTGCACTAAGGTATAAAATTCTGTTTAAAAAGAAAAGTCTTCTATGATAGATGACATTTCATCTCTTTGGACTTTAAACATCTGTCTGCAATGCAACATGCTGATTTTTGAAATGTTGGCAGTTGCTTAAAGAAATTTAAAGCAAAGATACTTGGTCTACAGGGTACACACACACTCACTCACTCATAGGTACAGATGCTGACGACAAACGCAGAAACTGAACCGATCCCAAAAAGATTATTTTTTAAATGTCATCTTTATAATAGTTTTGCTTTAAAAAGTTGAACCCTGTACATTGTTCAGCAACTTCTGATTCCCAAGTTTCCTCTGCTTCCAAGTTAAATGATGACTGATCCGGTCCAGATATAAAGGCCAAGTCCAATTAGTTGCAACTTTCCAGTTTCTACACTTTCTAATTCATGTCCAACCTGTTGTGTTTTGGGTAAAGGTAAAGAACTACACCTCTGACGTTTTTGTTTCATTATGCCTTCCCTTCCACCTCCAAGCCTCATTTATTCACACACCCAGCAGCCCAGGTAGCCATAAGTAATTTCCGCTCCAACATCAATAATTAGTGTTTCTCTTCAGAAACCACTTTAATTGGTCATGCTGTGACATTCTGACCCTATAAATAAATTATACACACAGACAAATTGTTTGGTGAAATGATGGGTGCTTTCTTCTCGTTTCTTCACACAAGCGTCATACTTTAATTCAAGGCTATGCATGACTTTGTATGAGTAGGTTATATAATTCAAGGTTTTCATTACATTAAAAATATTAAAAATAATCAAAAATATTCATTAATGAATGAAATAGCCTCCACAATGAACTTAGAGAGGCCTATTCGGCAGGAGGAAATGCTTACTGCTGACGTGACTAAGCCAAGAGATGGTCTCAATGTGGGGCAAAGAGCCATTAATAATGCACAACTCAGAGCATCATCCTTTGCGAAAGCACCCCGTCAACCTGACTGAAACAGAACAAATCTCACTGAGAGCCGTGCAGAGTGTGGGACTTGAACCTTTTTTCTGCCTTCTGCTCTCGGCACATAAATCCTGCACTCGGTACATGATGAGCGAGCACCGAGCTGCACCAAAAAGCAGAAACGTCCTGTCAAAGTGTCAGGCATGACACAGGCGTGAGTCATGCTTGATTCATAAATCTGATGAGTTCAGACTGTGAATGACACTAACAAGAGCTGTCCTTGTTAATCTCCGATCTGCAAAAGGAAAACAGTCGTATTTCATCAGTCCAAGGATTCAAACAAGTCAAGCGTGACCAAAGTACTCCATCTTCACCTTGATGCAGTGACGCAAAGCAAGCAACTAAATACATGCCTCTTTGAAAGAGTCTTTGAAAAGTCAGGCTAAATCCAACTTGCATCAATGTCATTTTAACAAATGTATTATAAATGTAAAGAGACCAAATTCAATCTTTGTGTCCTAAAGTCGGAATTAAGCAAACCATTGCTAAAACAGGATAAAATGCTACAAACTGTATTCCTTCTGGCTAATGTAAAAAGCCCTGAAAAAAAAAAAAAAAAAGAAAAAACGAAAAAAAAGGGGGACTCATATAAGCTGATAGCAGAGAAGCCTTTGCATTAATATTTTGGAAATGTGAAGTTTCAAGTTTTTTGGCAGCAACTAAAAGTTGTTTTTCCCCCAGAAATGTCTTGTAGTTTGTTCTATTGTCCCATCATCTCAAATCAGGTCTCTTTGTCAGCTGGTTTGTGGCAAGCAGCATTAGAGACTCTGTCACCTTCCTGCTGCCATTCTTTTGTCAATGCCAGACTAGTGGAGTGCGCCACTGATAGCAGTTCCGTCAACATATTCTCCAACCAGAGCAGTGGATCTTTGAAGCTCCTCCTGAATTAGCATGGCCTTCTTGATCAATAACTTCATTGTCTTGCCTTTTGGTTTTGGTAACTGGCAGGAATGGCCCAAGTCCTGGCCTCTAGAGCCATCATGCTGCAACTGTTAGACAATTCCCGTCTACAAAAAAATGTAAAATAAAATAAGCTTTCTTTTACTAAATAAATCCCTACTATGCATTGGTGGATCCTAAAAAGTTCCATTAAAATACATTAAAGTTTGTCATTGTAAGGACAAACTTACAATGAACATTTTGAAAATGTTCAAACTGGTGACCTCAAGAATGACTCATTGGTCGAACACTTTGTAATGTACGGATATTTTTTGTTGGAAAATGAATTTAGTCTCCTGGCATAAATAGTTTGCCATGAGCAGAGCACTGTGAATAAATCTTTAGAATTGTAGCTCATCCATACAAAACTGAATAAATACAGGTACTCTTTAAATTCCTGTTACGCAACATCTTCAGGTCTTCTGTTAGAAAAATTAAAACCCAAAGCCCAAGTAACATTTTGCTAAAAAATACATGAAGATACCAAACAACTCTGAAACATGATGCTGCTCATAACAGGAAAAAGTGATTTCAATCAAAAAGAGGAAAGTATGATAATCACAATCTCTTGTGATCCTCATGTGGACGTACAAATGAAGTTCCATCAATTTAAAAAGAACACATTTTAATTCACTAAAGCAACTGCTTTCTGATGTTTATACATCGATAACCAACATGAAGATGTCCCATCTAAATGTGGTTGGGGAAAAAAAGCAAACAAGTCTGCCATACAACATCTGTTGTGATCCTCAAGTGGTTGTGTTCATCATTGCTGCTGTGGAAAATTCATCAGTTTCCAATTATATCCTCTGGCTAAATTTAAAAATTTAACATCAGGACTCCCCAAGAGTGCCAGACTGTCCAACCTTATTGCTGTAATCCAAGCCCTTCAAGCTGCTATGCTCTTTGTGTCTCTTTGTATCTTAGTACTGCCAACCCTGATCCTACCTTGGCGGACGTTTTTATTGGATCCTCAAGTCTCTTCCAAGTTCAGACCACAACTGCAACACTTGCGTCACTAACCTCAATCCACACCAGTCCGTTGCTATCCAACTTATTTGTCTACGTATAACTGATCTGCCTGGTCATACAACAAAACAACCACCAAACATCAGCAAAGATTAGGTAACAAATTCAGGAGCATTATCTTGTCGTAACAACAAAAGTTTCTTGTTGGAACAAAATACCGCTCCTGAATTTATGAGGTCTGACAGTTAAACGCCTCTGTACAAACCATACCCATTTCTGTTACTGGTACCATTAAGGTTAAATCTTTGCATTCCTCTTCACCATAAAATTCCTCTGAGATTCTCTGACCTCGTTCTTTTCTACCTCTTATCATTTCCTGTTCTGCCGCATAAAAACACCAGTTTCTCTGAAACATCCCAATGTTATCGAGTTGTACAGTAAATCTTTCCTTAACCTTATTTGACTGTTCTCATGTGCTTGGGGGTGTTTCTAGTTCTTAAAAAATGAGTAGCATAAAATAAGCACACAGAGTTGCACTTGCAGAAAAAGTGGACATACAAATACAGTTCCATCTTTTTAAAAAGAGCAAATTATAATTCACTAAAGCAACTACTTCTTGACGTTTATAGAGCTGCTGCATTTTAATTCATGAACATTAATGATAAATATAAGTACCCAGAGTTTTAGCTTGTAATGAGCACTTCATGTCATCATTCCAAGGTTGTATTTGCATCCATTATGCAAAATGTTGCCTTGCGAAAACAGAAGTAATTGTAAGCAGGCTGATAGCTGTGACTAAACTGCAGTTTTTAGACGTAGTAATCAGTCAACAGCACAGACAGTTCCAGGCGCTGATTGCGTAATTGCAGAGGCAAATCACATGCTAATTACATGCAGACGGAGTTCAAACTCAATGAATTGCCAACTCAATGGTGGCAATACTTGTAATTCAAAATGGAGCATTGAAACATTTTGGGAACTCAAGTACTCACCTGCACTTTTGATGTGCTCATGCTAAAACATCTCGAAAAGTAATACATCAACAAAGAAATTCAGGAAGGTGAGAAACACTGACATCTCAGTCTGGTCAAAGCTACAATGCTGTTTCAAAGGCTTTTTGACCAGAGTAAGAGCCATTGTTCAGAAATAAAGAAAGATTAGAACAGTGGTGAACCAAAATTATTCTTGGATCACATTGACGACCCATTCAGGCAGTCAGAAAAGAGACCAGCGGATCCAAAAACTGCAAACGTCACCTGACTCAGTCAGTTCAAGGAAAGAAAACTGGTAAGAAATTGTATATGCGCAAAAGTTGAGGCAAAAAACACTGTTACCAAAACAAACACTACAGCTCATTAACCACGTAAATGATCCCTATGACTTTTGAGAAGATATTTCAGCTGCGTTTTCCTTAACATGTGGCAAAAAGTTCACACAAAATTTCAAAGGAATACAAGACTCGCAGTAAGCCATGGTGGTAGTAGGGCGATGATTTGGGCTGGCTTTACTCTGGACCTGGAGGCCATGAGAGTTTTGTTTTCAACCAGAATATATAGGTACATGAACACCAGATCTGTTTTGTCCACTTTAGTATAACTCTTGTCTGATTCGTTTGGAGAGGTGTGAATGCGGACTAAAAAAGGAAACTCTAGTAATAACCAGTGTCTTAGTTTGGTTAAAGTGAAATTTGGTGAGGTTCAAATGTATATCTGGATGTAAGTGGACCAGAGACTTACATCCAGTCTCTGGGCTACAGCCCATTTCCAAAAGCAGGAAATGGGCTGTAGCCTTGGGAATTGAGGGTAAATACAACCAAAACAAATGCTTGTGCCTAGCGCTAGAGGGAGAAACGGCTCATGGACTTTTGCCAAAGGGAATTCCTACAACTGCTAAAATCTGACGCCACTCCATGTTTGTTTACATCTTGAGAAGGAGGAAGTTGCCCTCATATCTTCTTTGGAGGTTTTGCTCAGTGTAGTGCCAGTGAAAGTTGAAAATTTAACAAATTTTGCTATTTTGATCCCCAATTGATCAAAACACCCTAAGATGCTGCTGTAGGGACTTAAACATACAACAGAAAGAGCAGCAGCAGAAGTCCCCCCTCAAAAACTCTTCAATGTGGCTGAATGAACAAAATTCTGCAGCAAAAAAAAGAGTGGGAAAAGATTTCCCCACAGCAATTTAAAGGACTACCAGTTGTTGGAAATGCTTTTTGGCAGTTGTAGCTGCCAAGGGTGGCACTAGTCATTCGGCTCAGGGGGAAATATCTTCCTCACACATGGGCAGGCTGTTCTGGATCATTGTTTAATAAGTGTAGTCATCAAAACTGAATTCTGTATTTTCTGTGGTTATTTTGTTTATTAAATTATTTTTGATAATCTGAAACATTTATGACTTTCGTTACAACAAAAAATAAAAATTGCAGTAAAATTCTTTATCAACCACATTTCTAGATTTTTCAACCTCTAAGAAGGTCTCTTTTTAGACCAAACTGCAAGTTAAAGGCAAAATGTTCTCCTATTAAACATTCATAGCCAGGTATAAATTTTTTATGAAGCTGTATTGTACGTGCTTCTTCCATTTCCCTATATGGCAGCCAAGGAACAAGTCAATGACTGAAATGAAAGCTTTGCTTGACTGATGCAGAAACAAAATCTGCATAACGCTAGAACTCCCAATTATGATCAGATTAATGTTTCAACATAGTTTTAAGAAAACAAGCTGCATAATTGAACAGAAGACTTCCCAATAAAGCTCTCCCTCTAAGGTACTATTAGATTTTAATGAAGAACAGTAAGACAGAAATTAACTGCAGCTCATGTCAGCAGGTTATAGGAACTAAAAAAAGTGACTTCAATCAAACACTTTGTTTCCATGTAACCTTGTCTTTTTAAATCTTATGTTAATGCATGAGTAAAATAAGGTAAGTGGTGGGTCAATGTGAAAGACTAAAATAAATAATTTCACAAAATCTGGACAAATCAGAATAACTTCAGGCATTCATGAAGAGCAGGAAATGACCTAAAGGGCTCATTTTGGTATTTCTTAAACTCAAGTCTCAATCATACCTTAGGAGTTGAGGCTTCAGTTAATCTCTGAGGTCTGAAAGAGTTTGTTGTTAAATTAGATTATGAAGTTCATTTCATGCAATTCTCCAAAGGCCAGTGTGACTTTTTGTTACCTCGGTAACTGGTATTGGTATTTGATTTGCAAGACATACCACTGTCAGAGCAAAGCAGGAAAGAGCTGAAGACTCTAATGTCACAAACTGATGGCTGGACATTCTCCTTCAGGATTTTCTGCCAGAAGGCAGAATTCATATTCTAGTCATTGCTTTCCTACATAATTCAGCTCGATTCTCATCTCCCTTCAGTGCTCTGTTTGGGACCAGGCTGCAGAATTCATGGTTCCATCAATTATGATCCAGAGGCAGCACTACAACCACGACACTGCCATGTTTAGCCGTTGGTGTGATGGTTGTTTTTCCAAAATGCTGGGATAGTTTTATGCCAGATGTAACAAAATGCACATCTGCCGTCTCACCAATACAAATATTTCCACATTATTGAGAGCTGTTTTGGCAAAAGTTGGACAGGCCTCTGTGTTCTTCCTAATCAGCAATGCATTTGGCTTTGAATTCACCAAAGGGAGCCAATTCTTAGCTGTAGAAAATCTGTAGTGTCTGAGATGCCTGGGATTATTTTGTGACCTCTTGGATGAGTCGTCAATGAGTTCTTTGAGTAATTTTGACTGTTGACTGCCCCTGGAAAAGTTTCCCATTGTTTCATGTTTTTTTATGGACAGAAGTTCTCAATGTTGGAGTCAGAAAGCCTTAAAACGTGCATTGTCTAACTGTTTTTAGACTAAAAACGTGGCTTTGAGATCTTAGGGTGTAAAAGGCATTACAAATAAAATAATAATTTATGTTGTCAGAAAGGTTCAAATAAAGAAACTTCTTGTCACAGACTTGGCAAGAATTAGGTTTTGGGGTACAATTGAATGTGGTTCATGACACTTGTCTGATTATTTAACAAGAGCAGCATTTATACATATATATTTTTACATGGGAATGGACTGCTTAAACAGAATGATCACTTTTAAGCTGATTTTTGTATTTACTCAGGTCATCACAGTCTGACATCAACATATTCTTTGTTTATTTATTTATTTTTTTTTTAAGAAACCGGGGAAGTTTTGTTTCAAGAGACCAGATCTGATAACTTGACTCAACAGTATAAGAACTTACAATCTAATATGTGGATAATATTTGGAAAAACTGGCTCTAGTAGAAAGTTGATCATCTATTTTACACAGAAAAACAGGCAAAAATGACAATACTGGACATGCACAGTAGGTAGGACCATAACCCCAAAAGACAATAATTTTGCATGAGAAGGTGTCTTCTCTCTCAGTGGTGCCGACATCAAAACCACGGCACATTATGCAGACTTATTTGTGACAGATTAGGACAACATCTATCCTTTTACTTGCACAAACGCTTTCTGGTTTATCGCATTCAAAATTGCAAAAAAATGCATCAATTTTGCAAGGCACCTTTATATTCATTAGATCTAACCACAGGGCTCATGTTGAGTCATAACCTCCAAAAAAGAAAAAAAAAAAAATCCTTGATTTTGGGTGACGGACAACGAATTGATTTTCAAATGCTCTTCTTTGAAGCCTGCAGACATTCCTCTCTCAGGCCCGCATGGCACACAGCAACCACATCTCTTTAGATAGGAAAACAGCAATCAGCTGAAATCAATGTTGCTGAAGGACGCGTAGCCAGTGCAGGACAATGTTAAAGTTCAAGTGATTTCCGATGCTATAAAATGCATCAGACAGATATGCGGCACAGCGGTTTCCCCCCCAAACACAGATGAGATAAGGTATCAGTGTTTCCCCAGAGTCATTCGCTAAACACGCGCTCAGCAAAACATGCTCCACAGACCAAGCCGACACCTTAGATAAGGTCCTCATCGCTTTTCCCAGGCAATCATAAACACGGCAGAGAGGAGATCACAAACAAATTGGATGGATCTCAGCGTGACGACGCACGCTCATTAAATGGTCGCAACAGCAGGCCGGAAGCAAGGCCACCGGAGATATATTGAGGGACAAAACAGAGCAATGATGTTCTGAGATGCAATTATAAGGGTCCGACATCAAAAAGGCAGGTGTAGGAGGGAGTCAAAGAGCAAGAGCCAGACATGGCCCTGCAGAGTGGAGCGGTGTCAACAGATGAAAGCCTTTGTGGCCAATTTCAAAAAATTTAATAAGGAGGTGGCCTACAGTGGAGAAGAATAGGGAAATGCAGTGTAATAAATGGGCAAAGACGTGGAACACTTGCTTGACTGGATTTCTGCCTGATTGTGTCTCACCGACTAACCTGTGTTTCAAAACAGTCTCAACAGAAAGCGATTAATTGGAATATTAGCAGTCGCAGGTTGGTGACAGGCGCACCCAGGGGTTTCACATACACCGCCATTTTTTTTTTTTTTTTTGCTTAGAAGCTGTCCTAGGAAAGTAATTTGACTAATGGTGATGTGCAAATGAGAACATGCCTGAATTAGCATAAGACATTTTAAGGAACAAATAAAAACAGTAAGTGTATTTCTTGTAATACGACTTCAGCTACAGGCTGAAATCGTATTACAAGAGTATAGATACCCCACATTGTGTCACATTACAAAAACAAAGAAAAGCATTCATATTTTGAACATATTTATATATTAGTAGAGAGGAAGTTTCTTGACTGGGCTCAATGCACAGATGGCATTCTATTGTGACACCATGCTGAAATTGATGAATCTCCTAAGAGAAACCCATTATTTCCTAAATATTTGTGGAAGGAGTCTGTATGCCAAGGTTTCATAAACCTGTGGGCATTGAAGTGACAGAACAGCTGAATTCAATAATCTGGATGACTGAGCTTCTGGCAATATAGTGCATGTCATTTGATAGATGGAACCAGGTACAAGTTGAAAAGAGCAGGTGGGAGGATTCTCTCTTTTCAGCCCCCTTTACATGCAGCGTAATGGTGCAAATATCTGTTCCCCATTTAATATTGATAATGTAATAAACAATTATTGAAATCCTTAGCCAATGTGAAGGGTCTTCAAAGTTTAGATAAACCTTTCACTGAGGATTAACTCTTGAAGAAATGCACAAAAATATGTGAACACAGAACAAATATTTTCATAGTATTTTTTTAAAGCCTTGTTTCATAAATAAAAAAATACATTTATGCCTAAATGCCACATTGATGAAGAAGTCATAATGAAAAATACACAAGTAGAAATCCAAACAACAATGAAATTCAGTTCAACAGCATGAAGTTCCCATTCTTTCAGTGAAAATTAAATGCATTTATAAGCATGTTGATATTTTTGTGAAACTGTCGTGTTTTGAGAAATGTGTTTTTGCTTCGTCATCCATTGTTGTTTTGTCTGAACTGTCAGTTGGATTTGTGCAGAGAAATCTCCCCAGGATTGTTCAGCGAGAACGGACCCAAAGCAAAGCCAAGGGGGAACTTCAGGAAAGAATGTGATTATGGTGGATTTACATGATGCCTCTGTGGTCTGGAGATAAGGAACACATTGAGCCACATCAACGAGAGTTAGTTCTGATTGCAGAAAACATCAGAAAAAACAGCCAAAGAATTTCAGGCCAAAATTTCTAAAGCTACTGGTTGTGGTTTGCAAATATCTACTGAACACTAAACTTTAAGAAAAATGTGACAATAAAAATGCTATAGATCTGTTCCATATACAGAAAAGTAGAGTTACCATAACTCTTAAGCAACCGTAGGTAAAAACTGTATCCGGTTAGAGAAACCTTGGCAACAAAGTAAAAAGCTTTGTTGTGTAATGATGAAAAGTTTTAAACATCTTTTGGAAATTATGGACCTCACATTACTGCATGCTCTCTCGTCATTATGGTACATTTTGAAAGACTGAATCATGATGGTTAATGGGTGCATTAGTGAACATGGCAAAGGTAATTTTCTCTTCTGTGAAGGCACCATTAAATCTGTACCATTTACACAGACCACATCCATTCAATCGACCACGGCAAACCATTTTCTGCCTACAATTCAACCTGAATTCATGTTGCATTATTGTACAAAATACATTCCAAGTGCAAAAACATTCCATATCAAATTTAACCTTAATAGCAGGAGCTTTAGCCCAAAGCGCCTGTTGGGATAAAGTGATGAGCAGTAGCCACTTGCTCATCACTTACTGTAACCGGGGTAATTAGTGATAGCTTATGTTTTGTCAGGTTTATTCCTTTGACAGGTTTAATATTAAGGTCTCATTTTAAAAATAGACAGGATCAGTTTCAGCATAAATGGCCTCATTTTATTAATTGTAGGATGCACCATAATGATTTCAAATCTCACAGTCACAGGTGATAATTACAGGTTGCGTTTTTTCTGACATTTTCATAAGTTTAAAATGCTGACATTTTCCTTGAGGTCAATTTTTACATAACCAAGCTCAAGTCTTCCATTACATGTGTTCTACGATATTAATGTAAAACCTAAAGTAAATTCCATTTTACCCACAAAAAATGTAATTTAAGGTCCGTTTGAACCTCCACTTTCCCCTAAACAACATACCGACTGTTCTCTAGCCATATATTAACCAATAGCACACAGACTGACTTTTAAAGGAATAAGAAATAAAGTGATGGGAATAGATTACTATAAAAAAAAAGCTTACATTTCTAAAATAATTTAATCAGATAAAACATGAGCAAACCGCAGAAACAAAAGTGATACAAAGAAAGACAAAAAGAAAGGTAGAAGTAAAGAAAGACAAAGAAAACATTTAAAAAAAAAGAAAAAGAAAACCTTTGAGGCAGGTGAACTCTTCTGGTGTCTACTCTACCAGAATTTACAGCAGGTGGACTTGGGACAAATCACAATTCATATGTTAAATGTAAATATAGTATGCTACATATGAGTTCTTGTTGCTTCTGGCTCACATCTTCCTAACTAATGTGTTGTATATTATGCTTCTTGCACAAAAAGAAGCATACGGCAACTAAAATGCCATTGCCAGCATTTTAGTTGCCCACTGAAGTCTTGTCCCGGTCAGAGTGAGCGCTCTCAGCAGTTGGAAAGTTGACTTTCCTACAATCCGCTCACTCTGATGTCACAGAGGGTGAATGGACACAGTCCAGCCAAATTTTCTAAACCCAACTCAGAAACTGATTAGACAATTTGAAGTCATTTGCTGCAGCTACATTGTCCTCCCAAGGGACAGTAACTTTAGTTACTTGAACTCTGTGCTGAGCGTTGTTTGTGTGATCTCTAGAGGGAAGATTAAACGTCTGTCCAAATCAGCTCTTCCCTCATGACTTGAGTGACGCTCGTAGAGATCTTGTCTGTGATGCTACTTCATGGCGAGCCACCCCTAGCCCAACAAAAGCTATGAGCCGGTGATCTGTTATTGCTGTAACTCTGCATTCCTTCAGCAGCAACCTCTGCAACACCTGGCGGTGCTCCCATCAGAAGCGTTCCTGGGCCAGCGTGCTGACAGAATGGCATAGGGATGCAGAGTTTTGCATCATCAGTCTGATGGGCCACCAGGCTTTAAATAGTCCCCCACCTGGCTAAACATTGTTTATTTTTTACAGGTTAATTATGGCAAAAATGGGCTGAAGAGTGTCTTTAACCCTTGAAAGATGTCAGTAGAGTTCTTTGGTTTTACCGTCACTTTCAAAATCATGTCCTCATGACAGCGAAGGTGCACCAAAGATAAGTTTCTCAGGAAAAGTTCTCTCCAATACAGAGCCAAATACAACTAATGTCATGTTTTTCTCAATATAAACAGAAAATTAATAAAACTGGGATGTCTTGCTGACCGAGAGCCACTGACGCATTCGGTCAAATGACTCAAGCTGGGCTTTTACTCAACTAGACATCATCAAACATCCCAAAAAGGCCCATCTCTGGATTCCTCCTGTGCCGAAAACAAGTCGGGTAAACAAACAAGAAACCGGCGGAATGAATCATTTTGTCAAGTGGCTCTGTCAAAAACCGTATGCATCATATTTGCTGTTGGGAAGTGCTATCAAAATGGATTAATGACAGTACAACTCTGTTTGCTTCTTCCATTCCTTGCTTTTATGTAACGATGTCCTGATTCACATTTCATCTTCTGTTAACATTATATATACACATATATATGCTCATATGTACAGCTGCAAGAACCAGCTCATAAACACCTTTATTTTTCACAGTTTGGCACTAAAGTGGAATAGTTCAACTCTCACTGGACCCACCCTAGTACGATATACATATTCTGTTAATACTTTTCAGAAAGAAAACTTAAACTGCATATGTCACATTAGGAAAGCTCAGTTAGATTTAATAGACACATCAGCCGTCCAGATGCGATGCCTCTTTTCATTCTTATTTGTCACGGCTGATGACTTCCTGTCTAAGTCATTTGATCTAATGGGAAACCAGAGTCTGCTGGAGCAGAAACGGCTTCTGCAGAACTCTGTCAGAATATCCGCAGCATTTGTTTTATGATGCTCTTACCTGAGGTTTTTTTTATTTTATTATCTAAATAGCAGGTTGGTCATTTTATGATTTTTACTGTAACAAGCAAATTGCTTTTACAACCTTTTATATATTTCTTCCTTTTAATGTGTTCTGCTTTCATTCTGCTTATAACTCTGAAATAGATCCCTGCTTGAAAAGAGTTACATGTACAGCCGAGGTGAATTAAAGCTGCGGGAGAAGGGAGGTATATAAAAAGCCGTGCTGTGATTTGAAAGTATTCTCTGTGGGTCGTGGGGTCAGCAGATTTATTTGGAGCTACTTAGATTTTGCCTTTGCAACTTTTAGTAGAAGTAATTTCATCTTTTTCTGGTCTGGTGATGCATTTTATTAACAAAAAATGGTCTCCGTACATATACTTCTGGTAAATCTTTAACATCTTATAGATGTAGATTTTGGAAATGGTTTTAAATTAGGAAAGAAAATAAAAAAGAAATCACAAAATTCCTTGCCAATGTTTTGAAACTATCACAGAATCAGTAGCTGCATTTCCATTATGAACGTGCACAAATCTTTCTCTACATGTTGCTAATTTTAAAAAAAAAAATACAATTTCACAATTGTGGCGTTTCCATTAAATGAAATTAAAATTATGCAAATAAACTTGTTCACACAATAAAAAAAACATGGCAGTGACAGATTCCAATGCAGTTCTATGAAATACATTATTACGTCTGAAAAACCACCTCATCCTAGCACAAAACCTTTTTTAAAAAAAATTGTTTTTTCTCATTTTGGCTAGTTTTCATTAAGCAAATAGATTTTTTGTAAGTTCAAGCTGTTAAGTACTATGGCTAAAGGACACGCAAGAATTGATTTTGACTGCTGGAGGGAGTTTTTACCTTGGTAATTTAAACAAATAAGTGTACAGTTTTGGGAACTAACTTGTATCTATGGATTTGATAACACCCATATTTCTTATTCTACATAGAATAATAAAGATGAAAATAATAAGAATTATGGGGAAAAAAAACTGAAAGTTTCAATGAATCCTACTTGTCAGGGCTTAACAGTTACACCAGCTCTCTGTTACACAATCTGAGAGGGTGAAACTCTGTGTCCTCAGTTCTAGCCCAGACACAGCAAACAGTGAAGATGTCATGTGTTTGCTTTAGTCGTTGTGTCTTCTATAGTCATGATTAAATACCTCGTGTACCCAGAGGACGGGAAGCATAAATCAGGAGATTTACGGTTTACCATGATGCAATGCTCCTTACCCGTCAAGACTTCTATTGCCTCTCTTGACTGTATGATGCTATGACAATATGTCATAGGTTTGGTAGATGGGAGGTAATAGGTGAGCAGACACATATGTTGCTCTGCAAATACATGCAAATAAATCTTATGAAAAGCACAAGGAAAAGTTTCAAAGCAATAACTATCGATGGAATATCATCTGTCTGGGCCTTCATCACTTTTCCTGACGATTCTCCTGGCCTTTAAACTAAATAGTTTCCTGCAGTGTGTAGAATCCTCCTTATAAAACCCCTTTGTTTTGCAAGACCTTCCATATCGTCTGTCCTTTGAAAGTTTGGAGGAAAAAAATGTGTGCATATATACATGGAAGAGCTCAAACGTTTGCCAGCCACTTGACAGGAGGCGGGCCAGTGGCTGTCGCTTCATTGACCCCTTAAAGCCTGAATGTTCTCCTCATACATAAGTGGATGGGTTAGGATTGGAACCTAACCCATCCACTGTTGGTGAGGGTTGTGTTTTGTCATAAAATCTAATCATGCACATCCCTGTGGTTGTAACCGTCTACATATGATGTAGTTGATGCTTACAAGGAGACTCGCATGGTAACGTCTGAAAGCATGTTTGTTTTTATAATTTTATGCGTAATGAATATTTTCACTTTACATGAAATTTGCTGTGGCATAAAAAATAACTATGTGACAGGGCTTAATGTTCTACAGAAATGTCTTGACATATGGTACATCTTTACAAAAACATACATGGCTAAATAGGAAACAATGTTAGGTAATGTTAGGCTACAGAAAACTTATGATAATAAATTAACTAAAGAAATCTACAGATTCTTTTACCTTTTTTTTCCTATTCTTTTTTGCAGTATGTTTGTCCTGGCATGTGGTGTGTAGCCACAATGACTGACACAAAATATAATAACTGATAAAAACATTGATTCACAATTTACTGCCCGTTGTTAAACATCAAACAATCTGTGTTTTCTCCTTTAGCTACAGATAGAACAGCATGGTTTCTGGTTTCGACAGAAAGGCATAAAGCACAAAATCACAACAGCAAGGACAAAAAAAAGACAAATTTGAATTTCTGTAATAAAAACTCATATAGCCATTTCTTTCTGTATAACTGTTCATTCTTTCACAGGATCTTTTATGATGAAACAAGGTGTGGCACATGAACAAAGTTAACATCTATGTTTTTGTTCAAATTTTTTTTCTCCCACGTTCTCTTTCAGGACGGGCAGAAAAGTTGTGGGAAATACTGTCGGAGCAAAAACACATTACTGGAAGAGTTCCACAGCCTTCTGGTTACCTGGTTTCATCACCAAGCTAAAAGCCTCTTTTACCCCTTTTGCCCCTTCTTGCCATCAACCTAACTCACTTGCTTCCCAACATCCTCACCCTGAGTCTCTTTGTTAACTTATCGCTCTCATCCCTCTCTCCCTGTTTGCCTCCTCTGTGTTCATCTTGTATTTCCTTCATCATTCTTCTCATTCAGCCCCGGTGTTCCCGTAAAACTGAAACCAGCAGCTGTCCAAACACTGATGGCCCCCCGCGGTGTTTGTGGGAGATGTAGGAGGAGGGGGACGTCAGTGCCCCACTTGCCACCATTTTCTTAGCTAATTTTCTGCTGTTGTAGCAGCTCAATGTATTCACGACTGTCACCATGACATGCCGCCCAGACTAGAGAGGGTAAAAGTGAAGAAAAACAGGAGCTGTGGAAAATGTGGTGAAGTAGAAAACTAGTTTCTGCAGGGGGCTTGGGTAAAAGCAGAAAACAACGGCATGAAGCAAAACTCGAAATGGCATGAAGGATAAATCAGCATAAATGATGGCAAGAAAACAAGTCAATGCATATATGCAAGTTTAATTGTCTCTCAGGTGTTAAAGTGGATAAGGCTTTTAAATCCTTCGTTTTCTTACTTAAATCATTCCGTAGTGATGTGTATGAAGTGGAACTTCAATGCTTTGCTCTGAATTCCTCGTTATTGTAGGCCCCCCCCTTTTTTTAACCCTCATTTGGAGGCGCTTCTGACAGCAACTCGTATCAGTGCCGTCTCTCTAAATATGTCTGAGGAACTTCCTGTTCGGCCATTTTTGTAGCTTCATCAGATAACATTAGTTAGTGCCAAGAACGTCACTAAATGCAATTGGATTAGGTGTTCCCCCAGACGAAAATGGCAAAAACAATTCCAAACATTTTATGTAGTAGTACTATTCAAAACATGCATTATGGCAATGGCCTCAATTAGCAAAAGTGAGCACAACGTGCTAACATAAGCAAAAAGAATTATGCTAAAGATATCAAACTAAACAAATTCAAGTCTCAAATAGTTTGTTGTCATTTCTGAATTCTCCTCAAGTTTCTTGAACTTTGACTATGACTTCACTGCAAAAGATAATAATTGCAGATTCAAAAAAGTTGTATAAGTACACAACAAAATGTACTCATGGGTTAAAAAAGTGGATATTAGATCATACTTTCCCTTTCAGTAAAATACTAAGAGATGCATTGAAATAATGACAAATTAAAGCTTATTATCCCCAAATACATGGAATAAGGACATTTTGCAGTACTTATACTCTAGCTAAAATGATAAAATACAACATTTCACAGCTGTGCAAGTTTGACTCCAACAACATACTTTGAATTAACCATAGGAAGATGTTCATAAATGTTACATATAGCAATTCTATTCCAAGTGAGTTTTTACAAAAAAATAGTTAATTTCTTTGACTATATATATATATATATATATATATATATATATACACACACACAAGGGAACTAATGTCTGATGACTCTCCCTTCTATGACTATTTGGCTTATCTGAAAAACATGAGCCATCCCTCTTTAACGAGAAATTACTGTGACATGTACCTGAAAAATAGTGACAAATGATAGTGCATAGTACAGTTAGAGCAGTATCATCTAAATTAGCTCAGTTTATTCTAGCTCCAGGGTTGTTGGCAATTAAGTTGTAAAATATTCCAGAATCAGCTTTTCACCTGAGGGATGTTCAGCATGTATGTTTTCTTTCTTTCCTTATTACATCTGGAAGCACCTCAAGTGTCAGCCATCTTTGGCTCGTGGCGTCTTCATCTACTCCAGTCTGAACCGTTGGGAGGAGCCGTCTCCCCGGACAATAAGATGGCGACAACTCTGACGTATGCCTCAGGGCTCCAGGTGACATCTTCATGTCTGTTGTTTTTCATAAGCTTCAGCTAAAATGAGTAGATGTCTTGACTCATCAACATCCAAGGTCAGTGGACGTTCACGCCTCTCAGAGTCACGCTTACTTATGGCCTTTCTTTCACCTGATTGGATGGAATAAACATTGGGTCAGGTGTAAAATCGGAGACTTCCTTCTCTTTACATCTCAGAAAACTGAGTACTGATGTAGTAGAGGTGGCACAGAAACGTCTGCTTTTTATTTAGCTGCTGGCTGAGAGAGAAAAAAAAAAAACCTACATGACATAAATGAGATCTTAATAGCTACAAGCAAGACTGCACTTGTCATAAGGTCCTATTTGTGTTTCAAAGCCAAAAGGAAAAAAGAACTGTGTTTAATCTGTATCTAATAGGTGACAAACATGTCATCATGTCACCAGTGACACTGTGACAAGAACAAGTGTACAATGAAGCATGAAATATGTATTAAAAGATGAACCAATTACAGACTTTTGGCCAATTTATGATTTCTCAAAAGGAATAATCGGTAAATATTGACTTTAGCTAACTGCAAACATTTCTGATTAAAACTGTTCAATTTTTTTTCTTTCATTTTGTGGCTGAATATTCTCTTCAAAACAAAATCCTTATTGTACAATATATTTTCTTCTAAAACAGCCCAAGGTTAAGCTGTACGAATATAACCCAGCTAAATAAAAAAGCAATTGCAAATTCTAGCTCCTTGGGGGGGAAAAAAAAGGTGTGATTTCAGATGATACTTAACCAGATCTGTTCAAAATGAAGTTTGAGAGAGAAAATATTTCCAACCTCATCATCCTTCAGATGTTTCTATGGCTTAATAGGAGTCAACATGTGGTAAAAATTGGGGTCTTCATAAGGCCCCACAGTTCAGTATTATTATTACTAACAAAATATGAAATTAAAGTATGCAGAAGTCCAGACCAGAGACGAGCCAAAAAGGTTCTGAACGAGCTATTAATGAAAACAATAATAACAATGACAATACAGACCCTTGGGCACTTAAATAACTTAGAAACAACATAATATATAGAAAAAGACAGTCACGTCAAGTCTGAGTCTCCATTGTTCTTGCTGGACTTCATGTTTGCTCGAATGTGTGTGTCATGTTGCCCAAGCAGGCATGGTCCGCTCTCTCATATGTAATCTGTGTCACGGCTGCTGTCCCGGTGTGACTGCAGGAGCTTAAGGCAACAGCTGCTCTCTCCTGCTCAAATTCTAGCAGCACCGAAAAGTTCTGCCTGTCTTCAACCAAACCAAATAATTCAGATTCCCTTTAAAGGAATGTTTTTAGGCAGAACCTTAAGGTATCATCATTTCTTATTTTTCCACATTTCCACAAAATGTGTCCAGTAAAAATTGACTGTAAAAGTTGATCTTTTCTCTGCCTTATGATTGGGAATAAAGATGGTTCCACACACAGACATGAACAAATAATTAGCAAGAGCATGACAATAGTAATAGCACGAACCTGAAAAGGGTTCATGATAATATAAATAAGTATCTGTTTCATGCTAATATAGTTAGCGATAATCCTGCGCAGTGTCTGTTTGCAGTTTTGAATCATATGATCAGGCTAAGTGGGGCTAGTTTATGGTCAACTTTTGTTGGCTTTAGTCTGGGTTTTCGAAGCATAATTTTTAAATTCTTCACATTTTGAATCAACACCACTTGATAAGTACGGGAAGACAGGGAAACAGTTTTTTTTTTTTTTTTTTTTTAATTACTAGGGATTTGTTTTATGCTAATATATTTAGCAAAAATTCTTGTATTTATAGTTTTTCAACACATCTTCTGGTTCCTAAAAGCTAGCAGGCTAATTACTACACCAAGTTTCTCGGTGACTTTTGTTCGCTTCAGTCTGCGTTTTCAACATGAACCAAAACTTTAAAGACGGTCACTTCTTGAATTATCATTATTTGTTGACACTGAACTGTGTAGCGTCTATAAAGTTTTTCCTGATGCTACTTTATTATTTATTATTATTATTTTTGGTCCTCTCATACACTATGAAGCCGTTCTCTTCCAGCCATGTGTCAGTCCGTACCTGCAGAAAGTTGAGGCCATAATGTGGCTAGCAGCAAGTTACTAATATTTAAACAGATAATGCTAACTTTTTCCATCTGGCACATTTATTACCTTGCTATAGATAAGGAAGCTTTACTGAGCTTTTTTTCCATTCCTCATAAACAATGAGTTTAGTCTTTAAGATGCTTTGCAAAGTTTGTAGAGGTAATTGGCTTTCTGGCTACTGCAAGTGGCAACAGCTTACATAAGGCCTCATTAACATACTTCCAAATGTACTTTTCTCTCCCCTCAAAGTCAAATGACATCCCTAAATGTCTTTGTTTTTGCCTTTTTAACTTGAAGCAATAAATCCAAGCTTTAATTCTCACCCTTCATGTGAGCAGTTGAAATGAAGCAGAAAGAAAAAGGGTTTTGTGTGCCAGCTCAGGGAGAAAATGCCTCAGTTTATAAGATAAAAATTAATTTGTGAAGTATCGATTATATTTAAAAATGTGAGCAATAGTCCCTTAAATAGTGCCATTTTTAATCTCAGTATTTACTCATTTGTTGTGTTTCTGTAAGGAAGGGGTGTCGGAGTCTGTGTTCTGTTACTTTTACACCTATCTCTGGTCCAGGACCTGAATAAAACGCAATCCTGACCGACAGTTTCGTTAATGTTCCAATATTTTGCCGAAAGCTTTTTGGAGAGACTCCCCCAAACGCTGAAAGGCACCATCCCTGGAGTTTGAGACATCTGGTGTATGGCTGAATTTTCTCATTACATAAAAGTCAACATTCTTTTTATCTTTCAAAAAACAGGACAGTCTAAGAGGAAACTTCTCGTTTCTCCAGCTTCTAACACCTCTCCCCTGCATTATTTTTCTGGAAATTATTACCTCAAACCCAGCACTGAATGCTACAATTTCCTGAAATTAGCAGCAAAAAAAGTTCTTGTTGATTCGAACCCTGAAAAAAAAAAATAAAATAAAATATAGAACTATCACTTGGGCCATAAGTATTTCTCGCATAGCTTCTAGTCATTGAAGAGCAGCACTCTCAGAACCAATTATGTAATTATCTGAGGCACCCAAGAGTGTTCCAGGTACTTCAGTACTTCAAAACAAACAAACAAAATAAAAAACTTTGACTCACCTCAGAAAACCTTTAACTATTTCTAGAAACTTCTCACAGTATCTGTACTGCTAGGGAACATGGCCAAGCATAAGGTACTTTATCCATGGACAGTCCTTTCGATCAGTTTGATGGAAAATACATGTCAACCACAATAGTTTTTCTCATTATCCTTTCAGACAAATACGAGATTCTTACCAGCATGGGCAACACCAGGTCAGCCAAGTAAACAAAAGCTGCTCCAAGTGTGAATCCTACAGCCACCGGGAGGAAGGCGAACGAGCCGTACTTCCCAGAATCCTCTGCCATGTCGATTGCGGGTGCAAGCAATGACCAATAGGATGCAGCCAACATTACCTAAGGTAAGCAAGAACAGAAAGAAGAAAATTATTGTTTAAGTGCACTGGAGTTGCTGGACAATGCAGATTTTGCACTGCATCACAAGCGTAGAATTTCATCTTTTTGCTGCGTTTTATGATCAGGGACCATAAACAGCTTTACTCAAATGATTACCTACAGCCCAGTTTCTTTTCTTAGTGTCTGAGGAAAAGTAGTTATGGCTAAACTGTTGATTTAAGCTTGTGTTTCATTGTGCATCAGTGTTTAACTTCTGCCATTCGCCACATGTGTGGCATTTCCATTTACTTTTTCCATTTCTTCTACAAACAAAAGCAATATTGTGAGGAGGATTTGGACAAAAGGGTGGCTGTCATCTGCGTAACGATTTCAGAGCTATACATTTCACAGTTAATCCCTCACAAGTAGGACAAGTGAAAGTGAGACATTCGGGTACTTCTGTTCATTGCTACCATGTTTTAAAATGACTTGCAAATGTAAAGTATTCCTTTGACCAAAACTACAACAGGTACCTGAAAGCAGCCCAGTCTGCTTATTTTTTTTTGTCTTTTCTAATGAAAAATATTGTCAAATAGTTAATAAAGCAGACTAAAAAGCCAGAGAGTACACTTCCTGAGAGTACTTTTAAATCTCTCAGTGGAGACCTGGTTTGTGTAGTATCCAAGCTCTTGTTACTTTGTCCTCCTCCCTGGACAAAATGCCACATAAATCTTTGTCATGTAGGCTCACTCTTTTGTCACCACTTTCTCCTTGTGTGAACATTAAACTGTGATGTCTAAGTTCAGGGTCCTCTATAGTGACCAATAGTGTTTAGAGCTACTCAAATACTTGGTTCGTTTGAACATGAAAATGGTTCTCAATAACATGACGACGCTAAATATCATTTAAACGTGGAAACACAAGACCAATAGGACATGACATTTAATGCCTATCAACGCTAAATTTGTTCAGTACTTAATAGTACAACAGCTAAAGATTTTTGCAGGATTTTTTTTAAAGATGTTTAAAATTTAATGGGATTGTTCAATCTATGGTGTTTGGTTTTTGTACACTTAGTTAGACAAGACGGAGGTAAAATTAATGTAAGTGTAAAAGCCCCAGTAATGGTCAAGGGTATACTTTCTGTCTAACATGGATTTTCATATGAACAAAACCTCATACTGATCCTTTGACACCAGCTTTCTCACACAATCCAACAGCAGGGGAAATACAAGACAGAAGCTGCCAATCAAAAGCAATTTAAGGTTATTGTCCAACCAATCAAGTTCTAAAGCATTATGTAACTTCACAGCCTCAGGCACTAGGTTTTGTATAATAAGGTCTAACCTGATTGTATGGGCTTTAGTGCAATTCTGGGGACCGAGAACTCGTTTTGTTCGTTTCTGGTTTTTGTCCAACTGTCAAAAGTAGGCACCAGTCAAATTCTTGCAATAATAGCCTATAAAATAAGGCACTTCCATTCCCAGCCATTTTCTCATTAACCCGTCTGGGCTTCCATTTTACAAGTTGAAAAAGCCATGACAGTTTTTACTGTAATAATACAAGATGCCGTAAAGACCTGAAACAAAATATTTTTTTAAGCATGTAACTGTAAGCTTTGTGGCCATGTTAAAAATGAGGTTTTATTTTTATGCTGGTTTTATTAAAAATGTATGTTTTCAAAGCAGAAGTCATGATTTATTATGATTAGAAAACATATGAGCGATTCACTGACACTGCATCCTAAAATATCTTAAATATATCTATTTTACCTTGATCAATAATGGCAAATTTAAAGGCTTTTTTATTTCAGCTTCGGTAGTTGAAATAGAAGAGAACAAATTTTCAATCTAAAAATTCATACCATACTAATAACCATACAGTTTCCTACACAAACTTTTAAAAAGGGAAACTAAAAATTCCTTTTTAGCAAAAGATGTAGATGAAAGCCATTGTGTCGAGAAAGACCAAGAATTACATTTCTCACATGTCAGAGACTGCAAGAAAGAGAGTTGAAAGATCACTGCAATGATTCTGCACTTTCCAAATGACAGCTTGCAGAAAATATCCTATTTAAATGTCAATTGTGTGACACCACTTAACCCCACGGAGAACACCAAACAGACTTGGGTGTCTTAAGATATGAGAAGGCAAAAAAAGAAAAGATATCAAATTTTGCAGAACCTTCAGTAACATGAATTTAACTTTTTTTTTATCTTCATTGAACTAGCTAAGTTCAATGAGAACCAATGGTTGATCTTTTTATACAGATATGAACATTTCAAGATGAAACTGCATTGGACAAATTAAACAACAAATATCTACAACACGGTTCTCTGCAACCAACATTTCTATTTCTGTTTCTTTTCCATTACGTTTCTACCCTTGAACCTTTGTTCCATCTTCTTTGCAGTTGCCACACCACAGGCCCATGTCGCAGGATCCACTTTCACTCATTAAACCTGAATGGGACAGTCTCTCCAGGCAACCTGAGCACCTGCTCCAACATCCATTTCCAACTTTTATTTTTAAGTTCTTACTACTGGCCAAGCATTGGGAGTTCCAGCTCTCATAAATGATAATACTGTTCAGCTCATGCATATATTGATGTCTATGGGTAAAGCTTTTCATATATAAATGTATTACTAAGAGTATTGCGTTTAATCCTTGCTCTTGAAATGAAATGACACTGTAGCTGCTTCTATTATATTTAGGTACGCTGACATTTTCCAGGTAAGGTTTGTAATAAGCTCTCTCCTGCTTCCTGTGTTTAGTATTCAACAACACATCTATGACAAATGCATTCTGAAGCAGAGGAGTGTAAAGCCATTCAGCTCTGAGAGAATAAATAAAAGATTATATCTGATGCCTTGTTTACTGGCATCAAAAATAATTTATTGTTATGGCTATAAGCTTTGAGAGACACGGAAAGATGTTTTGCTTTACCTTTGAGAATTTCTATCGAGAATGTGAAGTGATTGGACAAAATGCAATTGATTTAAATGATTTTAGCAGTGGCTAATGGAAAATTGATTTTATTTTTTATTTTTTTAAATGACAGGATATACTCTCGATTCAATTACAAGAACAGATCTTATTTTATAAGTGGTGGTGCTTAACCACAAGTCATTATGTCGACCAGTGATTTTTGAGAAAAGGAACAATATGGGTTTAAATTTTCCCAAAGAGATTTGAATTATTTCTCAAGCTTATTTATTCAAATATGATAAATATTGTTTTGGAAATGTAAAGATGCCAAGGTGCAGGCTCCCAGTTGCAACATTTTTCTTGAAAGATTGTTGTGCTCACAAGGCCCAGGATAGTTTAGTCATATATTCAAAAAATATATATTTTGTGTATATTTTAGTAAAATTTTTAGCTTTATCCATAGGACCTTTTTTGTCCACTGAAGACATTCAATGGAAGAGTTCCAGTCACAGTGAAGCAAGTGCCATGCTTGACTCCTAAATATGGGATAAGGTTGCCACCAGGGCAGATGTTGCTCAGGAATAACAATAAGCAGGTCACAGTGTTGATGCAAATACTTCAGAATGCTGATCAAGTATGCAAAGAGCAACACAGAATCCACTTTCCTTCAGGAAAATACAGATTACAGGTAAAAGAATGTCAACTTGTTCATTGCCAAAAAAAACAGAAGGTAATTCAACAGCAAAAAAAATCTAATTTAAAAGTTACTTCCCTGTATAGCAAAACAGTGGACAGCATAGAAGAATCAATATCCTTTATAGATATATGTATGCAACGTTGATTAAGTTTTGCAATTAGTTTTTTTTTTAATATAGCTTATTGTTATTGTGTTGTATTCCTATATGCCTTTTAATTTCCTACAGTTAAAATCATATTTTCAGTGTGAGCGACAAAGAAATATCTTATTCTCAGATTGATTTTTTTTACATCAGCCCTATCCAGCTTTTGTGTGTCAGCCAATTTTATGACACCTTTTCTTAGATGGTAAACATTCAGCAGGGTCGATTGGCACAGGTTCGCTCAGCATCGGTTAATCTTTGGCTAACATTTACTACTTTTACCACTAGCCACAATAGACAAATAGACATCTGTTGGAGATGTTGACTGAAGAGCATTTTCCTGATTTAATTTGTACCCACAGAAGAACTGGATAGTTGAGCAGTATGGAAACTTTGCCAGCCATGATGAGCATCTGTAATTAGCTAGCATGTACACAGCTAATGTTAGTTTATGCTATCTGATATTTTCGCTCCTTTGTGGTGTAAATCCTGAAGCTAGCTGTGCTAGCTTGCAATTCTCTTTTGATCTGTCTTATAGCCAAATACTTCAAAACTATGTCAACTTTTACCCTGTTAGCTACAAAAGGTAATTAAGGATCTACCCTGGTAGTCTTTGCCATGCTAGAGTTTTAGACTTCAAATAGCAGTACATTGTTATGATCCAGCCAGCTCCAGCTCAGCTTTATGCCAGTTTTTTGACCTTCCTTCCTTTTGTTAGGACTCTTAAGGACCCAAGTTACTGCTCTCATATTTGCTCTGACTCTTGTGTTAATGACTATCCTGACCTCCTAAACTCTATATACACCTTCACTTTAAGAACTGAAATTTGAGTCTGAGACTTGGAACTGAACATAATTATTCCCTAGCAAATCTACTTTGTACAGATTAATGAAACCTTCATTCTGTTGATGGAAATATGCAAAAATTGTATTTAAAATGTTTATTTTAGCTTCTGGTAGTAAGATGCAAAACTCATACAATGGGCCTTAAGAATTGACAAACTCTGAAAAGTACAATGAAAAATCATTACCTTTCAGAAGGTGTTTTAGAGATAAAAAAAAAAACAAAACAATTATCAGAAACTACCTACTACTAAATGTTGGTTAAATCTGCTACCAAAAGAAAATAAGCACAAGAACTCCCAGCTGTGTTTAGCAGCAACGGTTGGAGAATTTCCACAACATGAAGACCACTCAAGGCAATAGACTCAAGGTATTTCTGTGTCCTTGGTTTCCTTTCATTTCATTTTCTCGTCTCTGTGATAATGTTAATGGTCTCCCTCAGTGTTGATTTGTGACGCCCGGGGTTTTTGATAAAACAGAAGTACGTGACTCCGCTGGAAGGCGAATAGGCCGGACCCCATGAGAGAAACAGAGAAAATGAGCTTTGCACAAATTGAAACACACACACACACACACACTTTTCGACTGCTTCAATAAATCAGGCACACCTTGTTATCGCGGAGTTGCTACTGCAATAAGAGTTGCACATTTGAAGTGGAACCTTAGTAAGAAATAGAGTGGGTGAACTGAATTCATGTCCTCCTATCAGAACTAGTGTGGATCTATACCAATCAGTAAGCAAAGATTTCACACAACAGGAGACTTTCATCTTGTTATTTTGTATTCATCCCCAAAAGGCAGTAAGTGGCTACCCGCAGATTGTACTTTGTCTTGATTTCTGAATAGGATGAATTTTAAGTGTGTCCACAGCATATTGAATCAACACCAACCAAAGCTAACAATTGCCATTTTTAAATAAATAAAACAACTGAAATACATCTTCACTGGTTTATAAATATGCCAAATGTATTTCTGAAACCTGTTCTCAGTGTTTTGAAAATGTCAAAGCAATCAGCATGATATTTTCGAATATGTCCATTTCTAGACCACATACAGAATTTAAAAAAAAGGGGGGGGAAAAAGAAAAAGACAAGGAGACAGAAAGCATAAAGCCACAAAATCAATGCAGCCGCCATTAACGCCGCTTTTCCAAGCACATCGGGGTTCTCTGATCTTACAAGACTTGAGAGCAATCATCTGGGTGCAGCATAATCAATTTTGTAATCAGCGAACACCAAGCTGAGCGGGAGGTTCCATCTGAGCAATGGGAGTCAATTTCAGAAAATAACAGCAAGCTTTACAGAGAATGTTAAGTGCAAGTTCTGTCGATTGGTCGATGTTTCTGCAGCAAAACAAGAATTTATTCCAAGATGTATGAAGAAAGTTGACCAACTGCTTTTGAGGGCTAATCCTTACAAATTGAAATATAGATGTGACATATTTAACATCTTTAAATGTTTTAGCAAATATCTGATTTATACAAGTTATTTCCAGTATTGACAATTTTTTACACCTTAGGCAATTGACCTTACATACTAGATATCACTTACTGAACTAGACTCCGACCCATTCTTGTCTCTACAGTCCTTAGTAATTGGACATTTTGAAACTCCATATTCAAAATGTCAGCACAATAAACCTTCATAATTACTTTCATCTTGTGACGCGGTCCTTCAATAGGCAGAAAATTCACAAATCATTGCATACAAGCGTCCTGCTTCAGAAGTCCATTTCTCCTTGTCGTTTTCATGTCCAAGTCTCCGTTCACAGAGAGCTGCTCTTTAGTGAAACTGTTACCAGCCGCTGCTTTCCACTTCTCCAATGATTGGAGTCTCTCACATCTGCAGTTTTTTGGTCTCAGAGTGAAACTTCTTCGGGAGCTCTGACCAGCGAAAGCATTTTCAGGAAAATAGCAAAAACAATGGCGGGTAGCATTGTCCCATGTCATACTACTTAACTTGTTCAGTTTAACAACTTCTGATAAGGAATGTGTTACATGAGCACCTGGTTCATTGGAGGTAGGTTACTGTTTTCTAAACGAAATTAAATGTAAATCTCTGTGGTTTGAAGTGTGTGTTAAAATATTTCTGTGAGAAGATTAATAAGCAGATCGCCTTTGAACTAAAATTGTGTTGGGTTTATTTATTCCTCAGAATGTAGAGACTTGATGCAAACTGAATGACTCATTTACAACTCTATAGTTCAAGCAGGAAGGAGCTTGTGGGTTTCTCTCAGTTATGTCTCTAAGACGCTAGAGCTATAGAGCTTTTTCATTTCAATAGACAGGCTGTTTTGCCAGCAGAGGACGGTAGCTCGTCTAATCCAAGCCTTAATGTGAAAACAGTAATATTTGGATAACGAGAACAGAGACACACATGAATCATGTTGATTAGACCTACTTTACAAAATGAACTTCAAAAAGCACTTGAGACAGTATGACTCTTACATATTAAGAGCAAAACAGATGATATGAACATGTTTCTGTCTCCCCATCTAGAAAGTTTTGCTTTCTGCAACAGTGGACAAATGTAAATTAAACTACAGTGAAGGTGAGAAAAGGCCAGTTTTTAGCAGACCCACACCAAGTTTGTTCTATTTTAATAACATGAAATGCCACTTCAAGGCTCTCTCTTATTGGAAAAAAAGTGTTTTTCTCACTAGTTCATTGTCTATTTCATCTATTTCATATTTTATTTTCTGAAGGACTCTGACTTTGTCCCACCTGATGTGTCACCTTCAAGTTTTTTTAGTTCCTGTTTGCCATCATCTCAGAGTATTTTAGTCCTTTTTAAAGTCAACCATCATTACTTTAAGTTACAGTACCGGTTCTGGTATTTTGAATGAACAATGATGCTCATTTAGCAGCATTTTAGATATTTACACAGCAAAGCCGACCACATGCTTTGTGTGATTCATCCAGTGCAAAGCATTCTGCAGTCTCTTAAGCGTACACCTAAATCCATGTAATCCAGGAAAGGAATGAAGCTGCAGCAAAAATAAGTAAATGGATAAAGCCATGCTGCTAAATCTATAAGAATGTCTCCCTTTTCTAAATTAAAAAAAAGCATTTTGACTGTCATCTTGCAGCATTTCATTTAAAAAATAAAAATAAATAAATAAATAAATAAATAAATAAAGCTTTTAGCAAACTAGATCAAAAGCACATACAATTAATTTCTGGTCTCTGAGCTACAAGGGTCTGTATAGAGAGGACAGGATTTGGTAATATTCCATCTCGAGGTCTGCAAGTTTGCTGAAGCCTCATGTTGCATTTGTGGCTATGAGTGTTGTAAATGTTTAATGACACCTTATCAACACAAACTTAAACTATGTGCTCACCAAGTTTAAGTAAATCGAGTAAGCAGTGTTAGTCCTGTAACACTATTGTGCTTCTCCCTGGTGTCAATACTCAAATGACTTGCCTTCCGACACATCAGACAGTTTAGGCATTTCCATCCATCCATCCATTTTCCTACACCCTTATCCCATCGGGACCAGGAGGGCCGCTGGTGCCTATCCAGCTGTCAACAGGCGGGAGGCGGGGTACACCCTGAACAGGTCGCCCGTCCATGGCAGAGACGGACGGGACAAACAACCATGGACGCACACGCTCACACCTAAGGAGAGTTTACACAGACCAATTAACCCAATAGCTTAATTGGATCATGGGAGGAAGCCAGAGAATCCGAGCATTCACAGTGAGAAAAACTATGCGACTAAGCCACAGGTAAAATTGGCGGAAACATTACTCAAATGGTGCAGCAACAATCTAATAATGATGCACTCTGCAGACTCTTTGCGCTGAGGAAGATTTGCTCATATTAGTATGCTAAATGTTTAAACATTCAAATCTTAATTTGACATCAAAATTGACTGTTGTCACAGTCAATATGACCGAATCCATTCAAACTTGTAAAAAGAATTTGTGAAAACATTCAAAATAATTCATAGACCTGACAGGAACTGATGGTCCACAAAATGTGATTTATTTCTTCACATGTAGACCCACAAAAGACTCTCACTCTCCATTCACAAACAAAATCCCTTTCAGGGGAGACCTTCTCCAGGTCCACAATACATATTTTTTGTAATTATAGAGTTTTGTGTGACACGCTCTGCTTCTTAATTTAACACTGAAGCAAAGCAACAACCAAACCCACTTCCGGCCGTGTACATGACTGAGCAGTAAGGGAGAAAAAATAAATAAATAAAAAATAAAAAAATGAGTGCTTGGCTGGATGGAAGGATTCAATAGTTTGGGGAAAAAAAAAAATATTCAAAAGCACAGTAAGTGCTTTTGCCTGCAGTTAATTTCAAACATGTTTTAATTAAATGCAATCAAACAAAATAGAAAAAAAAGCTTAGAAATCTGACATGCAGGACCGCCATACAAATGTTTTCCACATTTTGATTTTTTCAAACCTGCGAGGAGGCAGCAACCACCTGTTTGGTTTTGAGGGAAGATCAAAGAGTTTGAGAGTCAGGGTGTGAACCGATGAACAATGAGAAAACCTGACTTTGTATTCCAATATTTTACGCTGCAATGCAGATGACCTGAAAGCTTAAATATTTTTGCACAAATGACTGGAAAAACAACCACAAAGAGCAGTGGAATTTATGTTCCATTATTGACGCTTACTAGAATAGTCTTGTTATGTGGTCATATTTTGTCACACTGCAATTACATGTACATCTCATTGGAAGGTGCATATGGAATAGACCATCACAAAATGGTAATTGCGAAACCCATGTAAAATTATACATCATCTTTAATTTATTGAAGTTATAAAGTGGTGCTGTGTCTTGGTATTTCTAGTTGCATTTTCTTTCAAATATTTTTAGAAATGCTTTATGAGAAAATTAGTGAGTAGGGTGGGTTTTCCCACCAGGATATATAGAAGAAAAAGAGACTTCTATAAATCTAGTGCTTTGCTACTAATAGTCAACTCTATGAGAGCTACATAAGGTCAGAAAAAAGTTTTAATTGGAAAAATAAATAGTGAGGGAGAGGGAAGTAAGTCACTTATGCTAGCTTGATTTTGACAATCTTTATGTGCTGCAGAATTCTGTAAATAGGTAAAATGAATATGAGGTCACAAAACTTATACAATGGGAATAAATGCATTTGCAAAATACTTTATGTAAAACTTTTGCCATTCTGAAGTCTTTAAAAGAGGCTAAAGCCTGATTTGAATATAGCTTCATATATCCTCTAAAAGATTGTACTATACAGCCCACCTGGCATTAAAACAGTATTGGTTCAACAAAGAACTGGAGTTCTGAAGGAGCACTTTCAGGGATGCATTAGTGAGGGAAACCAGTAAAAAAAAATAAATAAATAAAATAAAAAGATGAAAATGAATACAGATGAGCGACCAAATGTGATGGGGAGTAGAGAACAGATCAAACAGCCCCAGCAGTGCCTGGAAGCCACATTATACTCCTCTTCATAGACATGGCTCTAGGTTGAAAATAAAATGAATACTAAGCTGATGTGCAACATCCAAACACTCCAGTTGCAATGAGGCGGCATATCTGCCATGGGTGAGAATCTTGCAGTTTCAATACAGAAGCGAGTCCAGATTATATTTCAGTGAGACACTGGTGTGCAGTTCTTTGAATTTTATAATAAGATGGAACTTTTTCTTTCCTTTTTCTTGTGACTGAAAACTTAATTATCCAACATCAATAGTTTTTCAAACTATTCTTCCAAGTACTTGAAGTTCAAATATTTAAATTCTTTCTGTGCCTGAAAACAGGGCTGACTTCTGTACATAAATACTTTGACACATAATTTCTTTAAAAACTCCACATTCTGGATAAGCTCATTTTCTTTTATATCGGTTAACATTTTATATCATAATTTGCATCTTTTTAATAGAGCACAGACCTCTTAAAATGGTGCAAGAGGATACCGCCTTCAAAATAAATGTGGCTTTTTTACTGAACCATGTGGCATACTTTATTTGCTGGAGAGACGTTTGTAAAAACAAACTTGGTTTTTGGAATTACATTATTATTTAACTTTTTTTTGTTAACAGATACCTACGGAATGCCCTTCCAGTGGCGATAAAAAAAAATAATAGAAAATGGTTCAACACAATCCCTTTTACAGTGAATTGTTGGTTGGATACGTAGAAATAGTCAAGACCCATTAGATTATGAAGTGAAGAATATCTGTGACTTCTGAGACATATTAGTTAGCATGAGTTCTGTTGTTCGTTGGTCATCAAGCCAGGTTAACTCAAAGAAATGTTGGGTATTTGGAACCTATTTTGTACAGAACACTTCAGATATTTTATTCCATTTTTTTCCCCCAGTCATTTATAATAATCATATCAATTGCCCCAAAATTAGGTGAAAGCAATAGATTTGCTCCCAGAATCCTTGTTTGCAGGATCTGACATGATCTTTGTGTCGACAGGCTTCACAGTTAAAGTCTTTGGTCTTTGTTGGAAGCACAGCTCCTACTTGCTTGTGTATTTATTTGCAGACAGGTTAGTAATGTTGATATCATTTGATCCACAGATAAATGCGGGATAGTAAACATCATATCATTGCCAAATTTGTTCAGTTTACAAGCCAGAAAGTACATTTTTAACCGAATGCGCCATCCATCTGGCTCTTAAGAGGCAATAGAACTTTCATTAAGATTACTCTCTCATTGCTTCAATTGTCAACGTTTCTGCACAGTTTCCATTAAATAACTCCCGAGTTATTTAAAAGTAAGAAAATCTGGGATGGAAACGCAAAAAAAACCCCACTTCTTACAAGCTCAAAACCACATTCAAAGTGTTTCAACGGACGAAATACGTCTAACAAAATGTGAAAGTCATCTATATGGGAGAGCATTCGACCACACGGGGCTAGAAAATGACATACATTATAAGCCCTCATAGAGTGCCATGTTCAGCTTTCCTTCTTCCCACTGCTTCTGCTATGGCTTAATAAACTGTATTTTTACTGGCAGCTTCGGTTGGCAGAGCAGAACTGTGAAAGGAATTGGTTTGCTACAAGCCGAGGAAACACTTTCTCACTTGCCGCTTTAATTTCAGGTTATTTTTGGCAGCTGCTGGAGGTCCAAAGTGAACAGAGTTGATTGAAAACTTTATAATTTTGTGTAAGTTCAGAAAAGCTTTGTTTTTTAGCACATACCAATTTGACTACAGTAGCAGTGTTTACGTGTCTGGCTATGATTTTTTGTTGTCGTCGTTTACCCGATAGTGGTTCTTCTTGGTAGTGGGCCTAGCACAGTTCTACAGCTGCAGGGGAAACCACCATGTTTCTCACAAGCGTTGTAAAAGACCATCTGCAAATTTAGATTTATAAATGAAATATTCCAACAGCCCAGCAGCTACGTGGGCCACAAAGCCAACAAGTACCCCAATGACTGAAATAATTCCCAGAAAGACGGCAAGTAAAAAGCAAGCAGACAAAGTGATGTCTGTTTGCAACAAAACAGAAAATGATGTAAACATGAAGGATGGCATAAACAACGTGGATGTGTTGAAAAAGAGAGATGTACAAATCAGACCTCTGAAAAACAAAAACAACATTTTGAGGTAGGATTTGTGCATCAGGGTCTGGAGTGGTGCTGCAAGTGTTCTAGTTTACGCTGAGATCAATCTCACATTCAACACTTCGAATCTCTTCTGTGATCAAACATTTGGTGTAAAGTTGAAACACTTCTGTCTGAAGCACGCCAAATGGATCCGTTTTGAGCAAAGACATCTTTCCATAATCTCAAATTAGAAGACAAAAGACATCATTGGCAGGATTTTTTAAATTTTGCATTAAAATACAGAGGAATATAAAAATCTTTACAGAACAACAACGTCTTTATGTAGCATTGCTGAAATGAAACTTTATTCACCCACAGTCTAAGTGAAATATTAAACAGTTGGTAAAACCAGCTTACATTGCAGATGGATCAGAGATCTGTGTTATAAACCTCTGACGTTAGTATATTCAGAGTTTTTCCAATAGCTTGCGATATTAGAACAAACAAAAGCCATACAAATTCATTTTAACAGTTTCTAGCATTTCATACTTCCCAGAAAATATTTCTGAAAGGCTCTCAGTTTTCAAGCATTTCTAAACAAAAGGCAGAGTCAAAGGACAGTGAAATATATGAACTTAGCAGTAATATTCAAACTTCCTGTTAGCTGTTGGAAGATGGCTTTGTCTTGAAGCATGAATGAAGCATAGACACGTCATCGAAAATGCAGCTTCCTTTCCTTTGCAAGTCCTCCATATTCATTTTCACATAGGAGATGGTCGTTATCAGGACAACTTAGGCTTTTTATAGTGTTTAGGTATGATGAATTGAGGGATGAGCAAGAGAGCTGTCTTTTGAGTTTCTGAGCCAATCATGCCAATTATTACTATTAATAACAACCACATATCAGTGGCACTCAACATTTTAAACCCCAGTTCCTGTTTGAGCGTTATGCACTCTCAAAATATTTGATGGTTTTTAATATCCCCAAAGTCATCCTCCAAGTTCAGTAACCCAGCTGTAACATACCACACTATTAGAATTATAATCCAAAATCAGTTAAAATGGCATTAAATCGTCTAAAAAGTGATCATCCCAACTAATTCAGCCCAAGGTAAGACAAGGCAATACAGAGAGATAGGGGTTTTCATTAGCATATTCAATTTTAATGTTCATTAATGAAGTCTTTCAATAATGGGAAACTTTAATACTATGTTGATGGATCTGTAGTGGCAGTCATTTAAACATCACGGAGGGTGAACTTTCTATTCCCCATGAACGAATACTCCGTAATCATCCACAATAAAGCCTAAAAAGAATTTGTTCCATCAACTCCTTCAAAAGCTATTTGCAATCAGTTTTCTTTATCCAGGATCAGACTGAAAGAACAGGTTTTAGAGATGTAATTTCCTCTAAATAAAGGTACAAAACTATTGGTTGTTGGCAAAGTTCTTCAGATTGATAGATGTGCCTCAAATGCATTTCAAGAAAACTGCCTGAAGAATTGTTAGCTAAACCATCCAGAAGAAAACCATTTGGTTTATCACATTACTATCTGCAAAAAAAAATAAATAATAAGTTGCCATTTCATTCCTTTAGGCTGAACTTTTTCACTTGTAAAAGAACAGAAGAAGTCCAAAACTTTTTAATGGTTTGGATAATGGCGTTTTGGATATGTGGTAGACAAAAATGGCTGAATCAGTACACATTTTGTAAACAAGAAGTTATATTCATCACAATTTATCGCTGTGGTGAAAAAATAAGAATTTTGATTCATCATAAAGAAATATTCAATCATTTATGTTTAAAGAACTTTGAAACTGTATCGTCTGAAATTAAATTTTACTACAGTCCTGTGGGACTATAAATAAGTACCAGCACATTCAAAAATATAATTAAATTGCAATTTAGTGCAGTTTTAGAGATTTTAATGTCACTGGTATTCTGAAGAAGCCTCTCATAATGATTATACCTTAAGAGCAGAATTTATGATTTATGACCAGGCAATAAACTCTTCGAGATGGAAACCACAATGCAACAACCTTCTCCGACGGACCTTTGTTTCTGGAAAGATCAGCGTCTCGGAAAAAGAAATACAGAACTGGCTGCTGCAAATTTGCAATGCTGCCTCGTGATGGTCACTTCTTATAAACCATAGATTTTATAACATCACGGTACTTGACATGTGCGGATATGTTTAACACCACTGTTTTGTCAGACTGTGTTTGAACTACACTGTGTTCACTGTCATTTGACATGCAGAAACACAGCAGGGGTCCGTTCAAATAAAACACACGGCAGATTTCACTGTCACTTCCAGCTGCCTATGGCTTCAGCTTTTGTGATTCTGATGTGGCGTGTACGCATGGAATAAATATATCTGGAGTTGGTCTTCGAATTGAATAGACCGTAGAGCCCAATATGAAGGCAGATATACTTCCACTCTCCAATAAACTGTTTTTAAAACTATTAAATACAAGATCCTTCCATATTTTCAAGTATTTCTCATAATGTTCTATAAATCTGAGTAGAGACCAGGTACTGTTATTTAAACTGAAATTAATTTAGTTGGGATATACATTTTGCAATAAATCATGAAATAAAACAATGCTGAATTTGCCTTCTGATTCTGTAATGTCGTAAATGGCTATTTAATGCTTGAGTATGACGGTCTTTTTTTTCCCCACATGTATTTCTCATATAAAAGTGTTTGATGTGCTTTGGGTTCTGTTTGAAATTTTACTTGATTCCTGTAACGCGTTTAGAAAAGTGCTGTACAAATAAAAATGATTTCAGTACAGATCGTTTAATTTCTTACTTATAGAATTCTCTGTTCAGAACTAGTTTACTGTACAAGTTTTCAAATAAAGTTTAAAATTATTTTTAATCATTTGGGAGTGAAGGGGAGTCAATAAAGACAAGTTTTAATGTTTTAGAAAATAAATAAATTAAATTGTAGCTGTAAGGTAGAGTTGCAGTTTTGCTGCTAGAAAGTGCAGTTTGATTGCATAGCAGTTAAGCTGAATGGCGTCCTTCACTGTCTCCTGCCTGTCTGGGTGCCTCACATCTGCAGCGTGAGAGACATAAGAAACAAGTTGGATCTAAAAAGTTGCCCGTGATCGCAGAGAAAGGCAAAATTATCAATAAAACGCAAATTTAGCGCATGGCACACAGCAGAAAGCCATTCATTTAGAGCAATCTGCCAAATCTCCCGATTGGAATGGTAGTAAAAAAAAAAAAACTTAGCCCCCCAGACAGAAAACTGTGGTGAGTGGATCCAAGCTTCAGGGTCAACAATTGCTGCTTCTTCTCATCATTTGCCAGCATGCCAAACAATATTTTGGCAGCACTCCGTGTTCTTGGTATGACAAAAAAAAAAAAAAAAAAAATTGTGATCGACATCTCTTGGAGACACCGGCTTCATCACCTCCGTCTAACAATAGACGTCAAGAGTTTAATGTCCATATAAAGGCGCTAAAAGAAAAGCTGGAGAGCTGGAGAGGAAATTATGTATCCACACATTAATGATGGGTCATAAGGGTTCTTCCTCAACAATCTCAGCTGAGGGATGCTGCGCACTGACACTGCATGACGCCATATTATGTAGTCACAAAGGCTGTTTTTTTTTTCTCCTTAGTTCTGTGAGCATGAGTGTCCATCTGTATCCAAATCTGTTTGTGACTGCGTGAGTGTGGCATGTCATGGATTCAGGGAATGCAAGTTGGAGGATGATCTGAATCATGCAGATAATACTTGCAGATCTCCATGCACTCACTGACATGAGCCAACAGAGGACCCCTGATATTCACTTGGGGATCACAACTGCCAGGAAATACAAGAGACTCCCTCTAAACACGTTCGAAACTGCTTGTTTTAATTTGGCTCAAATCTCCCGAGCTAGATTTGACCCAAACCTCGCTCAAAACATATCAATATGCACAAAGTCTTGCTGCATAATATTGCTAAGACTACCGCTATTGCAGTAGTCTTAGTACTACCACAGTAGCTAATATCCACAGTGTTCGTCATCTCTGCTCTAAGTCTCGGAATGCTATTAATCACGATTAATAAATTAATTCAGTAATTGTCAACTAATTTAGTAATCACTTCATCCTTAACTGGCCTCTCGAGACTAAAAAAATAAAGGCAATTTCTTAAAAGAACCCAGCACTCAGTGCAGTGATCAGGCCAAAACACAAAAAGTTGTTTCATTGTGTTTTAGGCACAAAAATGTTTTATTTTAAAAGGAAATTGATTTCTTCTTTTAATGTATTTTATTTCACTGTATATCTAATATTGAATAAAATGATTCAATTGGTTAAATAAAACAGCAAAATGAGTCAATATTTTAACCAAATTAATCACATAATGATTAATCAACTACTAGAAGAATCGTTAGTTGCAAAAATATAAATTCAAGGTATAGTCCACAGAGAAACCCCCTCCCAAAAAAAAAAAACAAAACAGGGAATAGTCAAAGACAAAATGGAAATCTAATTGAAAATGAGTGAAAAATGTTCAAAATTTTTTCAAAAATAATGAGGGCCGAATGCAGTTTCTAGATGTGCAATGCTGGCGAGACATTCAAAAAGACTTTCATCTCAAACTGCAGAGAAAAATAACTCAAAGCATCAACTCAGTGAGGCTGATTGCTAATGCACACCACACTTTTCAGATCTTCATTTTTAAAGCTTTGTTTCAAATCATGCATTAATTTTCTCCTGCTCAACAGTCTGGGACTATTCTGTATTTTTCTAACTTATAACACCCAAAAATGTAGATCAAAATTTGTGGATGTCATGTGATAGAATGTGAACATAATCTGGGGGTATGAAGACTTTAGTAAGGCAATCCAAGTATGGCAGCGTGAACATGGACATATACATGTGGTAGGAGATTGCAGAATTGAACAGAGAGAGCACTGAGTTTATGTTTTATGTAAATCTTTCACTCTTCAAGACGTTTTCATTTGTAAACACATTCCTGACCTCCTGAGTGTTTGTCCCCTTTCCTGTTTTTATTACTGCGCCTTATCCATTTGCTTCAGGCAAGACGTGTTCATAATAATTACTTACTGGATGTAAAAACATTTGCAATAACAAACAGATTAAAAAAAAAAAAAAACTCAGCGTGAGCGTAAATTCTTCCCACATGTGCTACCACTATTAATTAACCCATATTAAAAACTTAATTTTTGTTAGCTATCAATTTATTGCCTGTGATGCGGCTCAACATGGTTATGAAATGAAATATTGCATTTATATTGCACTTTTCAGGACACTTAAAGACCATTAACATAAAATCCTCATGCACACTTTCACACGATGATGATGGCAAGCTACTGGATTGTATATTGCGCTATTGGCCGTTCTGACAATCATCACCAGGCAAGTTGGGTGAAATGTCTTCCTCGAGGACACAATGACAGACATGGGTGAGGCAGAAGCTCAAACCAGGGACCCATCGATTGCCAGACAGTCTGCAAGGTTGGAAGTTCAAACAGCTCAATTACAGAATCATAGAGAGGCGTTCATCTAACAGGTGCAGTCTATAAACAAGGTTTCTGCAAGTTTCACCAAATCAAATTTCAGACTTTTTAAGACAAAAAGCTAGCCGTCTAGCTAACAAGGGTGTTAGCAGTGAGTTACAGACAATGAAGACGTCTGCGTGACTCAAAATTTTGCCTGACAGAATAAGTGCAACAAGATGCCCCAAATGGCCAATAAGCAGCTGTTTTTGCAATATCACCCTAAATATGAAGGAATAACAAGCACTTGGTAGAACAAGGATTTAAATGTTCATAAGGCATCTTGCCAAGTACTAAGTCACTAGAGAAGTAGTCAGGAGTGTTCATCTCTGTAGGTGAAGCCTTAAAAACAATTTTTGAGTGCACTTGATTAATTGACGAGTCAGATAATAGAGCGTAACTGATTAAGAGCACCTGGCTGATGGTTGTGCTTTTCATTCCAGAACAAACCCCAAGCTCACAAACATGAGGGTTAATGGGAATATCAGACCTAGTACTAAAGAGAACCACTCTCAGTCCCATCGCTGCTCATTAAGGTTCTGAAAACACATACCATCAGAAAAAGACTGTTAACAGTGTCAATAGGAAAAAGAAAAATGGTATTGGTTAGAATCAGAGATCTTTTTAAAGATCTCCAAATGGGCAGAAAAACTGCCATCAGTGTACCTTTAGTTAAAACAGGTTGACCCAATTCCACAATTTAAGTTCAGCAAACAAGAAGAGTTGAAAAAGGCTTATAATTCTTCCATATTTGTATGGCTGCTGTCCATTATACAGCAGTCAATCACTTGACGTTCCCTAGTACTGCATCTGTAAAGACATTTCGATCTGTTTGGCCTCCATTCACTATGGAATCTCCAGTTTGCAAAGAATATTCTTGGAGAAATAAAGGGCAAACTGGTCTTGTCCCATCGTCTTTCCACCTGCCCTGAGTGCTGATTGACTGGATTCAGCCCACTTCTTGGTGTGGCAAGCAGACCAGAATTGATGGTTGACCATTTTTAGTGGTCACCTTCTAACTCTCTTGTCCACTGTATTTTATTTGCTAATATGCTGCAGAAGTGCATGCTTCTATTTCCCAAGAGTTGTTCAATGCACATTCATAAACTTTCACCTTGTGAAGAATCCAAAAGTCGTTTTAACCTGAGAAAGACTACCAGCAAAGATGTATCAAAATTCAACAGAATGTATCATTTACTTCTGTGCTATCCTTCATCTAGAAAGTGATGCAGCATTACAGCACATATCAAAGATCATTTACAAACCAATATCTGTGAAAAAGAAAATCTTCAAATGCATAAAATAATAAATTTTAGAATGGCGAGTAGCTCATTAAGTTTGAAAGAAGAACTGAATGTTTGGTTGACATTTCTCTGTGCTTGTCATTTATTTAGAATATAAAACGATTCACTGTAGATTTACAGTGAATCATAAAGATCAAAAGAGAAATAATGAAAAAAAGAGTTGAAATTCTTCACTGGCAACATTAACCTAAAGAAAAGGTGCTCTCTAATGATAGTTTTTGTCTTATCTCATCACTTATTGTAGCCTTCAATTACAACTTGACTTATTATTTTACAGAGGAAAAGACTTTCAGTTTTACTACAAGAAAAAAAAAAAATCAATTAAACCCATCTGTTAAAAGGTTTATTACGTTTACCTTTACTTTGAGGGGTTGTTAAACTTGAAGCACAGGTTCTCAAGGATAAATCAACTAAAACTACCTCTCGATATCAAATTGTGCTCGTATGTACTTTTTTGCCTGTTAAGAATTCATCATACACAGACATTTTGGGGATGGGTGCTCAAGTGGAAAAAAAATGCAAAAACAAGAACAAGTGTTCTTCTGAAATCTTTTTTTAAAGAGTTACAGCTTGAACATTAAGCATATGTACCTTTTAGAAATCAATAGCTATACAGTGTTAAAAAAACAAAAAAAAGAAAAAAAAAAGATTTCAGAAGGGTACATTTTTATCCAAAGAAAAAAGGGCAGGTGCTCTAGCACTTCCTACCGTTTATCTAGGCACATTGCAGACCACAGACTGAAACCTAACAATGTTTTGGAAATGTGTAATTTGTTGCCAACATGATTTATTGGTGTTGTAAAAACAAGCTAATGTGCATACAGTTTCTATTGCTTTTCATTCATCTGTTTTCAGCTAGCATTAATTGAGTTTAAAAATGTTGATGTATTGACTGGTTTATCATAGGTGGCAAAATCTCTAGGAAGTCTTTCGTAGATTCATAGCCCTGAACAAGCTTTCACATTATTTTTTGTACGACTTCAATGTGATTTATTCAACCGTGTATAACATCAAGATTCAGTGCCAGCTTAGTTTTCTAACCGGCAAGATAATTAAATTTGCCAATGAACCATTTTTTTTCCTGCAAGAAATTGAAAAAATGTAATTGAAAGAAAAAGACTGGTGGGGATTTGATGATCTTTTCCATTCGCAGCATAAAACCTTCCGTATGATAAGGCTAAATCCTGCTTCGGGGGAATACTTACCTCACATTTAATAAAATTAGATGTGGCATCAGAATGTGTCAGAGTTTATATGAGGTCTTGGGGGAACTCAGCAAACTGTGGTGAAACACACTTGGATCTGCAGTGTGTGTATGTGCTGATGTGTGAACTGCAGAGTTCAGAGGACAATAAACTCACCCCGGCTGCAAAACCCAAACTTCCATCCAAGATCCGCTTCTGAACAGATAAGAAAAAGAGAATGAGCGCAAGTCAGATAAATCAATATGTTGAAACCTTGACAACATAAAAACAATAGTTCAGTTAAACTTTTAGTGGGCACAACATGTCAAAAATTGCATCAATGTCTAGAGAGTCAAGTGTTAAGACTGAAAAGGCAACAACTTTAGAAGCAAAACTACTTAGTCAACAGATGGATTTCTCACGTGATGCGGCAACAATGTCAACAAATCAATAGAGAAGCTAGCGACAGTAGTTTAAAAAGTGTGTAATTTGAGATCCAAAAAGCCTAAAAGTAGAAAACATTGACCAAGTATATACATGTCTTTCCTTTCACAGGTAAAAGCACAGGAGCGAGTGAATGTCATGGAGCTTTTCGAAGAATCCCTTTCCAACTATTTGTTTTGGAAAATGGCTCCTTTTTCAAAGAGTTTTGACTCACTGAATTTAAAAGGTTTTTTTTGTTGTTTTTTTTACATAGTATTTCCAGTTGTAGCTACATATCTTCTGCTTAAAGCTTTGTTCAGGCTTGTTGAGTAGAAGAAAATACTTGAGGTTTGTGTTTATAACAGAAAAAAAATTTTTCAGCATGTGTGTTAAGCAGCAGACTGCAGGCTAGCTAATATAGTCTGACTAATTAACTATATAAAATTGGCTCACCAGGATTTTTTTTTTAAATAAAACTACAACCTTCAGTTTTATTAAACCATTTCCATGGTTTAATCTCTTGACTATAATGGTATTGCTTTTTTAAATCATCCTTGAGAGTTGGTATCCAATACCAGCCCTCTTCACTTCAAACCATATTTCAATTGAGAATTCAAAGATGTTTTCTTTTATTTATTTGATATTACTTTTGTTCAACAACTACACACAAATATTTTCATATAAGGGGTAGCAAATTAGTTAGTAGCACTATTGGCTTGCAGAAAGAAATTCTTGGGGTCAAATCCTGGATTGTGGTCTTTCTAAATTGAGTTTCCAAGTTTTAACCATGTCAAGCAGAGGTTTCAGATCATCTTAGATTGTACCAGAACTTCACCAGCAAAGCAGCTTACAAAAATGATCTGATGATCCGTTTTAAAATTATAAAATGTGTCAAATATCTTAACAGAAGGGAAGAATAATTAGTTTGAGTCTATGTGTATGCATAAGGAAGATGCATACTTCTACCTAATGTATCATCTTACTGTGCTTGGTAAGTGAGTGCTCACACTGACAGTTGTTTCAAGTGTTAGCTAATTTTTTTTTTTCTAAATGACAGGATCAAACTGTTCCATAACAGATTATTAAACACTTAATTAAAGAAGACAGGAAACAAAATAAGCGGGTTATCTTAATTGAAAATATGGAACAGTTTTGATTAACACATAAAATCCCAATGAAATAAAAAAGTTCAAGGGATAATACTTTTTCAAGACACAGCATATGCGTTTTTCTCTTCCTGCACAACTGAGACATGTTTTGGTATACACAAGTAATTTGAAGAATCAACAAGTGTTTCACATTTCCCATGAAAAGTCAATTATTAACCATTAAACTGATGGCAGAAACGGTGAAAACCCTTGACTGATCAGAAGATTTAGATCGATCACATTTTCTTTGTCATGTGTTTGGATTCTGTTTGACCATTCTGTCATAGATGATTGATGGCGGGCTTCATCAATGTACCTGAGGTTCTCCAGAGGCAACTCTCCAAAAGAACTCTGATTTTTGATCACTGGGTTTTTACTCGCAAGCCCGACCGAGGTCTTTTACATTTCGTCAATTTACAGAAGGACATCAGAAAGGAGCCTGCACTAAAGATCAGGTGTCTACATGATGCATTTTATGCTTTCTAATCAAAATATCCCTAAAAAAACAAATGCTTTTGCTTTGTTATTGAGCTTGGAATGCTCAGTAAAGTTATTAAAGCAATCTAATATAGGAAAACTAAAAAAGAACAACTGAAAGGGTAGGAAACCTCCATTTGGCTTTATGAATAAATCTGTATGCAAAGTTAGGCTGGAATATGCAAGCCATGCAGATTCAGGAGAAAAGTTTGAAGAGTTGTTGAGGTCTCTGATCACATAGAAACAATTCAGCTATTATTTGGCTTGCAAAGCTGAGGTCTAACATGCTAATCAAGGAGCTTTAGAGCTACTAGCTGGAGGATTTTGTGGGTAGGGAGTCAGGGACTGCATTTGCTTTGCATTCTGTTTTTACATTAAGCCATAAGCTAACTTGTTCCAACCTGCAGCTTTGCATATATGCATGACTAATAGCCTAAACATTTTCAAACTCTATCAACTGAAAATAGAAGCTGCCAGTGCGGACCTGTCGGCTGGAGAAGATGAAGACGAGGGCGGCTCCCGCGGCGGTCAGACCCCAGGTGAACAGAGTGCCCAGCAGGGCCTGGATCACAGGGCTGTAGCCTTCCAGCATGGTGCCACACCTGGCAAAGCAGGACGCAAAGTCAGTCTCTAACCAAACCACCATTATGCTGCAGTCGCTTTAGCAACCGAGAAGATTACAGTGCTGATAAGTTCTCCTCTAAAGCTAAAAGGCATCATCTTGCCAACGTACTGAAACTTTTGCCATTTTGTCACAATAAGGTTTAAAATGTCAAGGCTTTTTATTGATAATCAACACAAAGTGGTGCACAATTGTGGAAGGAAAATTATATGTGATGCTCAAATTCTGTTTGCCTTTGTATTCACCCAACTGAATGCTTTCTTGAGCTTTCTTTGCTACAGCTACATGTGCAAGTTCTTATAAATTTACAGACTGGCATTTTTGTCTATTCTTTAAAAAACAACTCAACAGGCTAGTTGTTTAGCTCATTGGTAAAGCAGGTGCAGCACATACAGAAGCAATAGGGTGGACCCCCGGTATTCGTAAGGGTTAAGGACCACCATTGTCGATGCAAATACCTTAGACCTTCCTACTTTAATTGTTCAAACACCAAATATGTCTTGATATGCACAGTGCAAACTGTCTTAGCACAACATCTACAGTCTTTCCAATCAATACCAGAGCAAATGAATAGCACACCTGGATCGGCTGGCCAGCCAGTAGCGTGTTCAATAGTGTTGCATTGAGGCATCCCAGTTTCCCGAGCTGTTTTTTTATTATTATTAGATATGTTCTTCGAAAAAATCCACTAAAGAAAATGAAAAATGTGAATGTTGAACCGCGAATAGGCAGATGGTCGACTGTAGAGCGACTAATGAACAATTACTACTAGTTCTGCAATATTAAAAATAGCTCAAGCAAAGATTAGTTATGTTCAAATCTGTGAACAGTTATTCTTAAGTCTAACTGGATTTAGATTTGAACTTTGACTGGGCCATTCTAATAAATGAACATGCTTTAATCTAAATGATTCCATTACAGATCTGTTTGAATGTTTAGAGTTGTGGTAGGGCTTGAGGCCAGTAAGCTCAGTTTTGGTTTCATCTATTCTGACCACCTTCCTCCATATGTTTGCTTAGTCCACCGCAGAGGTGCTGAAACAAAAAGCTAAGCCAACCTAATACTGGTAATTTAAGTTACAGAACTTTATGCACAAAGACATTTTTGTTTAAATATAAACTGATTGAATTTGATACAGTGTGGAATCATGTCATTTTAAATAAATTTATTTGTTTACATTGTTTCTTTCATAATTTCAATAAAATATCCCGACTTTTGAATAGAAAAATTTATTTTTGAATCAAAAGATGTTCCTGAATCATTAATTGTGACCCTAAAAATCAGATTTGAATCAAAAGACACTGAAAGATTCGCACCTCTAGTTGTGGTTCATGGCAAACAGCAAAAGCAAACTTCAAACAGAAAATTAGACTGGCAACTCCAACATCAGCATGCGTGTCCTGAAACCATCCGTTTACTGATCCAGGAGACGTCCTCAAGACTGTTTCACCAAATTAAGATGTAAACAAGCATGAAAATCCTGTTTGCTGTGGATTACAATATCCTGCCCTTCTTTATTTGCTTCTCTGTGACCACACCCACAGTGGACAGATTCCAGGGCTTTGTCGAAATCCAACAGAAGTGACAAATCAAATATGAAGTAGGAAAACTGCAAACCTAACTGCAAAACACTTGCAGTTAGGTCAAGATGTTTTGACTTTTACTTTAAAAAAAAAAAACTTTGAATAATTGTTGTCCCTTTATTTGTTTATGCATTTTTCTCAAAAATTCTGAAAAAAAACAAAAAAACAAAAAAAAAGTTTAACAGAATGGTGAAGCACCAACTAAGAATTCAAATGTCAATCTGCAGAAATCTAAATGCTTCATTTGGTTAATAAAGATCATCCTACATTCAGTAATAATATATTACATTTTTTGTCATGATGCCATTAATCCCACCATTTTAAAATGATATACTTGCAACCAAAAGTTTATATACTCCAATTAAAAAGACAAACGCCTTTATTTTTCACTGTCTGAAGTTAAATCAGAGCAAAATTCTCCTTTAAGTCAATTACAAGTAAATTAATTACCTTTAAATATCAGAAGCCCCGTGCTTTAATCCAGATTTTAACCCAACCTACAATAAGAATATTTACCTTGCAATAGTTTTAACGGCTGATTTTATAATGACCAAAGCTAACAGCTCTGTTTCGTTGCTAACATAATGAGGCTTCGGTTAATGTGGAAGAAAATGTAGGTGACAGCTGTCATTTTCAATTTAAAAGCTCAAAGTCATTTATATTAATTCATTGTTTAAAGGAGCCATTGGGGCAGTTTTACTGTGGCGACATAAATTCAAAAGACTCCTTTAAAACACGTCAATTTGCCTTCGTGTGTTTCGAGTCCTAAAGGAGAACGTAGAGGCGACTGGCTTCTTTTTTATTACCAAGGCTGGATAAATGAGGAGCAACCGAACAACCTTACAATTCTTACTCTTGCCAGACAATACTGGCGGCATTTCGTACACAACCACTACTTTTAATGACAGGGAATAATCTGTTTTAATTCGGCTGAATTTGTTTCCCGAAACTGTTCACCTTTTTGGAAGTTTTCCAACAATAAAGTCGACCATACTCACTTTCGACCTGTGGCTCTGTGGACTCCTCTGTATTTACTTCCTATTTCCTAGATCACGTGTTAATGACAGTTGACGCTCCGCCCCCACTCGAAGGCGATTGGCCAGTTCTTCGACGGCGGGAGTTCTTGCTCTTCATCAAAACTCGATGAATAAAATTGCACAAAAACATCTCATAAAGCGAATTTAGAATTATATTAGTAATAAAATCTATTACATGCTGACATGGTTAAGCTAAACTTAATAAACAAATGATTTTAAATGAACTATTGACAATATACGCTGCACTTAAATGAAATTAAATCTCATTTAAAAAGCTTTGGGGTCTATTTACTTGTTACTTAAGCAATAAACACTGAAGAAAATACGCAATTAAAATAAACAAATACAAGGAACATGAACATGGGAGCAATTACTGATAAAAAGGAAATACACTCCCACTGTCCACTTTATTAGGTACACCTTACTAGAACTAGATTTTTTTTGTTTTTTTCCATTTCAAAGGAACCTTAGCTCTTTGTGGCTTAGATTAAATAAGTATCAGAAACATTTCTCAGACGTTTGGTATGCAGTTGTTGGAGACCAGTAACTCACTTTCATGTCCAATAAGCCATTTGCAGTCGTGTTTGCTGCCAGAACTGGTCCATTCTTTAATGCGTTTTGTCAGTTGTTTTCCTTTTTTTATTTTTTCCAAAACTTTTTTTTTATCCCTTTTTTTTTAAATAGGTTTTTCTTGTTTCACCAACAGAGAGAGAAACCTGTGCACACACATTTAAAAACAAGCAGATTCAAGATGAATCAAATTTTAATCGGATTGTACAAAATTATCAGTCATACCATCTGAATGCTGCTAATGAAATCGAGTCATCAGAAGTGTTTACTACAGTATTTGTCTCCCTAACACCTCACATATTGTTGGTGTAAGAAAACAGGACTATTTTAGATTAAATGAATTTTTATTATAATAAAAATGTCACAGAGCATCAAATGATCTTCAGTGATCACTTATTTACATTCCCTGTTTCTCCTGAAGAATTTGATGACTTTAAAATATAAAAAGGACCTGAGATCTTTACTTCTGCTTGTGTTTAGTTTTGGATATTTTGCAAAGCAGCCATTGCCATTGCCATTTATATTGCCATTTATCTCAGAGGGAAATCCGGGCTGTCTTGAACTTTGACCTGCGGACCGATCCAACACATTTTGAGCTTTTTTGTGTTGTCGTTCAGAATTTCCTGTTTCTAAAGCGCGGAATCTCCTCTGAGTGGCAAAATTCAGATCTTGCGCCACATCTGATTTAAGTTACTTTTATGGCTGACTCATTGGTCTGGATGGTTTTTATGCAACATACCAGCTAATTAACAAGGACAGTTTCCAGAACAATTTGTGTTCTTTTTTAATAAAAGATACAATTACCTAAAAGGGGTTCAAACATTTCTGGGAAATGTTTCTGAAATAAGTCGTCTTATTGTTTTCTGGGGAAACATTTTTTTTTTTTTTTTTTTATACAAACATTCCTAAAATGCTTCACAGTCCTCATTTTGTAGTTACCGAAGCTGCTGGTGGTTGAAGGGAAAACAAACTCCACAAAGCTGTGTGCGTTCAGCCAGAGACGTTCAGCCTATTAAAGGAGCATTTCTGCTCCAACGCATCTGATAAATAATACAGTATGTGGATGTAGCCATATGGTCTCCTCTTTCTCATACTTAACATCAGCTAAGGAGAACGGACTAACATTAATAGCTTCACTGATGGATTAAAAAGTTACGCAACATGTTAAGCATTCAAAGATTCTGCGGTTCAATTGACGTGACGCTGCCCATTTTCCATTTCGCTCTTCATAAATGTTAAAAGAAACGCCTTAAATAACTTGAACATTTCAGTTGTTCATCCAAATATTAGCATTTTGTCACCTCTGTTGCATTTCTGTCAGGTTTGTGATAGGGTTTGGCATTTCAGCGAGTGGATCGTTTTGTGTTATCCGAAAAATGGACGTTTAAGATAGAGAGAAAACAAAGATGCACCGGCAAAGGTTATTTCAGTTTGTTTTATTCGTTCTAGTTCACAGCAACAGTCATCTGTGGTGTACTGCTTTTTGCATGTAGAGCTTTGTACCGCCTTGCCGGACACATCACGTCAGGGATGTGTGTAGACAGGAGAGGTGTTAGCTGCCCGGTAAAAGTCCTGTGGGCAGGAAGGAAAGGGCAGCGACACCGACCTTCTGTCCATGTGGGATTGTTCGATGACCCTCGACCCCTGAGGCAGGTTGGACTTCTTATGCTGCCGTAGGAAATGCAGGACAAAGTACCGTTCCAATGTTGACTGCTTCATCAACAAAAGGTTCAACAAGGGGCCGAGGAAGTACTACAGATCGGTCATTCAAAGTTATTTCCTGATCATTTGAAACAGGAAGAAGCCACACGCACAGTTCGAGAGACTTGTCAAACGTCTGAGTGAGGATAGGAGCTAGCAGGAAGAGAGTTTGTGTTTCTTACTTAAATGACCATCTGAAAGCATTAAGGCGACGACTGACGACAAAAATATTCCCCCCCCCCCCAAAACTAGAGACAGCCTCTCTTCCTTTTCTTATCAGGGGAGGCTTTGTCTGATTCTGAAGCCTCTTCATCGTCCATCCTCCTCTTCCTGACGTCGCCATCCCACTGTAAATGATGAGGCAGAACAAGTTTTGCTCTCTTTGGTCACTGCTGTAAAGCGAAGCCAAAACGTTTTCTATTAGCATATTAGCCATTAGCACAGTTAGCATCACTAAATGTAAAAATGGTTTCTGCTAACAAACTTAAATCCATCATGTTCCATGACACACAGAGGCTAAAAGCCCAATAACAGAAGAGCAGAGCTCTGCCGTAATTCATTTTATCGTCATATTTTTAAAGCAAGGGTTTCCAAACTGTTGCCATTTGCAGATCACAGTGACTTTGTGTGGCTCCTGATCACGTTTCACAAATGATGCAGATGGTCTCTTTTTTTAAAAAAAATTGAGAATGGGATGTTTTTCTGATAAATTCATATATTCTTAAATGGAAGAAGTTCAGAACAAAAAGTAATTTTCCATAATTAGTCATGTTTTTGCTTCCATTTTAAAATCATATTAAGTAGGGCCTAAACATCCACCAACGTTTTACTCAAAACAGACATTTATTTGACTTGGGTAACTACATCAAGGGTCTCCTTTTCTAATAACAGACTAAAAACACTTTCTAGACCAACCACGTCACACACATTCAATCCAAAATGCTAGGAAATGGTCGCCTTCCTTTACACAAACGTCTACAAGTCGTTTTCAGATTATTATTTCTTACTTTGGTTCATTAAACAAAATTTTAAAAAAATTGTAAAAGCACACGCGAGGTCAGTGCGACACCGCCGGACTGCGCACAGGGTAAAAAAACTCGTGGGATCCAAAGGATCCCATCTCTTAAGACCGCGGGAGGTTTAATGAACAACATGGACCAATAACGTTAAAAGTTCAAAGTTTAACCATTTGTGTTACACACGAATCTTACTGTCACGGTTTATTCTCCTCTTCTTTGCAGAGGTTTCATCCGATTATATCTATGTCACAACATCATCTCTTTGTCATTTCTGTGAAGGTGACGTTGATGGGCTCGTCTGTGCACATGTCATCTCCACATCCTCACATTCCTTTCTCCTTTTAGCTGGGATGGCGTCTGGGCTTCTACAGCAAGTTAACCAAACGACTGTTCAGATATTTTTGGTTCTACTACTTTCACAATTCGAGAGCTTCTCCCAGTTTCTTCGTAACAACAGAAATCAATCAACTGACCTGTTTCCAGATTCTGCGTTATCAATTTGGTCTACTTTTGTTTTACTGCCAGCACTGCTGGAGGCAGTGCTGGCAGTGCTGCAAACAGGCAAGGTTAGTCCTTATCTGTCCACTGCAGAATATGTCCCTAAAGACAGACACACTTACTGGATGCGATTGTCCACCAGACGGCTCTTGGCGACAAACGGATGCAGAAGAATTTCGCTCGGTGAGATCCTTTTAGCTGAATCCACCTTCAGCATATCTGCTACCAGTTTGACAAAACTATCTCGCTCCCTTTCACCTGCATTTTCATCTGACATGTTTTCACGCAACTGATGTGGGACGAAACAGAAATTGTGAGGAAATGGAAGCATCATCAAGTCCAAACTTGAGTTCCTTAAATGTCCCACCATGTTGAGGAAATTCAGAGTCCTCTGTGGAATGATGTTTACGTTTCCTATTTCAGTGTCTCTCTGTAAAATTAATGGCGACATGAGATTTGTTCGAAATACATGGCGAAATGAAGCAATGATGGTTAGGAAAGGCCACTCAAAGATTACCCTCAATGTCCACTGGCCACATGGTTCCTCTTCTCCATCATTTTTGTTGAAGAATTGCATAGTGTTCAGCCCTGAATTTAGCAGATATTCTGGTGGATTTCCAAAGGCGAGGACAATGCGTTTCATCTGAGGGCACAATACAGATGTGATTCACTCCAGATGAATCAAAAGAGTTAAGTCAAACCTCTTTTCTTTTTTTTTTTTTTCAATCCGCAATTGGAAGTGGAGCTCTGAAATATAAGATTTGTTGTGTATTGGAGCCAAAACAATGATGTCAAGTCTTTGTTGTGGATCCCCTTGGAATGTAATACTAACCATTTCGTTTTCATCCTCTCCAGGGAACAAAGCGGAACCGGTAAACATTTCCACAACAATGCAACCCAGGGACCAAACATCTATCGCTCCACTAAAGGCAGCTCCCAGCAGGACCTCCGGACATCTATGAGAAGACAAATAGAGAAATTCTGATGTAAAGAATATTAAACATTTCCTGGCTGTTTCCTTCTGAGACTGATGGGAGAGCTCTTACTAAATTTTTGAAGATAGGTTCTGCAAAAATGTAAAAAACACAAAACAACAAAAAACAAAAACAAAACAATAGCAAAACAAAACAAACAAAATAAAATAAAATAAAATAAAATAAAAATAAAAACGATAGCTAACCGTAGAAATCCAGAGGATTCAGCTAACAGATGGGCTAAAATACAATCTTGAAACAAATTTGGTCTCAGTAACATTTGTGGTTTATGCTAGTGCCAATTTATCAACTTTTAAATTCTCTTTATATTTAACTGGGCTTTCATTTACAAAGAAAGCAAAATAAAAATAAAATTTTACAGCTGCTAGCACGATACAGTTTGGTCAATTTTTGCACAGCCATCTTTTTCTATTGGGTGGTTACCGTTAACTAATGATGTGTTGTGCAGTACATATACCATGAACAACAATCATTATCTACTTTTAAATCTGATTTGCTCTTGGTTCCTGATGGGCTATACGTTAGCCTCGTTAGCATTAGCATTAGACTTAGTCGAAGCCTTAAAAAAAAACCACCTAATTTTGATATGCACAAAATGAAAACACCATTCAGGTCAGTTATCTGACGTTGTTATAATATTTGTTTATGCTACCTTTTAACAGAACTTCACTTGAGGGAATCTGTGATCACTAACTGTTGTGATTTGTAGCAAGTCAGAGAAGTCAATGTGTAGTAAGTACGACTCCTCCAAGTTTGCTCCGAGCAGTCTAAAGTTACAGAAGAGTCAGAAGTTTGGTACCTGTACCAAAGGGTTTGAAGAACTGCTCCTTTCTGTTCCTCTGGATTTTTTAGCGCCAAACCAAAGTCAATGATTTTGACCGTCGCAGGTTTTTGTTCTTCATCCACAATCATGATATTTTCTGGCTTTAGGTCTGCATGAACAATCCCCACACTCTGAAGAAAGTCCAGAGCTGTGGCCAGCTGCGGGCAAGCACAATTATGAATTCATTTAATGAGTTTAGATAAAGAACTGGTCTTCATTAAAATACCAAAGGATGATCTCAGTAGGAAAAACAAACATTCCATACACCATTGTGAATCTAACACCAACTTTTTTTGATTTTTATTTCTACTTTCATAACAGAAACAGGGCTTCATGGTGTGAGCTGTAGTTTGTTGCACTGCTACCTTGTAGAAAAAAGGTATGGGGTTCTATCTATGAATGTTTGGATTTTCTCCTGATACTCTGCCCTCCTCACACAGTCCAAAAGCCTGACTGTTGCCTACACTGGTCTTTCTAATTTACCTTTTGGCAAGAGTGTGCGCATTTCTGTGTTGCCTTGTTGTGGATAATTAACTTGTCCAGGGCGAACCCTGCCTCTCATCCCAGTCACCGGTGCAAATAGGCACCAGATCCTCTGCCTTCTCCACCAACCAGCCCACAACCCTGCACAGACCACCAACCTGGTGCACGATGGGACAAATTTCCTTTTGTTCCAGGGAGCGATGTGGCTTCTTCCGCAAGAAGTCCGTTAGATTTATATCCAGTTTCTCAAACTCCATATAGTAACATCCCACATGGGTGAAGGAGTCATTCAACATGACGATGTTGAACTTGTCTGAGCCAAGTCCCTTCAAGTACTGAAGTATCTCCACCTGATGAGTGAATTTGATCAGGTTTAATTTGAGCTGAGTGAAAAATGCTGGTGTTCACTATTAACAAGTAATTTTGGTGGACACAAAAAACCCCCCAAAAAACAAAAAAAAACAGCCAAATAAAGTTATTTAAATGTTTGCCATATTGATTTGTAAATGTAACATCCAATAACTTCTAAACTGACAAAAATCAAATCTCACATGAGAATTTGACTAAAGATGTTGGTTCAGTTCCATTCGGTTTTCTCGGTCTCTGCTGTTTGCGGCCTTTAAAACAGCAAAGACAGCAAAAGCACCTGAAGCACATCATCACAACAACACCTTTTTATTATGCTGTCCACAACCATTACTCGGACTGAGAAGTAGCTCACATGATAAGCTCAGCAGAAATATTCTGTACTGAAGTTTGTAGCCAGCTTTCAAAAAGAAAATTTAAAAAAATGCTATGATGTAACCGGACCTCGAAGGACGCAGCCCCTGAATTCGGACGCGGCTTCAGTCACTCTCAGTTAGGAAGCTGAGAGTGACTGTGACTGACATAGCTGTGGTTGTCAGGGATACGGAGGGTTACAATCTTGTTGAGTTAATTTAAAAGAAAACATAAAGTTCAAGGTCAATTTGACCTGATCTAATTAGTTCATTAATTAATCACAAACCAATCACTTGCATACATTAGGAGATGAACCAGACAAACAAAATGATCCTATAATGAGGTGGCCCGACTTCATACTGCAAGACTGCCACAGGACTCATAAAAAGTCCTCTACTGTTAATTCAAATGTAACTAATTTAGAATGAATACATTGTAAATTTGATTAAAATCCACCTAATTAGTAGCTCATACTGTAAATACAGATTAAAATCCAGCCAAGTGTCCTAAATGCAAATCGCAAAAACAATTTCATTGCTCAAATTCAAAAGATTTGCTAAGTCTGAAGCTACTTCTTTCACCTCTTTCTTTGCTATTTCCATGTATCTCTTGTTCTTGATGACTTTTAAAGCCACCGTCTCGTTGGTGGCCAGTTTCTTGCTCTGGACGACCGCTCCGTAGGTGCCACTGCCCAGGTAATGCTCCATCTCGTAGTCCGAGGATGGAGATGAAATACAAATCCCCATCTTCAGAAAGTTTTCAAAAGCTCGCAGGCTTTAAATGTGTCAGCTGAAATTGGAGGATTTGTGAGAGAAAAGCAGAATGGAAGGAACATGATGAACAATAAATACTGTTTATTGGCTATGGGCGTGCAGGGAAGTTCATAAGTAAATATGGTAAATGTAAGCTGAACCGAAATAAATCTATCTATCTATTTGCAGCTTTTACATATAGCATGAATCAAATGAATATTTAATAAGCTGAACTCAATCACTCTTGAATAATAGCGTCCATCCGTCCCATAAATCAATGGGATGTCATTAAAATGTGTCAAGAGAAACACAACAAACAAATCAGCAAATAAACTCATAATCTTTGATTTCTGATTTCAGCCTGAAGAAAGGGGAACTTACTGTACGGCTGTTAAAGTTACGTGACCTTGATAGTCGTTTCAGGGGAGATGGCTGAAGTGAGGTTTCTCGTCGAAGACGAGCAAATTTTTTCTCAAGTCGGTGCATTCGCCAGCAAGGATTGAATGGAAATGTTAGTGGAAAATTCCATTTCTCCTCCAAAAATCTGTCGAGTTCCTGTTCCGTCGCAGTGTCTCCTGACATCACAGTTTGTTTAGCCCCTTGGTTTCTGAACCTAAGCCCCTAAAAAAAAACAACAAAAAAACCCCAAAAACAGTTGAATTAGATAATCAGGTCAGCTGACGAATAGTTTGAATGACTTTGGAGCGTTGGATTTGTCCCCAAAGGCTTCAAAGAAAAAGACAAAATTCTTAGTCACAAATTTAGTCTGACATCCACCAGACTTGTAAAAGTGATATTAAAGTTTCCCAGGGGAGAAATCTTCGGTTGACCCCCTGATTTGCTCCAGCACGTTTAGTTGTTGACATTTTAAAATTAGAGTGAGTCACTTTGACAAACTACCGCTGAGTCAGGCGTATTTTGAGCACAAGGTCAGGATGAAAAAAAGTGAGTGCTATTTTAAGTCTTTCATATGATGCAGGTCATTGTTACAATCTCATATTTTCGGATTAATGAAACAGCTTCAAATCGAATTATGAGGTCAAAATTATGCTGAATAAATCAACGTTAGGAAAATATTTTTTTCAGTTTGTACTTGTGAAAAGTTCTTTTAAGCCCACGATCAGATCAGTCAGATCAGTAGTTAATGTCAGCTACAATCACAGCGACCTCGTCTCTTAAGACTGTGGGAGCCTTAAAGCAGTCTCCAGTCCAGAGAGAGTACAGACCAGAGTTTTGCTCTTCCACATTGATAGGCATTAGTTCCGGTGCTCTGATTGTGAACCTCCGTTTCAGAGGTCCAACCAGTACGAGACCCCAAATTAGACCAAGAAAACTTGCCTGATAACACCTCAGGATCTTGTAGAATGAGTTAGAGAGTTGTTTGTTTTCCTTCCTGGACCTGTTACCCTAGCAACCTGGTCTCAGATCAGTGGAAGACAATAGCTGTGTCCAAATTCAAGGTCTGCGTCCTTCGAAGGATCGGTCTACGTAGACCGACAGGAAGAGAAAAGCTGTGAATTCGGACAGGTCTGGCCTTCACCAACTGTCCCTGCCCCCACCTCAGTGTGACTTGTGTTGCTTAGCAACCTGGACGGCATGAAGCAGAGAGCAGTGAAGAAAGAAAATCACAACGAAGCCAAAGTTTGTTTTTTAGTCATCTGTTACTCCTGATTTCTGTATTATTCTCATTTTATAGTAAATGCTGTTCCATAGTAAACCCCCCCCCAAAAAACCAAATCTGTTAGTTTGATTCTAAAATGTTCAAACACGTATTGCACATTTCTACTAGGAATACATATAAGCAAATTATTCATTTTTTTCCAAATATAATATTCTCCAAATCTCAGATAGGTCATTCCAGTGAAATAAAACTAAATAAAATGTTTGAAGGCTTAACTTTAATCAGTCAGACCGATTAAATAAATAGTAAACCAAACATTTTACAACCAGATATCAGCTGTCTGAATAATGTCGGTGTTTAAGTCATTAACTCATTGGGGAAACCTAGTGGGAGTTTTTATAACAATGCACCAGGAGTCAGGCGTTCTCCTCCAGCATAACAAACCCGAAACTCCCGGCCAGCTGCCAGCTGGCTGTCAACGCAGCGGGAGCAGACATGTCCAAAAATGTCAGAGCAGGTGAACCGAGCAGATATTTGAGACCTAAACGCATACATTCTCACCTAAAAACGTTGTACAAAATCACGTTGCGTCACTTTAAAGAGTAATATCACAAAACAATTTGTCGCTCTTCACCAATCTTGCCGCTCTGCCTGAACACCCGGTTGGGACCCGCAATGAATGATGGGATATGGTGGGCCGTGAAGGATACACCGGAGCCATCCTTCAAATCTGGGTGAAGAAGGACGCATTTGGAGGCCACATTTGAAGGAGTCTTCGAATTCGGACAGGCCTTGTCGCCACGCCATGACATAATCGGCCTACAAATCCGTCCTTCAAAGGATGCAGAGCCTGAATGACTGATTGTTTATTGCATTGTTCTTTGTATGGAACTCGAAAGGCTGGATTCTCTTAAAAACTCTTAGTGAATTTGTTTAAAGTTGGCAAACAAATTTTTCCATGCATACTACATACACATCTTTCTGCAGAAAACCCTCCGCCACCACCCCCACACAACTTTGGTAACATTTTATGAGATTTTTCTTCTTTTGATTTGCTTTGTCCTTACTCTGTTTCTGTTCAACTTAACATTTCTCCAAGCAAGAAAATGACACGCTTCAGTTGTTTTAGACAGAGTCATTAGCCCTACGCTGGTTTTGAAATTCCCATGACGCTCTTCCTTTGAATTTTACATGTCTCGTTAATGTTTACATCATTGCCACCCATGGTTGTTTTTTCCACGGTGGAGTAGAAGTGTTTATAGCTGCTGGGACTTTTAGAGGGGTAGTAAACAGCCGCCAGCCCATGCAGGGGATAAAATGTGTAATCATTTTGATATGGGAATAAATACAGCACAGGTCTCAATAGGAACCCAATCAGTTTTGCCTTTTTCTTTACAAAGGAAATCTGATTTTTTTTACACGTCTGACGGTTACAGTCATCCCAGACCTTGTCGAGCTCAACGTTACATTTTGCAGCATTTTGAAGTTGGGAGTTTATCAGAGGACTTTGAATGGTCCCAAGCTGTGGACAAGACTGCCAGTGTGTCTGCTGAAACACCACATTATTTCACCACAGTGAGATAATGATTGTGAAATATGACTCTGTGGAAAAACTTTCAAATTTAGCTCCCCAAAACAAAGTCTTTCTAATCGTGTTTTGTCATGGGGGCAGGGGGCGTTGTTGGGAATTGGAGTTGTCAGTTCCTGTCAGTAGGTTAAGTAACAAGCCAATTACGAATGCAGACTATAAAGGTGTTTTTCTTCACTTAATTGGAACCAGTTTAACAAGATGCGGATGACAAGTCTTGAGAAATGTGTGAGGAAATTCATATGAGCTGCTCAAGTTGTACTTTTCCACATGGTCATGAAATAGAAACAAACATAAGATGGAATGTCACATAATTGCAAAATGAAATGCACATCCCACATGGGTTTTCAGATTTCAGTACAAATATTAATTCTGACACCCTCTAAATGCGATTGAGTGTAACCATTCTTGTCAGCGTCACGGCATGGAAGCTCCAGTGAAATATTGTACATCAAAGCATGGTTGTGTGTTTGAAGAGTCAAAGTCCAAGACTTGGCAAAAATGCATTTCCACTGGATGATACTCTCCATCCAGTCTGACCAGATGAAAGCTGGGTCTCTACATATGGAAAACAGATTTGCCAAAATGTGAATAAGGGGTGTGAATACCTTTGAGAGGCAGCTCAAAGAAATGTTCGTGCTGAATCGCTGTAAGCAGAGATGATGTAAGAGTGTGCTGGAGGATTGTTTGGCAAAAGTTGGGTATTCCAGCTATGCACGTCGACGCAATAACAGGATGTCTGGCCATCCCTCATCCAGCATTTAATGTACCCTGCCTCCCTTACCTCCACTTCATCTCTTACTAAAACTTTCCATTCTTTCTCCCCCTTACAAGACAAATAAGGCAGGAGGGTACGAGGATGATGGAAGGAGTCGGAGGAGAATACGGCAGCCTCCTATGTCGCATGTCAAAAAAACAAAATCGCAAAAAAAGACTTTTCCTTCCCATCTGCAGATTTGCTCAGCTCACAGGCCATAGAGCTGGGTGTCCAGAGCAACGGGATGGTGTTATTATCTGTTTGGCTTCCATTGCATGACCCACAGATGAACTGTGAGAAGCAAAGAGCCAAAGGTGGAGGGCGGGGAGGCACAACTGATGGAGGAAAAAGAGGGTAAACAGAAACGAATGTTGATAGGAAAAGATAGTAGAGAAAAGTTATGAAAACATAAACTCTATGGAAGATGTTTCGAAGGGTTTATCTTGGAAATGCCACGGCAGCGAGCCATGGCGTTCATCACAGTCATTGGAGGCTGATGAACAAGAGGAGGGAGGTACATGGGAGGGTCTCCCACACATGGAGCAGCAGACATGCTCCTCACACACCAAGAGAGGGGGAAGAGATATAAAGGGGCTCTCAAGGAAAACGAGTGTTCAGGCAAGCGTCTGAGTCTTCCCCACCCTGCTTCTGAGAGTGTTTGTGAAGAAACTCACGCCGCTATCAGATGAAAAGCTTTGTCCTGCCAGTGGATCAAACGAAGTGTGGCAGGCTGGATTCGAATAGATGAGTTGAAGAATCTGAACCAAGAAACCTGCTTGATTTTCAGATTTCTCACTTGAGGTGTTTACTTATCTCCCACGGAGAACTTTTTCCCTCCAAGAGGAAAATCCACTTAAAGAAAACTTTTGTGCTTCCCTCCCTGCTGAAGCTCAACTGTCACTGAGTTTTCATCGTTATTTATATTGTTTCCTTTGCCTCTCTAGACAAGGAGCTGAGACACAATGGAAGCATCTTATGTTTTTTATGTGGACAACAATCTGTCGTATGTGGAGGAACATTTATACTTTGAGGACAACATCGACGGCTTCGGCATCACCATGGCTTTCCTCTACCTGGTGGTCTGCATTGTGGGACTGGCTGGGAACTCACTCGTCGTCGTTGCCATTTTGAAACTGGACAAAATGTCATCCTCCACGACGGTGTACATATTCAACCTGGCATTGGCCGACGGACTGTTCATGGTCGGCCTGCCGTTTCTCGCAAGCCAGAACTTTCAGAACCGGTGGGTGTTTGGGAACACAACGTGCAAAGTTGTCATGGTCCTGGACGGCATCAACCAGTTCACCAGCGTCTTCTGCCTCACGGCGATGAGCATCGACCGCTACATGGCACTGGCTGAGCCGCTTCGGTTTGCCTGCTGGAGAACTCCGCGCTGCGCCAAGGTCGTCTCAGCGTCTCTGTGGTTCTTCTCTCTCCTCACCATTCTCCCAATGGCCTTCCATTTCACCGCCGAGCACGGCTTTTGCAGTCCGGACTTTGCGTCCGACGCCTTGTGGCTTGGAGTCCTCTCTTACACCTTCATCATCGGTTTTGCCATACCCTTTACGGTGATGATGGTCTCGTACGCGGCCATGCTGATCTCTCTGCGTTGCCGGCAGAAGGTCTCCTCTGCAACAAACCACGAGGGACGCAGGCTTGAGCAACAGCTGACCAAAATGGTCGTGGCGGTGGTGGTAGTGTTTGGCATGTGTTGGCTCCCGTTTTATATCTTCAACTTCCTTTCATTGCATTACAACAGCTTCTTCTTGACCTTCATCAGGGCTTTTGAATTTGCAGTCTTACTGTCGTATTCATGGAGCTGCGCCAACCCCATCCTCTACGCCTGTCTGTCCGACACATTCAGGAGGCACTTCCGTACCTTGCTCTGCCCTGGAATAAAATCCTGCCCCGGAGCGCAGAGGAGCATGGAACAGTACGACCAAAATGACACCAGCGTATGGGATGTCACTCTTCTGGCCTGAGAACTGAGGCTTCATTTCTTGAGCACTGAACAACACTTTTGAACTTCTGTACATAAATCTAGCAACATGATTGCTCTTGTTACAATGTGTTGAGAGTCTTGACGAACTGAGATTTTGTTTAAATCCTGTTTAAAGCATGAAAGGCACATAATTATTGCCTTAGAGTGAGTCTGTATATATTTCCTGAGCTTGTCGTTGATTGATTTTATTCTTTGCCTGGGGTTTTGCATTGGACCGTATTTTCACAAGCATTGAATTATGTTCATCTACATTTGAAGAGAAAGTGTTTGGTCAAGAATCTGTTTATCTCTCCTCTGTGCTGTTTGTGAATGTTCTTGTACAGCTGAAGATTATTCATGTGTGGTTAAAATGAGAAAATCTCTTCCAAAGATGTTTTTTTTCCCACAAAAAAAATAAAAAGTTCTACCAAACAACCCAATTGAATTTATGCTTTGATAATTTTGCTCAGCAGTCTTTGTGTATGAATACCATGTCTTTGCAAAGTAAAAATGTACCACTACCTTTGTCTATGGAATTATTATTATTATTATTATTATTATTATTATTATTATTATTATTTTACAACTCCCTAACCCACAAAAAAAAAAAAAGCAACAAAAAAAAACTGAAAACAGCTTGAGTGTAAACAGAATAAAACGGGGTCATCCACCTTTGGGTTAACAGGTTGTGTCCCGGTGGTCAAGAGCGTACAGAGGGAGGGCAGCGGTGGAGTGTGTTTGCTCTTTTCTGGCAATGTGTGTGTGTGTGCGTGTGTGCATGTGTGTGTGTGCTTCGAGTACACACAGTTTCACACTGAAAACTCCCAAAGTTGACAGGGTATTCTGTGGGACACACTTAGAGAAAAGATCAGGGGTAAAAGTGAGTACATCTGTTTATCGTGTTCTCTTTTTTGATATATATATATATATGTTGCATAACCAGATCACAGCTCTGGAAACCAAAAAACTGAAATGTCTTTGCTGAAGATTTCACTGAAGCACTACTTCTTAATGTTTGTGAAGTATAAATTAACACACAGAATAATCTATCCCACAATATACATCAGAAAAAACATATTGATGTTTACCCAGCTCAGTGCAGCACGTGGCATCGTGCAATTCTATCCCATATGACTCTTATCAACCGATTTATTTACTGAATTCATGATTCGTGGAAATTATAGCTGAACGGTAGGCATACGGTAGACTCATGTGCAAGGTCATGTAATATTAAAAGGCAACATTACAATAACCACATGGCGAAAGGCGATTTAAATTGAAAGTGATTGAAACATATTTGCATACAAAATGTTGCTCGTGCGGAGAATGTTTGTCAGAACAACACCCTGTAAAAATATTAATATCCTCAACAATATTATTACAATAAACTTCAATGTGTTTTTTTTTATTACCATTTCATGTGACAGACCGACAACTGTAAATAGAACAAATATAAATCAGAAAAGTGTGACGTGAATCTGTTTGCCTGTCCTTGAATAAAATCGGATTTTTATTAGTCGCCTAAATCGTGCAGAACTGTGAGTTGTGATTAATCTTCCGCAGGTTTTGTAACATAACATTCATGAGCGAACACTTGAGTGCACCAGACTTTTAACGTTTTTTTGTTTGTTTTGTTTTTTCAAAATTGTAAAAATGCTTTCACATGAAAACTCCCCAATTAAACACACTGAGTCATGTGGATCTGTTCCTGGTGTGAATACTTTTGCAAAGTTCCATATCTAAACTAAGTTGTGCGTCAGAATGCAGTTTATTTTTCTTATTTTTTCCAGATTGCTGCGGTAACCGGGGCCTGAATCGTGCTGCACACGCATCACATAGCTGAGGTAAATGTGTTGACAGTTGTCTTAGTGGGATTTCCACACATGAAACAAGACAATTCTGCTTTTTGGTGGAGGTTTGCTATTCTTCGTTCCCCCTGGGGTGTTTTTTTTTTTTTTTTTTTTTTTTTTGATTTGAACAGTAAGTTAGACTCAAAATCATAAATCTCTGAGACACTGTGCGTACCCTCGGTGAGATGAAGCAAACTAAGTGTCTCGTCATGGCTGTCTGCTCTGATATTTCCCCCCAGAGGGCATCCTGTGAACTGGAAAGACTCTAAATGTCAAGCCTGGCTGGGATCCACTGGCTGTTTGAGGCTCAGTGTAAAGATAGCTTATAGACCTCTGCCAAAAAAAGTGCAAAGACGAGCAGAATACAAATGGAGAACCGGCGGCTGGCGATGCACAGGAGGTAGCCGCCCATCGGAACCAGACGCTGAACGTGGACCGAGGCAGTTCTGATGCATGATTCACTGCAAATGTGCGTCAAAATGTAGATCTTTGTCCTCAGAGAAATTAATTTAGAGTCAGAATGCTAAAAAAAAAAGGAAGCGGAGTGCAAAAGAAATCCCAATTATTGTTTTCAGCTGGTGTTATTGATTTGAAGCTGTGGTCGGTGCCTGGCAGGGAGGCAGGAGGCCATCGACTGTTACTGCATGTCACCATGTCTGCGAGCGGAAGGCTGATGTGTTGGAGGTTACAGCAGGTAGCGATGAGAGGAGACAGGAAGTGCCGAATCATCTGTGCAGACACTCTGGAGATGAACTGGGAGTTTCTGCACTTTTACTACTGACCATGAAAACATTTCACACTTGCTTGAAGTTAATATTTTCACCGTAACCCGCACGTTACTTTGGACAACCTGTGACCCCCGTTGACAAAAAAAACAAACAAATATAGCTTGCTATCTTTAAATATCAACTGCTTCTGTTCAAACACGTATCGCTATCAGGAGAAAGACAATGCGAGTTTCAAGTTGTGATTTTAGTTATTGAGGGAAAAATGTTGCCAAATCAATGTAGAAAAAAACTGTGAATGCTACAAACTAGTTGTTACACCAGTCAAGTATTTGTAATAAGACTCGTGCGAGCTGCTGTCGTTTCCATAAAGCAAATTATAATTTACACCAACCTTCGTATTTTTTTGTCTTCCCGCCACAATCAAAGGTCGCGTTGATTAATTGGAGGGCTCGAAGGGATCGCTCGGGCGTGAATTGTGTGTTGGTCCTAATTAAAGCACAAGCAGACTTACTATATTTTCACCGGGTCTCCCGTCCTGCTCTGACTGATCCAGCCTTCAACCCCTATATGTAATTAAGACCAGATGCAAACTGCCAGAGAGGTTTCTCAATAAAGGATATTGATGGGACCTCCAAGAGAGTAGGCGTGTATGCGTGTGTGTGTGTGTTTGCGTTTGTTCATGACATGATTAGGGTTTCCGATCAATAAAGGTCAGTTCGGCAGTTTGCGTGCCCAACACACTGTCTGGGCATTTCCTTATTATGTGTAATGTGTTTGTCTATGTTTTCTTTCCTGTGGGTTTGTTCTTTATTATATTCCCACTCCTTTTTATGTCGGTCCCATCCCTCCCGCCTCACACTGGACCTTTGATTTCAGCTTTTTTTTTTTTCTTTCTTTTTCTTCTCATTCCTCTGGTGCAGCGGACGCAGCCGCAGAGCCTCAAATGTGTACATGCGCCGTCATTGTTGACCGCATCAAAACCGCTGGTGGGAAAGTTTCATAAACTTCCAAGATTAACCTGGAATCCCCAAAGTGGACGTGACCATTTCATTCATTATTGGCTCTTTGTTTGTTTGTTCTGTAATAAGTTCTGCGAAGACTATTGATTTTAATGTTGATTTATTTCTCTCTTGTGGAAACTTGAGGCAGTAAAATGTGTCTGAGTCATAGCAGTGTCCCCAGTTGGTTAACTCTGACCCTGGAGCTATTGACTACACATAAAGAATACACATCAGAGACAGGAAGCAACTCAGCTGATTAATTTCATTATAACTAAGCAAGAGGGGGGGAAAAAAAAAGAAAAGAATTTTGCTCTTTAAGAGAACTGGTATGCTATTTTTCCCGATTTGAAACATTGTCACAGTGGGTTATGATTTCCGTTTTGTAATTGTTATCATCAGTAGCGACTCCTTTATCCACCATAAATCGGCCTCTCCTGAGAGGCGATGCTAACCTGATGGCGCTGCTCGCCTCCTGTGAGCAGCCAGCCCCTCGGGTCAGAGTTTAAAGGAACCAGCAGGGCCTCAAGCCCATTGCCAGTTAGGCTTGGGGCCAATCTGGCACCTGAAGTGCTCATCTTTCGATATGCTTCCACTGATCTCAAGTTGCTCATACTGTCTTCGTGCTCTAGAACAGTTGATCTCCAGCCTGTCCCGTCGTTTCATTAGTAAACCTCTGCGGTCTTCCTGTGTCTTATCCTGGCTTCCCCCCCACTCCCAGAAAAAGCCTTCTAAAAAACCCAAGTTTCCAGTCTGATTCCGTGGTGAAATAACAGAAAAAAAAAGTACAATTCGTCTAAGATGGCCGTCTTCATCTGAATTTTTTTTTAGCTTTTGCCCAAGTAGACGACTACAAAAGATCTTCAATCATTTGGTTCAATAAACCTCTTTGTATTGTTACTCAAAGGGTTTCTTCAAGTTCTTAAACTGGAGTGAATAATCAGAAAAACAAACATAAGAGTCTAAGTTCTTTTCTGGCTTAGGACTATGTTTTAGATATCAAAGGATGTATTATTTAATTGCCTTGTAAAAGTAACGTAAGCGAAAGGTTTGGGTTGGAGGTCCGAGTTGGAGCCTGAGAATCAATCATTTGTTGAACGTCTGAACCGGAAATGGCCCGACTGTGGCGGGTCCTGAGAACGACTCGGACTGAAATGTAGCTTCCAGTCGGATTCTTCTCCCACCAAGTTCATTCTCCGAGTTACCACGACTTGCCTCAGACGCTCCCTGCCCTCCTGTTATGTATTCTGGCTAACCAACTGTTGTCTTTCGTGGATGAGAATTTCTCCATTTCTACAAAATTGCTTATTAGAAAACTTCAATCTGCCACAAGGAATTTTCCAAATATTAAAACCCAAAAAGCCCATCTTCACAAAAACCCAGACGGCACGTTTAAAATATCTTTGAGGAAACATATGTGTGTTTTTTCCCTCCCTCTCTCTTCCAACCTGGATTACTTGTAATTTCTACTTTTCATGCTTGGGCACAACACATTCTCATGAAAATTAATGTGACTCAGAACTGAAAACCAATCGCTTGGGAAAATTAATGCTAATGGGTAAAAGCTAAATGCTAGCAAGGCTATGAACGGTTAGCCAGAGTAAGCTGCCAGCACTCAACTCTAGCACTGAAGAATTTACTAAAAGTGCCAAAACACTTTTGTGTGTCCATTTAGCCGCCATCTTGTGAGAGGTTAAGATGATCTAAACCTGCAATCTTGTGATTCCAGAACTAAAATTAGGTTCATCGATGCAGTGACCGGTAGTTTAGTAAACTGTGTTACTACACAGTGACATTATTGCATCATTTTATTGGTAAGTGGTACAATTTATTTATTTGTTTATTACTTGCACCATATTCTGGCACGGACGACCTTCACTTTGAGTACGTTTATTCCGAAGGAGAAATATCCCCGTATTGCATATGAATCGTTTTCAAACAGTTATTGGTACTGCTATAAAGTCCTTTTTTTAAGATAGTCAGATTTTTTAAATTTATATTTAGTAATCCATGCCGTCCTGTTCCCCTGGGGTTGTTCATAGCCGCTCTTCAAAACGGGGAACATGCCGGTTTCTTCATTTTGCCGTCAGTTGAAGTTTCCAGTGACCTTTCCTTGCTAATCAAAGACATTAAGTGTTTTTATGCCCCGCGACTCAAACAGACGCGTTTCAAAACGGTTGGAAACAACCTTGCTCTCTCAACCCCTGTCTATGGGTGTGAGACAGGAATCTGACCCGCCGTGTTTTCGTTGAAAAACATATTTTCTCTGACTCGTTCGCAAGAATAATGAATTCCCATTGATGTACATTGTGTTGAGGATGGGAGATACCCAGATAAACAAACTCGACACTGAACCAATAAAAAAAAAAAAAAAAAAAAAAACCATTGTTCACAAAGGTTTTATAACTTCTTCCGTCATGTATGGATTCCTTTTGAATCTTTTGTTGCGTCTGTTTCAAAAGCAACCTCGTTCTTGCCTGGAGGTTGTTGTTTTTTTTTTAATTTTCCGTTTCCATCATCTAAAGACATGTTTCCCCTCCTTGTGTCTGCGACAGAAGGTATCCGTCTCAATTATGCTCGCGTTCTGGTCAGGAGGGAAACTAACATCATCTAGACTCCCACTGGAAATTATCCTGGGATCACAAAAAGGTCAGCGCAGAAGCCCAGAAGAGGTTTATCGATGGGCTGTTTTTAGGTTACTGGGGATGTGATGACAGTCCGACTCCCACAGTGATAAGGTGGGAGACGTATGGAAGAGGAAGATAATGCAGCAAACTAACTGCGTCTGAGATCCTCCGCAGGATCCCGTTCTCAGAAATCACTTCCATGCGAAACACAGCCTTGTCTTTTCATACGCAGGGTTTCTGCGTCTCATCATCTTGTTTTTAATAATAGATTGTTGTTGTTTTTTTTTCATAGAGAATATCTGATTACTCAGATAAAAATAAACAAATAATGAAAAAAAAAAAAACCCAGCTCGGGAAGCTAAAATAGGGAGTGTTTGAACATTTTCTCTTTGACGGGATAAGAAAGAAACACAGGGTTTCAACTTCCACCTGAAGCCCTCAAAATGTTCGCCAGTCTCTCAGAAAAACAGCAGGTGTGCGCAATTTGGAGGAGTGCACACTTTCCCAAATCTTAGAGAATTCCAGTGTATGTTGATCGCTTTGCACAAGAGGCTTGATTATACGGCCTCAGACCCGGTGTGGCAATTTTGCATAATTGATATATGAAGCAGCATGACAGTGGATATGATAGAGAAAGTGAAGAGTGTCATAATAAGTTCCATTAGCTGTAATAAATGCTCAACAATATCTAAGATAAGTGCGTCAGATGAAGCTGTTAAACCACATTTTACTTTTTGAATCGAGATCAACTTGTACACATGCAGAGAAAAACAAAGATGTACTCCAACAGGGAGTTGCCACTAATTACGCCATAAGCAGCAGCCTAATTTAATTGGTCTGAAAGGGCAAACAGGGGCAGGTATTGGAAATGTGGCTGCATGACCAATTAAAGGTGATCAAACAGAAGGGAATGAGGCGTACCCCACTGTGAAGCATGCAGGGGTAGAGGCCAATTTGTTTTTGCCAAGACATAAATAACCTAATCTGACAGTGTTTCCAGGAGCAACATCCAGGTCGTCAAGGGGAACGGCCCTCCAACAACAAAAAACAGAGAGTACACTGTCCATAAAGTTTTATTTTTTTTGATGAAACCAAACTGTCCATCTTTGTTAAATGAAACATGAGACACGTAAGTTGTTGACCAATACATTGGGACAATATGCCTGTCCCTTATGGAAGTCCACAATACCTGTGGTGTTTTTAAGACGTATTGATTATCAAACGGCAATAACTTCCGTTAGACTGAGAGTCTTGTTTGGTGAATTTACAGCATCCTTCACACTGAAGGCTGAGGTATACAATGAAAAAAAAAAACGTTTTATACTGTTGTTAAAATGAACATTATGCCCTGACAGTATAATATACAATAGACAATTGAGCTCCTCTGCCTTCTCCCAATTGCAGAAATAGACCAGTCAGAAATAAACCAATCAGTGTTGTCAATCATGCTCATGCTCGCCCCCTACCCTTTGCTCTCTGCTATGCTACCACTGGCTCACCACAACATAGCCCGTTGCAATGCTAATAATAATTAGCATAGTAACCTTTGAAAAAAGTTACATACTGCAGCTTTGATGCAAACGACAGGGAAAGGTGAAACCATGGCAACGACGACAAAAGTTGAAAATTTTTTCAACAGGTCAGTGTCACCTTGAAACGTTCTCATGGCTAATTCTTCCTCACCGGAACTTTAAAAAGTTTCGCTTTTTAAAGTTTATTTAAAACATTTATTTAATAAACTGTTATTATTACTTTTTAAGGACATATTATTCTATCTTTTCATTAGTGATTAGATGCTCCAGATGCAGATTTCGCTTTTCATTCATAAGTGCAGCAATGGCTTTTTAAAATTTGGCATGTTTTTTAGCATTACAATCAAATGAAGCTGATGTAGACTTTTAAAGCACCACAGGGGCTCAGTAATTCATATTCTCCGAGGATCTTTGGTTGTTTTATCCCAATCAACGGTCTTGGATTGCCCCGTGCTATAATTAAGTCACTTGTGAGGTTATTTATCAGACGCAGATGCATCTTGAGCAGCTGATTGGAGATTTAAGGGTCACTAGGACGGTATTATGAGCTCAATCAGGGGCAGCTCCACTGAAAGAGGCAGAATGTGCATGTCTCGCTAAAAGCCTATTCAAGTACAAGGTCTCCTTTTTAAACAGCTGAAACATAAACGATAAATGGAAGGCAGTTTTGTGTGTGCCTGAAAACAAACGGGACATATAAAAGAAAGCAGGACTTGTTGTGAATTTCAAATCTAAACTCTGGTTCCGTCCCGATCAAATAAAGTGTACTTTGTTTCAAATTCTATTATTTTATTCCAGCCAATTTCACTTCAAGATCATTTTTGGTGTAGTCAAAGTCAAGTTAAAGACCACAAATGGAAAAAAGGAGCGACAAAAAAGAGAAAATAACAGATGAATGGCTTCCAGCACAAATGTCAGAATAGTTTTTTTTTTACTTCAAATTGATGTGACATATGGGTTACCACGACCATTTTTTTTTTTTTTTCATGTTACAACAACAAAACCATTTATAACATTTGGATTTTATTTAACAGCAACTCAAATTCTGGTACAAGGAATTGAAATGTTTAATTGTTGCTACTGCTGCCGGAAACGACAAAGAAGATGACAGGAAGTGGAAGGAAGATTGTGGCGCACCATGTTTTTTAATGACTTATTGTGTGAACAAACTAATTCATGTGTGATTTTAATTGCATTTTTTGATATTATCAAAATAGAGACAGTTTTTTGTGCACATTTCAAATGAAACAAACCCATCTTTAACCAACAAAAGAAACTAAAGGGTTTCTATCAATATTTGTCAAATCAGCTTCTGATATTTTTTCTGCTTTAGGTTTTAGTCTCATCAATAGCATAAAAATACAATGATGTTAACTTTGGAAGCATAATAAATAAAAACATTCTTTGGCTTTTCAAAAAAATTCTAACATGGAAACAACATAGAAGAAAAAACACAGCATGACGCAGCTGGCACGTGATCTACACGTTTTCAGGTGGTTGCTGCAGTCATAGTAACATCTAAATGTTTACTGGGCTCTTTGCATCTTAAAATATCGATTAAACTGGAGCCACATTTGCCCCTGTTTGCCCTCATCAAAGCAACAAGGTCCTGTCGGCTTTAGAGCTGGTTTGACATGAACCAGTAAACTCAAACGGGGGACTTCTGTGGTTTGACGTCAATGACACACCTACATGATTACACAAAAACAGCCAAGTCAAATAAAACAAAAAAGAGAAAATACAGACAGGAAGCATTAGGAGACATTTGTCCCTGTGACAGAATTCCAAAACTTTTGAAGGTGACGTCCTCCCAAAGAACTTGTTGACACCAAGGAGAATTGACTTGTCAGGGTAAATTGATCATGCTGTCTCGTTTCTTTATCGTGGCGTGTTTTAGAAAGCAAACAAAGGACGGTCTCACTCTCTGTCTTTCTCTCTCCACCAGCTCAGGTTAATTCAGTAATATGCCGTTGATGATTTTCTCGACTTTTGCGGTTAGAAATATGAAGTGGATTCTTCGCCTAAATTACGTCATGAGCCAAGGATGAGGTGGTTTTTGTTTTGCTAGATGTATCGAAGTTAATTTAGTTTGCAAAACTGCAACGAAAAGTCTTTTTTGCCTTTTACATGATCAACAAACGCATGTTGCTACTGCCGGAAACCACGAAGAAGATGAGAACAGGAAGTATTTGGAGGATTATTATGCGGCGTGTTTTTAAATGACTTATAGTGTGAACAGACATTTACATTTGACTTTAATTGTGTTTTTTTATTTAATGGAGAAACAGTAATTGTGAAACTGTGTTTTGGGGGTTTTTTTTACATCAGCGTAGTATTGACAAAGAAACCTTCTTTAGAAAGTCACAACGCCCCAAGTCTGACAGCAGTTCTTACCTTATTCGGTTAAATTCTAATCAAAATCTGAAAGCAGGATCTGTCGCCAAAGACCACTGTTAGGTTTTTAAACTCATGCTTTAAAATGAACATCCACTACTCTAAAGTTCCTCCTAGTCCACTTTCAAACAAGTTCCCAGAAGTGTCCGCTCACGCACAGCTATATGAAATCCAGCTCACAGACATGCATGCTGTGGCTACATTCATTTGTGAAAGAATGGGAATCTCTCTCAGGAGCTCAGTGAATTACACTCATGACATTTTCTCACCATTAAATATTCAACAGTCGGCTGTCAGTGGCATTATGACAAGAATAAGTTATTGGGGATTTTGAGAGGAATTTACAAATAAAATGATAGGGTTTGTGGAAGTTTCTGAAGTGCTGAAACCTGCAGACCTCCAAACTTCATCTGGCCTTTCGGGATCAGGCCTGGAGCTGTGAAGTTATCTCTGGAGTGACAGGTGTGGGTTTAGCAGTTTCAAGGAGATTTATCATGACCTGACTTGCGCTGTAAAAAGAGTAAAGGTTTTGGTGCGTATGGTATTGTAGTGCAAGGATGGGCCAAAGCAGAAACTATAAAGAAATTCAGAAGTTCAAAGTGGTAGAATTCAACTAGCATAAACAGAATCCTAATGGGACAGATTTAAGATGATGGATCACTGTCCAACATCAATGTCTGACCTCACAAATGTGCTTCTGGAAGATTTCCCAGAAACCTTCCCGGAGTAGGGAAAGCTTTATAGCAATGATGGATAAACCAACAACATATCCCATCCTAGATTAGGATTAAGAATGGGATGTTAGGGAAGGGCATAATTAAACTAAATATCAATATAAAAAATCTGTGATGGCATCAAATTGATAAGAGCGTGATACTTTCAATACTTTTGCAGTATCTCTTCCAAATTCTGAAAACGTGCAGAGTTCAATCCAGAGCAAATCCTGAAATATCAAATATCAATAGTTTACATTTTCAATTTCAGAGCATGACGTCAATGTTTATGTTCAGAATGTCTCCTTTCTTTCAAATATAACCTGTTAAAATCCCTCACAACTGTAGATTTATTTATATATTTAGGCAACTGAATGAAACTCTTACTCAATATGTAGATATTTATTTTAAGATTTATACCTCTGACCCGATATATGAATGTAGCAGAATGTTAACTATTGAAAGAATAATAGTATTCCTATTTAAGTTGCAGACTCAGGATTTATTTTTCATTTCTACACTGCATTGTTTTCTACTGTAGCTGGGTAATAAAAAGCACGTCATAACAATCGTAATCAACAAACTCAAGTCGAAACACAAAACTATTAAATCACGATTTTTATTGAAATTATTGGTATTGGTACCGCTATTGGTATCAGTATTGGTATCGGTGCTACCAGCCCTGTACGTTCTTGGTATCGGAACAAGACCAAAACTTATATTTACATATGTAACAATGGACAAGCAAACAGTGCACATTTGCTAACAAATCCTGAATTTATAAGCAAAACCTTTTGAATAAAATAGCTTTACTTTTAAATGCACATAAATGCCCCTGCTGCTCTTCTAATTTCAGAAGAATTTTTGACGAGTGCAGCATTTTTTTTTTGCCCGTTTTATTTTTTCTTCAGTTTCCTATTTTTCATGCTTTATTATTTTTTTCTCAGTGCTTTTATTTGCCGTCTTGTGGTGACAGACATTCTGTGCACCCATGTGAGGTGCAGGACATCTTCTCCGGCCCCTCCAGGTGTGGAACGTCCGTCAAGGCTCGCCATCACACGCTGCTTTTTGAGAGCAAGTCGATGTGTAAAATGTGAGATTGATGGCGGACGGGGGAAAGCGCCGCATACAGAGTAAGGAGAACCACACCGGCTGTGATGTAAAGGTGCTACGGTGTGCAATTGTGTTACATGATCAATAGTGAGTAGGCGGCATATAATCCTTTGATAAACTTCTTCAAATCCTTCGAAGCAAGGTTTCTAACCACTAAGCTCGAGCAGACGTTTATTTTCCTCCTGGAAGTGAAAGGGTGAGGAGATGAATCAAAGTTCCCGTCATGTTCCAGGAACCATGCTGGGAACGACACGTACTGCAACACGCACCTCTTCACAACAAAGGTCATCAGCGACGACACTGGGAGGGAAATTATGCTAACATGTTTAAGGATCTTGGGGTTATAATCTACAAATTTCTAGACTTACTAAGGCAAATGTAGCTCAAAGATTTTGAACTGTTAATAAAAACCAGGTTGTTGTTTTTTTCTTGGGCGGGAGGAAGGCGCTGCTGCAAATAAGTCGAGGAAAAAGTTCCTTATTTCCCTCCTTTAGGTAGGTTTTTGTCGGAAATGCGACTTTCACGTCAACTCCAAAAGCTGCAGAAGAGGATCAGGGCCACTGAAAAAAATAAAATAAAATAAAAATTTGACTTTAACTGTCAGGATCCTGAGATTTTTTTTTTTTTTTTTCATTTTTTCCGGTGGCTCTAATCCCATCCTGTAAAAAGCAGTGAAGAACCTTGGTTGAAAGATTTTTATTTTTATTTTCACTGATTTCCTTCCTTGTCATGCGTTTGGCACAATTAACCATATTTTAAAGCAATTTTTTTTTTTTTATCAAACAGCAATATTGGTCCAGAACCAGTATCAGATTGACTCTGTGGTGTATTTTTGTCTGAGACTGGATTTAAATCATGGTTTAAAATACACACACACACACACACACACACATTTATATATATATATATATATATATAAACTGTTCTATGTCCTGGAGGCAAAAAGAGAGAATGACGTTTGGGTTTCTGCTTCAGTTAACAGAGCCAACCTGATGCACAGCTCAGCAGAAGATGGACAATAAAAATGGGGATTTTGAAATGCCGGAAGGCAAAATGAGATTATAGTGAAACTATTTAAGTTTAAATAAGCTGAGCAGTTATCAGGTGAGAATTTTTACAACCACCTTAGGTTTTCCTGCAGCGGATCATGGCGGTTCTTTCTACTTTCACATCCTTCACTGTGGCCGTAAAATGCTGCCACGTTTCACCATCTGATTGTCTTAAACGTTAATTCTTTGAACATGTCTTTGGTGAACTCTGCTACGGAAATGACCGTCCGACCGCTTCTGCTTGTCGCCATTTGTTTCTTCTCCTGTTTACTTCAAGTCACCTCGCGACTCCTTTTCGACTCCGATTAAATTTAGACTTGCTGCCTTGACTTACGGTGCGCTGCTGGAACGCTGCTCCCGTGAGAGTGGAAATAAACACACTAAATATAAAGTAGAGCACTGTGATTGTGTTTACATAACTCTTTGTCGTCTGAAGAAATCGAGAACTCGAGCGCAGCACATCAGATCTACAGTTTGGTTCGATCCGCATTACGAGCGACCCTAATGCGTCACAGTGAAAGTTGGATTTTAACAACTAGTCCCAATGTCATAAGAGTCGAATAAATTCTCAGTTTTGTACGCAAACAAAAGAGTAAATCCTTAATTGTAAGCAATCAAAGGTTTCTTGGTCTCTTAACTTTAACGTTTATTGAATATCTGTTAACTCGTCAAGTACGGACGACAGAAAGCTTTTGAAAAGAAAGCAGCTAAACAGACTGGGATTGACTTGTCGGACATTGTGGTGGATTTAGGATTATTTGTGAGTGTGGTAAGTCCAATTGGGCTTTCAGAGCAATGGCGTGCACAGGTATTGGAAAAACAGGTTCCTTTTGTCATTGAAAATCCAATAATTTTCAACGTCCCGATGAGTGTTGTGTGTCCGATTAAAAGTATCTTTTGAAAATAAACCTAATTAAATCTATTACGGGGAAAAGTAACAAGCGTCTGTATATAAAATGAACGTTACAAATGACGTTTGTTCTCTACTCTCTGATTCAAGAAGTTCTTGATTACTTTCAGTCTAAGTCTGTTTCCTTGCATTATTACTATAACACAGTGTTGAGAGCTGCTCCAACCACCATGCCCAGACCCCCACACTTTGATGCAATATTCAGGCTCTTGATGACTAACCTCCCTCTAACTCAAAGGACCCTCCAGTCACTGATGAAGGCTGACCTCCGTCTTGACCACGTGGAAACGGAGCAACATCCAGACTTAAAGGAATCCATACAGAATCCCTGATACTCACCTGCACAAACCTCACATTTTCAGAGCAGAATGTTTCCTCAGCACACAGGCACATTAAAAAAAGGACCACACTCATGCCCACACTAGCTAATTAGCATCCTACCACCGTCTGAATACGCCTTGTGCATTAACAGACGCTGGTTTCAATCGTCCCTGTTTCCTGCAAACGGAACAAAAGTGACACGACTGAGACAGTGAGACACACATACGACAGTCACCTCTAAATTTCCTGCACGTCTCCGGCAGATGAGAGGCGCAGGGCCTTGGTGTCAGAAGTGCCCTTATAAAAGAAAGGAGTCTCACTTGTGAACGCTGAGAGGTTCTCATAACACAGCTGACCTGACCTGACTCCCGGCAGGTACGAGGACGTGACAGTCAAAGGCTTCGTCACATAGACGTGTTCGTGCAACACCTCCACAGCTGCTACATTTATGTTTTGTTCAAAGATCATAAAAGGCTTTGCGACATAAAACCTTGAAAACCAAAGACACTGAAAGAAAAATGAAGCGTCATCTGAATTGTATATATTTCCGTCTTCTTTGGTAACAGGGCGGCGGCTGACAATTTTTCAGCATCTCCGCTAATGTCATTTAATGCAGTTGTTTGGCTCTGTGCAGCTGGGAAAACTCCGATATCATCTCTGGCATCATAAAGAAGAACTTTAAACCACAGAAACGATGGCAAAATGTATCGCTTCGAAGCCATAACCTCCAAGAAAACCTGATTCACCCTCATCCAGGTATATTTATGATTAGCAAGGAAGGCTTGCAGAGAAATTCTTGACCTTTTGATATGTTTCTTGTTGGCTGCTTCACCCACTATTTGATGCATTCCCAGGATTCAGACTGTTTGCCAGATTGTTCTATCATCCACCCACTTTGATTATTTATTTTTTTTACTGCCTCCTGTCCATGTTTAAGTTGACCTTCAACCTCTTTTGTCTTCGGTTCTACAGCTTGTCCGCCTCTTGCCAGCCTCTTGAATAATTTACTGCAAGACTGTAACAAACCAAGCTTCCTCTGAGCGAGTTTCCTCCTTCTGGTCCTTACTCTTCTTTTCTCGTACAGTGGAATCAGTCGTGGCAGAATATTTTGGAGAAAAGTCAGCCTCGGATTTTTTTCCTCCACTATCGACGACTCGGGGGAATTCAACTTTCGTTTCGGAACAGCACAGCTCTGCTCTGCCGCCGCGTCGTGAGAAAAGTTTCCCAAACTCGCCTGTTTGACCAAGTAAAATTACTGACAAAGACGGACAAAAGTCAACGAGGTCAAATGCGGCGACGGCAGGAAGCAGCCGAACTCTCCTGGCTTCCCATATTCTCGAACAAGACAAAGAAAGAAAATCCCTGTGCTCTCCGGTTTAAAGAACAGGCAGATGAACTTCATTCACTTCACACTTTGATGCGCCATCACAGGCTTTGGAGCAAAGCGTTTTCATCGCAACACTTCATAAATACATAAATATTGCACCTCCTGAAAGCCTAAATGTTGCAAAAGGTCATTTCTGAGTTCAAAATCGACACAAAAGCTGTCAATATGCAAATGCTAAATCTGTCACAAATTAACCAGATGCAATTAAAAAAGAAAGAAAGAAAGAAAGGAAGAAAGGAAGAAAGGAAGAAAGGAAGACCAGCCAGGTGACTAGCAAAGACCTCAGTGACCTCAGACGCAGTCTGAATTAACTAGTGAGAAACTAGTTAATTAGTTAGTTAAAATTGACTCATTGTGGTCTGTAATTAATATTTATTCGTATGTTTTCAAACCACTCTTTGGCCGCTGCTCATGTGACCACATGTTTGCTCCTAAGCCGTCAACGAGATTCATCTAAAGGCAAGAAAAAATGAACGGCGTCGCTGAGACGAGTTGTTCCTGTGTCTCGTTGGAGGAAACAAGCTTTTTCAAGTTTGGGCCAAAAAGCTGAGGTGGCTTAAGAGAGCAAAAACCAAAAAATCAAAAAATTTGACAATGTGCCAGAGCGGCGCGCTGTCACTGAGAGTCAAGGCTGTTAAAAGCAGATAAATCATGTCAGGAGGAATGCCGACGTCTCTCTCTCGCTCTCTCCTCCACGCCGTCGAGTTCTGCCTGCCAACGTAGTGTCAATGTTTCGCCTTTTGGGACTCAGTCATTCCGAAAATGTGTTTGTGCGCTCAGCGTGCCGGGGAGTCCGGAAACGTACGCAGAGCCGGCCCAGGAGAAGGCGCGATGTTGGCCTGTGAACTGGACGACGGGCAGCAGCAGCTGGTTGAGCAGAGAGACAGAGCTGAAAATGGGTTTTGACGCCTCTGCTTGTTTAGTCGCCTTTTCCTGTAGCGCCTTGTCCAAATAAAAACAATGTGGTTAGAAAAACTGGTCGAGCTGGAGTCTCCTACCAGTGTCTGTCCTTGAAATGTTTAAAGCAGTGGTTCATGAACTTTTAACTCAACAAGAACCAAGTCTCGGCCTGGTAGCGGCTAAATTAAAGCTTTTAAAATTCGTAAACATTAAACGCTTTGAACCACCGGTCCTGCAGTTTGAAACCATTTAGTAAAATATCAGAGAAAGCAGATGCTTTTCTTTTAACCATGAAGTTGAAATTACGAAAATAAATGTGCTTAATGAAAACAGTGCAATTTCAGGGGGAAAAAAACCCTCATGTTTTTTTCGTCTAAAGTTTTCGCAATAGGATGAGGTGGTTTTTCACATCACTAGTCACATGACGAACAACCGGATATTACTACTGGCGAAAACTACAAAGAAGATGACAGGAAGTAGTTGGAGAATGAAGGTTTGGTTTTAGTTTTTTTGAAATGATGTGCATCTGGCTCCACCAGAGCTCTTGTGGCATCACAGTTCATAAGACGTCGTGTGTCATGGGAACACGTTGAATCCACAGCTCTTCTGGAAAATTGCCAATGACAATTTCCCCAAATCGCCGCATACATCATACCAACATTTCCTCAAAGGCAACCCAAGTGCCACCGGCAGTTCAAGGTGTTTTTGTTCAAAGGGGAAAAAATATATAAACCTCCTAGTTTGTGTGTTTCTTCAATCAAGCCTCTGCGGAAGGAAGAAGTTTGACCTTTCTCATTGTTTGTGGCAATGTGGAGGAGGCAGGTGGATTCTCCCATCTGCATAGTGACGAGTCCTAGAGGAGAGCGGCGAGTGGGTGAGCGTCTGATCTCCAGCGTTTGATCTTTTCACCTTATCGTAAGCAGACTTCAAACCAGGCGTCGTGTTGACTCGCCTGTGTGTGAGAGTTTGAGGCCAAGTCAGGGAAGCTGTTGACCTAATCAAAGTCCAGAGGTCGTGCGGATATGTTTGCGTGGAGAGAAGCGCAAAGCACATACAGAACATGAAAAAAAAAAAAAAGGTTAAAACATTGCTCTTATTCCAGCGATTCCCTTTGAACCACCTCTAATTGCAAAGCGCCACGTCGGCCGAGGTAACAAGCAGCAAAATCGTTTTGGTTTTTTTTTTCAAAAGCTGTTTTTTTGTGTCGATCACAGGCACAGATTGCTAATTTGCTTTCCAAGTGCAAAAGTATCAAATTCATCTTTTTTTTTTTTTACATCAATAAATACGTTTCAAATAAGATTAGGGCTGCGCTCAAACTGCTTCTAGCATTTGAACTGGTGAGCTAAGCAGAGGAGATGCAAAGCACCATCTGCAACCGCCAAGATCTCCAGGACTTCACAGGGAAACGCTTTTATATTCTAATTAACGCAGCATGAACACACGACAGGATGTCACACTGTCGTCCACCAGACTTTGATTGGGTTTGATTGTCAAGAAAAAGAGAGAGAGAGAGAAAAAAATCACATTAGCTCTGAAATATGATTTTCCCAAGTCATATTTTTGCTACGTTTATAAATAAAGACTTCCAAACCATATTTAGTTCGGTAGGAAGCTAACTAAATATTTTTCAAATAAAGTATTTAGCAAAACATAACATTTGGATTTGTTTAATTTGTTAGCAACATTTTATTGGTTGCTAATTTTTAGTTAGCAGCCAATTTTAAAAAAATAAATATTTAGTGAGCGAAATAAATATTCAATTTTCTATTATATAGAAATATAAAAATTCTATAATTTATAATATAATATATTAGAATTTTTATATTTTAATATAAAAATTCAATTTTATATTTAGTTTTCTAAACTAAATATTTAGCTTCCGAACTAAATATTTAGCTCAGGCTTATATGACAGTGGCTAAAAATGTAGCTTGCTGCTTAAATATTTCATCTAAATCTGATCTCTCAGCCAGAATGTTCGATGTGTTTTCGGTTTCTTTTAGAAATACGTGACAAGAACAAGGCTTGCAGGCGACCCAGTGGTCAGAAATGTGTTGTTAATGCTCCCTGCAGCAAACTTCTCTGATTTCACTTTAACTTTCAGCTTAGACAAACAGAGTTCAGGTTTTGCTGTCTTTTGAAAGCTTCTGGGGCATTTCTTTTTTCTTTTTTTTCTTCTCACGGCTAAACCACCGACTTCTACATAATGGATTCTTCTGTTTTTTGTTTTTTTTTGGTTTTGTTTTTTTTAAGAGACTGAAGCGAAGGTGAGACGTTGACCTTAGCAGCCTGCGCTTCGCCACTTCACCCAGTTATGCACCGGCAGTGAGACGTAATTCATTCAGATTTATCCAGACGCACGTTTATGCCTGCTCTGCCGGGGTGATGCGCTGCTGCATCCTGAGCAAGCCTGTCCCTGAGACCACAGGCCCTGAGGCCATGTCTCACTTCCTCTCCCAATTTAATATAAACTTTGAGACGCGTCGGAGCGGACGTCCCCCTGTAATGCTTGCAAACAATTCTGCATATTAGGAAAGTCGATGCAAACGGGGAATTTAATTGACTCGGGAGGAAGAGGTTCGGAAAGTGGAGATAAACTTCTGCATTGAAAATACAAATTACCTAATGACTGTTATTTGCATTAATGTGATATTTAGAGACCTGCCGTCATCATAGCCACACTCCACCACTATAAAGTACTGCATGATTGCGAAATGTGAGAAAAGTGATGCTTGGTTTTCAAAACTGTTTACAAATGAAAATCCTGAACGCAGCCAACGGTTTCATGTGAAGCTGCACGTCTCTTCAGGTTTGGGCTTCCAGAGATTGAAACTTTTGATGAAAGGCCAAGCCATTCTAAGTCTGACTGTGTATTTAAAGGTGAGCCATTATGGTTCCTTAATCAGGCTGTGATAGTCTATGGGCTATACAAACATGTTCATTGCATTTTTGATTTTTTTTTTGTGCAAATACACAGATAAAAACTGAGATTCTAGTCTCCTCACATGAAAACAGCTGCAAAACAGAAGCGCGGCCATGCAGCTGCACAAGTTTGAAAAGCAGAAGTCGAACCCGCCGCACAATTAACGAGAACGCAGCCAACGGTTTCTGGATGGCAAGTCAGCAACAAAATTCTAGTCTTTTTTCCAGCGGCCATTGTGCGGCGCACACAACTGTAAAACCAGATGACCAAATGTGCTGTGGTTGCTAGGTGACGGGCAGCGCCTGCTGATTCGTGGTGTTTGAAACTGCTTGTTACGAATCAAAGGACTTTCAAAAGTATGCAGCTGCAGCGGATTTTGTTCAGGGATTCTAGTAAAGGGGGATGAAAACAAAAACAGTACTCAGCACGTGGACATGAGGGGAAGACCTTGACCCAAATCAGGCCAATGGCCAAAGAGAGGAAGTGACACTTGTATTTTTACACGCCATTCTTTAGCCAACAAACTCTGTAGAGAAAGGGGTGAAATACAGAAGAAAGAGACAAGTGCTACTAATGTTTTTCAAAGGCAATGAAAATTTTCTGAACCGTCCGGCAATTGAGACCTCCGCTAGTTCGTGACGGTGGTCCTCGCTCTGACGGACGACCTTCAGTATCTCGTTCTATTAACGTCCCGCGTCCCTTGTCCCCTCTCTGAGTATCGCCCGAACTCCCTGTCATTTTGGACACAAATAGGACTATAAATCTTTGATAAGGCAACAGCTGCTGGTAATAATAGCTGCACTTTTGTGTTGCTAAGTTGAGATGAGCGCAGGACATTTTCCCATGAAGTTCTCCTGTGAGAGAGGTCACGGTGAGACAACCGCTCTCCACTCGAAAAGGCCTCCTTCGTATAAAGACAGTGCAGAAGAGCCTTTTCTCCAAAGCCCTCCAGCGCTGTTTGGCCGACAGCGGTCCGCACCGTCGTGTCCAGCACGCACGAGGCCTGAATGGCCCTGTAGGGTAATTTTCAGGGGAAGCAGGACAGTTGTGAAGACATGCTCCGTTTGCATCGGTTCGTCGCTGAATCTTGCGGACGACTTTTCCTTTTTGGCCTCAGCAAGAATCAGCTCAATGAAATATCTCAGGAATGCAAAAGAGAAGCATTCGGGCCCCTAGAGTCAAGGTACGGTACGCACTAAATTGACTTTTTCAGGCATATTTCCACGAACTAGAATATTGCTAAAAAGTTTCAATAAGTCAATTTTTGTATGTATAGTTGAAGGGTTTGTTTCTGTCCAATTTGACCATTGCAGCATTCAACGTGTGTTAAAGACATCATTTATTGTTTGACAAGATGCGTAGCAAGCCTCCAAATTGCAGCTAAAACAGGCACACAACATATCTGCACAATATGTCACATCGCAATTTTGCTTGGATTCAATAATTGACCAGTTTATAAATCAATTGCCAATAATGTCTCTGCATGTTGGTGAACAATGATTGTGGAGTTGTTACTCTGCTTTACTCTACAACTTTGTCATTTTAAGTTTTTCTAATACGACTAAAAGAACTCACTGACACCATCTACTAATCAAAAATATTCTACAACAAAATATAAGTATAGGTGTGCGTGTTGCGATTTATATTCCAGTACAGTTTTTTTCCTCCACTTAACTTTCCAATTTATAATAACATGCACTGTGCATCAGCAATCTTCACCATGAAAGCGGAGGCCATAGAATAACATTTTAAAATGTCATTTCTATCGGTCCATATAACTTCCAGCTGATCATGTGTGAGTGTGTGTGGCTTCTTAGTCCAAATCATGACTCAAAATACCGCACTCACACACACACACACCAACGCAAAAACGGTGACGCGTTCGGTGTTCCTAATAATCTGTCTCCGACCATCATCAACCCTCCTCTCCTGCTTATCTCTCTGCGTCCCGCCGCTCCTCCTCAGTCTCCGCGGAGGTTCCGGCGCCAGGACACCGAGCGCACGGTTCCCTTCTTTTCCCCCTCCTCTCCTCCACGCACCACCGGCGTCGCTTCACTATTTCAACCTTCAACCTCCAAGATCTGGACTTGTTTCTTTTTTTTTTTTTTTTTTTTTTTTTTTTTTTTTTTTTTTT
>VMRN01000054.1:2526802-2537854 GCA_010277015.1 Poeciliopsis turrubarensis
TATATATATATGTATATATATATATATATACTAAAGGCAAACGCGTACTTCTGTCTTTCTGTCTTCTACAGATTTCCTCTCCACTCAAAATGCCATTGACATGCCTGTTTCGAAAACTCTGCCAGGTTATTTACCCTTTGAGGCCAACGCATTTGACTTTCTTAAATTGTCGTTAGCATTTTAGTATCCGGAATCATACAGTGTCGCCCGTACAGTCTGCGTGCTGCCGGTCTGGTGATTAGCATTTTCTCCATACCCCAGGTTCCTCGATGGCACCTCATTAGTCTCATTACTCTGTTTTTCATTTTGTCACAAAACACAGAAAATATTTGCATGCATTACCCTTGGGGTAGACGTGACCCTCGACATGAGAAAGAATGAGAGAATTCCCACAAAATCGGAACGGGTCATCCAAGAAGGCCAGAGGTGAGCAGAACCCAACCGTGATGCTGAAAGGTTCACGGTGACGATGAGAAGGACCGATCCTAGAAAAACCATGTCACACTCAAACATGAACGTGCGAGCCTGAGCGCGGAAAGAAATGGGAGTAAAGTTAATACAGTAGAAAACGATACGTACACATACAAATGATTTGCCACTTAATCCGAAGCGAGAAAAGCAGACGCAAAAGTTTCAGTCGTTTCCATGGGATGTCAGTTTTATCTTCACTTTTCCCCAACAAATTCAATGTTCCGGTGAGCTCAGAACAAAAATTAGACAACTTGGTTAGGTTTGCAGGTAAGCTAAAGTTTTTTGCAATATACCAGTGTCTGCTATGCCTCATATTTATTGATTGTTAATTTGTACTACATCCATAGCAGTGTGTCAGACCTTTCCCTAAAATAATTGAGTTTTAATTAAGCCACAATTGTAGCTGGCAAATTATATCTGCTCAGCAGGGGAAGATTCATCAAAAGATAAAGAAAAATTATAATAATTGAAATTCTTTGCCGTGTATCGCTTCACTCATGTTGACAGAAAGAGTCCAGGAACCAAGCACACACATTGCAGGGCGATTTATTTTTTCTTTTTCCAATCGTTAGGATGGAAACGCTTCCCAAAAGCGCCTGGATGATGGTGTCGCAGCTGGATGGCTGGGAGATTTGTCAGATATCTTAGAAGCCAGCGGGTACAAAGTTGTTAACCACGCAGATAAATCCTTTCCGAAAGCATCAACCTGCATAATCGGAACAGATAAGACGCACAGATACGTTTCTTTCTGCATTGCTATTCATTAATTCTCTCTGTTTTTCACATTACACCAACAAACCTAATAAGATGAACGATTTCTGTGGCAAACTGACAGAAAGTAGCACGTCGATGTAAAATGGAAGGAAAATGTTGATTTTCTTTTTTTTTTGTTTTGTTCATTTGTTTGTTTTCACAAATAAAAACCTGAAAAGTGCGGTGTGCATTTTTATTCAACCCTCTTTGCAGAGATACTGAGCAGAACCACCTTTTCTGGATTTGCGGCTCTAGAAAAGAAACAGCTGTGGCTAAGTCAAATCAAACGTGAAGCAGTTTCTCAGCCTGCCACAGATTTTGGCTTAAACTCAGCTGTGGACTTTGACTTGACCATTCTGACACATTAATATGAACGACCCAAACCAGCACAAAGTATATGTGAATGTGTATTTGTCCCTTTGGACCGTTCTCTTTTACCATCAGTCTTTCTACCAGCTAAAAAAAAAAAAATCTCACCACGTCACGATGCTGGCATGTCGCTCAAGAAGCTCGGGGCAAACTGTAACCCCAAATTTGTTTCGAACCCCTTCAGGTTTTATTTTGTCTAGTGCCTAATGATGCAAAATAATATTCCTCTCCTGCCATCTAATTATGCCTAATTTCCCTAAATTACATACCAAATACCAATATTTCTTCCAATCATATATGGTATATCCAACCAATTTCTGCTACATGCAGAATCTGGCTGGCAGCGATGACAGCAGTAATGCTTTTTTTATGTAATTGTAAGTAAATTCAGGCAGGCGGTGGCATTTGTGGAGGAATGGAAATTCCTCCATGAAGAACAAATTCATGTGTCGTTGTCTTCACCACTTTTGAACATCAATCTGTGGGACGTTTGAACATCCCACAGTTGATGATTTACCCTGGCTTTTCCTTGGAGGTAGCAGAGTGAAGGGGGCTGAATAGAAATTCACGTCACAATTCAGGATTTAAGTTGTAACATGTTTTTTTTTGTGTGTGTGTGTGTGTGTGTGTGTGTGTGAAGGTTTTGTGTTTTCCTGTTGCATAAAATCCCAGTGAAGATGATGGAAAGTTTACAAAAACCCACAATCAGTAATTAAAACATGTTACTTTTCATTGAGATTTATATGTATGTATATATACTGCTCAAAAAAATTAAAGGAACACTCAAACAACACAATATAACTCCAAGTACATCAAACTTCTGTGAAATCAAACTGTCCACTTAGGAAGCAACACTGATTGACAATCAACAATGATTTTGTTGTCAGCACATTCAACTTTGTACAGGACAAAGTATTCAATGAGAATATTTCATTCATTCAGATCTAGGATGCGTTATTTGAGTGTTCCCTTTATTTTTTTGAGCAGTGTATATATATATATTTTTTTGCAATGACAAACTGTTTTTCTTTCAGTTTCTCTTACAGTCAGTATTTTAGCTTCCTCAGTGTTATGGTGCAGAAGTTCTTCATCATGAACTTGGCTTCTTTCATTTGCAAGTACAACTGATAAGGCGACCTTCAACACTATTCACTGTGGGAAATATTAATCATACAGGTGAGAGGAAAAAAAAAAAAAGGATGTGATTCATGCATCTCCAGCTGCCATGTAGATAAAAACTGAGCCTACAGCTGTTCAAACGGATGTCGTCACAAGAGAGTTTGTGCTAAAGCCAGCGCAAATGTAGCGCTAGAAGCACCAATTGGCTGCAATGGTAAAGCCTTTACTGGCTGCTTTCTTTATCATGTTGTGAAATCAAAACTTTTTTTTTTCTTTTTTTTTTCCGCCCTTAGGATTCACCACAAGTTTTGAGTGAGATGGATACGCAATCACCAAATGTTACTAAAAAAAAAAAAAAAAAAAAAAAAAAAAAAGATTTGTCCAGATTTATGTCCTGCAAATGTATATTTGTACAGATGAGCGGAGGTTTTCCCCAGGTGAACATAAAGTTAATTTGTGAAGGGCTATTGCGTGCACTCCGGAGGATGCACCGTTCAGTATAAACTGTGTGTTTGTCCCATCACCTGCTTTGACCCCTGCATGGAGGAAGGCTGGAGTCACACGCGTCGGCTTTCTGCGAAAGTTCAGCACCTTTGAACTCTTAAAATCTTTCCTGCAATACAACAGAATTTCTTGGCGTCTTCATTGGATGCGAGCCCGGATCGGTTGATTGCAGAGGCTAAAGCTGACGGCTAGTCCGGTGTAAAACCAGGCCGTGGCGGCAGGGGCAAATTCTGTTCACGCAGAAGGCGATTTTTACCACAGGAAATGGAGGTTGGATGCCGCCAACAGTCCGCCTGCCTGAAACAAGTGCTGAAAGCGGACCATTCAGGTCAAAACAAACAGCTTTTAATTACATTATTATATTAACAGTAATACTTTCTCTCTTTTTTGCTTTATTTTTGTGTCAGACTGAGTGATTTGCATGTTTTTAAGTGTCTCCCACTGGAAGGTCATTGTAGGTGAAGCTCCTTTTCCAGTGAAAATAAACTTTGTCAGTTGCTGCTGACAAAGTTGGAGTGGAAGGAAAACACAGAAAACTTTCCATCGGAAACATCACAATTAACAAAATACAGCGTTCACAGGAAGGACGTTTGTTGTTTTGTAGATCGGAGAAGCAGAATTTATATTCTTTTAGCTTCAGCCTCTGGAACCAAAGAATTTGAATTAAAGAAGAGTCAAGTTTTTTTTTGTTGTTGTTTTGTTTTGTTTTTTACTGCAGGAAAGATGTTAATGGCTTTCACCTTTTAGACACAACTCCGCTTCAGACGTCCTTACCCGTCGCCTCCCATTTAAGAACCGGTCCAGTCGTGCGGGTTTTTGAAACGCCAACCTTCAGCGTCGGGCGAGTGGCTCCAAAGTGTTTGCCCCCAGTGGTGTACAGCTGTGAACGTGTGCTTTTTAATCGTGCTGTTACTTTTTCTCTACGTGCCTTGACACTTCATACTGTCTAAAACTCATGTGATGATGGCATTGCAGAGCGTTTTTTTTTTTTCCTCAAAAAAAAAACAAACTAACCGACCAAAGGTCTTTGTACTCTACAGACAGGTTGGCAATGTAACCGTAACAGAGAACTGTCGGATATCTCTTTTTGTTAATATTATATACCCAGCTCACATTGCTTACGTTTTGTCAAAAAAGCCGATGATTATTTGTGACTCTTTATTGTATTGTAATGTGATCAGCGATTGTAAACGGACGGGTCAGTGTTCTTGTCTCTGCAATTAAAGCGCAGCCCGTGGTCCAGCTGCCGTGTCTGTGCGTCAGTGGGTGAGTGGCACGTCGACTGTATGGACAAATGTTGCTCTTTGCGATAGCTTTGGCTTTTCTTAGAACGTTTCAGCGGCGGCGGTTTAGAGGGGCCCGCCGGGAATAGAGTCCCGGGTGGAATTTGAAGTTTCGTCTTGAACAAATAGAAACGTTGAGCTGATAAACTCCCCCCCAGCCGACGTGGGACCGGGTGAGGGGCCGGGAATTCCTCAAGGGGCTCCAACGATTGATGTGATCGAGAGAAAAGCTACAAGTGGAATGGAGGGAAAACACTGAAAGAGGGCGGGGGGAACCCTCTGAGCTGGACAGAGCTGGATTCTTTCAGCAGAGAGGTCAGTGAACTGTCACATATTCAAAACGCTGCAGCAGATTCAGTTTCGGGTCAATGCAAAGCAGCCACTGGTTTGTTTGCAAGCGAACAGTGACATGGGATATTTCTGCTAGAGTTCTGATAATAACCACAAAACAAAAAAAAGTGCAAAGTTACATAAGTAATTAATTCCACAACTTCAGCTGCAGTCGGTCCTCTGTTAAACCCGGACCACACGATGCAGATTCCTCTCGCTGTTGCTCCTTCCGTGAACCATTTTCCTTTTAATGGCCACTTACCACTGCAGCACACAGCAGCAGCACCACCACCAGCAGCAGCAGCACCACCAGCAGCAGCATCAGTAGCAGCAGCAGCAGCCATTACGGTAATCTTCTGACCCAGTCGTCTAGTCGTCACAGTTCACTTCAAACTCACATTGTTTTTGTTCTGCCGATATAACTCTCTGTTGCTGACTCCAAGTACTCTGTGTTCTCCGGTTCCCTTCAGTATCCCTGTTATAATGAGAACAGCAAGATGTGATTTTTTTTAAAAGAGAGAGAAAAATAAATCCGTCTTAACGAAGCTTTTGTTTTTAATTTCTGCATCTTAAAAATGCCTAAAATAGTTGGTTGTCATGGTAAAGGAATGGCTCCGTGTCTGTTCAGCAGGACAGCACACCTGCAGACGATGCGGCGTAATAAAATACTTAAAAATGCTCAATATTTATTTCGTTTTTATTGTTTGCTAAATTACGTTGAAAGTCTCTTCAAATGTCTTATCTTTCGAGTGACTAAGAGAATGTTGTGCATCTCAAAATGACATCCAACATCCATTTGTAAAGGGTTTTATTCACTGTTTGGATTTTTGCCCTGCACTTGACAGAAATGGCCTGATTTTAAGAGATCAGTCAAAACAAATGCGCCAATTCTTTTGTCTCACACGTCTGTGATATTTCACGACCTCTCATTACAGTTAAGTCTAAAATGATTCATTTTAGACAAGCAGGTCAGACTGGGGTGGCAGATGCTTAAATTTGAAGCATTGTATTTTTTGCATTTTTTTTTTTTGAGAAAAAGATGCATTTCTTGTTCTTGTTTAAATAAAATCTCTAAACGTAAATCTGCCACGACTAGGAACACCTTTTTGTCCTGACTGTACTGTAAACGAATAATATTACATATTCCACAAAAAAATCCAGCATGTTTCCCTTTTTGTTCATTGTGATTTTTCTTATTTTTATTTTTTTTTTAAAGGTTAATCTGACTCTGCGGGCTCCGTCTAAAAACCTGCCACACTTGAGAGAGAACCGCTTGTGACAGCGTTCCCTCACATCACTCCTCATTCCCTCTCCCGCCCGAGTCGCCTCCATATGAGTCACGAGTGGAAGTGTGGCGCCGATCCGAGGATTCACTTCCACTGTGAAGACAATGTATTCTGTAATGGACGCCGTGCTGGGGAGAGTTTTGCTGTCGCGTTGGCAGGCAAGAGTGCGGATACCGGCATGCACAGAGGGAAAAATATAAAAAAATAAAAATTTCAGAAAAAAGAACGTTCCAGACCGACACCGGCCTGCCACATAGGACGTTATGCGGCTCTTTTCTTTTTGAATGTCAATGTAAAAATGTCAGCTAACTCCGACAGTTCCGTTGTTTCGGGTTAGAGCCGGTTCCGGAGCGTCAGGGAGATATGGTTAAGCCTCCGAGTGTGACCTTTTCAAAAAAGCAAATGGAAAAGTGACCGATCAAAGTGAAAAAAAAAAAAATCTCTTGAGGTGGGATTGGGATGCCTAATGCACCCGTCTGTCTCGCTCAGAAACTGCGAAGGCAGCTACTCAACGGAACGGGGAAAAAAGTACCAGGCGTTTGAAACCTGAGGGTGTTTGAAATGAATTCAAAAATCAAAATCCCTTCCAGATACATTCGCACCAAGGCAGATTCCTTCATTTGAGCGTTCCTCAAACAAAGTTTGAGTCATTTTTGAGGGGTCATAGGTCAACTGACACCGGCGCTTCCAGGTGAATCGCAGCTGCACCAAATGAGAAGTCCTGCATGAACCCGGTGGAGTAAAACTGATTTGAGGAAACATAGACGGGAGCAAATGTGACTCCTGAACAGACCGACTGCCTTTTTAATAAAATGTACGACACAAGCAAGACAAACACCTGCTTACATTTAACTTTCTACTCCAATATGACATCGTTTTCTTCACCCAAAGTGTGGGGCTTTGGGGGCGTCGTAGCTCGGCTATGCTAATCAGCGTCTCCCGATTGCAAAAATAATGTTGTTGCCAAAGACACGCATCATAATAACTGTCCAAAAAAACCAAAAAATCCTTCCTTCTGCACAGCATCCAGAGGGAATAAATATCCAAACGTGCAACCCAAAAAATTGTGGAAAAAAATTTGTATAAACCTTTAACAAACTTTAAGTGTGACATCACATACATTTATTGTTTAACATTCACACATAAACATTCGCAGGAAAATCGACTCTTCAAACAGTAACCACGTTGTTGCACTGATATTACTGCTATTTCACTGAGTTCATCTGTTTATGGTACATGACCATTTGTGTCGTTGCGTTTAAAACCACATAACGCAAATATGGAAAGATGCTCCACGTCTGAGGTTAACGACAAACATTGGGAACTTCATCCACATTATCTATTCATGTTTCATCAAAGTTTTATAAGTGACTCATCTGTGGGAAAATGTGTCATATGTGGTGCATTTACAGGTGGAAGGTTTACCACAGTAACAGTCTCACTGAGCAAGAACATAAACTACCAGACTTCAGACGTCCACAGTCCTGAAGGGCCACATTCTGTCTGCGGGTGGAAATCTCGCCCAGCAGTTAATGACACGTTCAATGCACACTCATGTCCTCTGGACGTGGGTGTACGGTTGTCAACGTGAACTCTTAATGAAGCGCTTCTTATTCACGCCACACTGACAGCTTCATCGTCAATATTCTGTCACAGCTGGTGTTAGGAAAACCTTCATTCTTCATCTTCACTGCAGAATATCCCTTTAAGATTAAGAGCTTTATGAAGAGCAAAAACCAATTCAACCTCTGACTAGAATGCTGAAGGTGTGGTTGAATTTCACTCTGCGCTCCATCACCATCTTGTGGCCATCTAGTGGACTGCAATAGGAATGCCTTTATGAAACATAAATGGAGTTGTTTTGTTTAAAAAAAAATACAACTTGTAGCAACCAAGTACCTAAAGAAATGGCAATAAATAAATAAATAAATAAAATAAAAAAATGGATACAAGAAATTCACTACAAACAGCTGGAGTTGCAACTAAACCTTGTTCTCTGGTTTCGTGTGCGCGGGTTCCTCTTCCTTTTTTCAGAGTTCGAGTGGCCATCTGCTGCGTCTAATCTGGGCCAGTACAAGTCTCTGTGGACGCTTGGCTGGTTCGAAGGTGTGATCGAAACGAACACCTTCCGATTCCTCAGGTTCCACACCAACCGCCAGGACATCTGCAGCACGTTTCACGGCACAAGCAGGACGGCCATTTTGCGTTGTCAATCAGCTCTTTCAAAAGACAACTTAAGTATTAGAATTGTTTGTTTTTTTTAAATAAGGTAATTCTCATTTCCTAGAATGAATACTCTATAAAGTTAGAATATGGAGTAGTTAAATTGACTTAGACAGGACACGTGACGCGCTTTTAAACGTGCAGATTACATTTCTGTGGAGAGGATTAATGGTGTTTTTCATGCCAGGAGATTGGGCCTCCTTCTGAATCACTGTGGGCCTGGAGGTAGTTTTTATAGTTAATGTTCTCCCTGCACAGGACGACAGTCTTTGGCTTGTGGCCGTGTTTTTGCAGGTTTGCGGTCGTGCCACATGCTGTTTTGAAATATGGTTTTGCACTGCTCTCCATAAGACGCTCAAAGTTTGGGGAAATTGCTTCACACCGACTTTCCTTTTGTTTGTACGCGGCTGAAACTGAAGCTCCACGCAGGTGGACCAAAACAACAACAACAAAAAAAAAACATTTGAAAACGAATGGCAGTCTTTTTTTTTTGTTTGTTTTAAATCAGAGAACACACTTTTCTCATTTCTCAGCGGAACTAGATCAGTGCATCTCAGGACACAACTAACACCTTTTGATCATTTGCAACTGCACAGTTTCCGTTTGGCCCGACCAGCTGCAGCGGTGAAGCAGACTGAGAAAATCTCCGTTGGACGCCTGGTCGGGTTTGTTCCTCTCCGATGTCACTCGACGAGGAACAAACCCGACCAACTCCTTAAGTTGGGGGCTGTTTGATTTCATCCTGTCAATTTTGATGCGTCTCTATGCTTTTGTCTTGTTGTATTGGGCAAAATGCTGAAACAGAACAAAAACACCTGGTGCGTCATTAAATAAATAACCGGTTCCATAATATTGAACCACAAAGTTATTAAATGCTAAGACTGAAGTTTTTCTGTCCTGGTTTACTTACTGGATTTAGCGAATCCAGATGATGTCGAGGAAGGCTTGCTTATGTGGAAATTTAATGAAAATGAAGTGTGAAATGCAAGCAAACAGTGTGAGTCACAAAAACGCACATGGTAAAGAAACATAGGGATTTGAAATAAAAAGTAAAAAGTCAATCGTTTGAGAGAGAAATTAGATTTTTTTAATTCTTTTTTGGAGGGTGGGGGGGCAGAGAAAAACAGAGAATTACAAATTTTGAATACGTTCATTCTGTCCAGGTTCATAAAACAAAGCTGAAAAAATCTGAACTGAGACCAGAGATAAAGTCAAAGTTTCTCCACCGGTGGACGACAAACAGCAGAAATGCCCAACAGACACTGACGTCGCGAAACCACATTTCCTCGCCCGCGTTTCTCTCAGCTGCCAGAAATGCTCCGAAGTTCACTGGTGCTTGTCAGCAGAGTCATCGCAGCGGCTTCGTTTTACTGCATAGCTGAGTTCAACCGCGTAGCTTCTCCTTTTTTTTGTTTTCTTTCAAACACATGCAAGTCTGATGACTCACAGAATTGATCAATAAACCCACAATAAAAAAAAAAAAAATCCAAAAAGGTCTCCCAAATTTTAACATAAAATAACTGTAGTTACTAACAAAAATGTAATTGCAGCTCTAAAAAACTTACAATGAGGCTTCTCCATCGCTATGGAGTCTTATTTGCAGAATTGGTTGAATTGATCCAATTGGTTAAATCTGATCAGTTTTTGCCTGATCAGATTTAAACATGGCTTGTGACAAAACCGGAACAAAACCTGTTTACAGGTTTGCTTGCCGGTGCGTTTTGGATCGACGTCTTGCCGAAAAACCCGAGGAGAGGTCGCAAACGGTCCCGGGGGTCACGCCGGCTTGGAAAGCTTTCTTCCTTGAAAAGGTGAAATAAGCATTTTAAAGCAAAGAAGAAAAACGAGAGGAGAAATGTAAGAGGGCAAATGATTGTTCAGCTGCATGCTGGCTCCAGATGAAATTTGAGCTCATTTCTCCAGAATTGCTCACGCAGCAGCAACTTATGCAAAGCAATTGGTGCCTGTTCGAATTGCTGTAATTACGCTAATCAGACTCCAGTGACAAAATCAAAACAAAAATATCAGAACGCTTCATTAATCTCTCTTTTATTCATATTATTATTATTATTATTATTATTATTATTATTATTATTATTATTATTATTGAAGCCTTTTCCTGTTTCATTAGTATGTCATTCATACTAATTCAAACATTTCCATGGCTCTCTGTTTTGTCCTTTGTTGCCCTCCCCGCCCCTACCTTTAGGCCGGCAACCTGATTTCTTGAACTCTGTGTCTGATTGGCTGTTTCAACCCCGTGACGACTCCTTCACAGGAAGCTCTGGGAGCTCAGAGCAGAGCAGCTGATTTATTCAAACAAGCGGATCAAAAGTCATGCACAAACACAAAATCCTCAACAAAGGTGGAGGCTGAGTTAAAAGCCGCCTGAAATTCCTGTTCATATTTCACCTTTTGTTCAATATTCAGTAACATAGTTGTGTTCTGTAAGGCACGGTGATCATAAAGAAGCCGTTTGAACATTCTGCACTCAATCCAGTCCCAAAATAAAATGGATTAATTTGTATTTTTGTTAGTTGAAGTCCTTGAAAAAAATTAGTTATTAAGTAACTGCTTCATTATCTTGCAATTTACCACATACCTCAGCTGCTGAAATGCTTATATATATATATATATATATATATATATATATATATATATATATATATAGATAGATAGATAGATAGATAGATAGATAGATAGATAGATAGATA
>VMRN01000054.1:2537864-2775483 GCA_010277015.1 Poeciliopsis turrubarensis
ATAGATAGATAGATAGATAGATAGATAGATAGATAGATAGATAGATAAATATCTTTGGATTTTAGACTTGCAAATCAAATGCAATACTTTTCATTTAGTATTTAAGACACACTACAAAGTTACACGATAAGTCCTAACAATATACAGACTTTGTGGGGGTCTTACCTCTGTGTGTGAGTGTTAAGAGGTGGTGGTGGGGGTGGGGGTCCTCCTGACTCACAGATGGGGAAGTCCCGCACCAAACATCATATCCAAATGAGCTTCCATGCAGAAAAATAGGAGCGTTTCTCTCATGCCGTTTGTCTTCAAAAACAGATCCTCCCTTCGTCTCACAAGGTAAGTGATCTCTGCTGCAGAAAAAGGAACGTCTATTTTCTTTTGGTATTTTTGAACAAGCTGAACGCTTGCATAGGAAGTTTGAATATAATCCGTCGAGGGGTTCAGTTCGTTCTGTTTCTGCAATTGAATTTACACAGAAACAAACAAGAAGTCAGAGAAAGGCAGCCAAGAAAGCCAAATTAGGATTGTGAATTTTCAATTTTTGTGTGTTTGTGTTTTTTTTTTTTTTTTTTGGCCATCGACACATTTAAAGTAGTCGCAGGCTTGGTGCTTAGTAAATCCGAGAAAGAAAAAAGAAAACAGAAAAAGAAACCCTACAGGCTGCTGGTTGCTGGGGTGTGACAGGTGTACTCAAGAATAAATCGGGCCAGCAGCCCTGAGCGAGAAGGCGGCCGAGGGCGGAGGAGACCTGTGAGCTTTTTACACTCCGCTGCTTCACTGCTCGCTGGAGCAGAGAGAGAACAAGAAGATACAAACTCTAAAGAGACAAACGCGTGTGAGCTCAAGCCAAGCTGAGATGTTGGTAATTACGTTTCTGTTCTTTTTCTCTATTTTTCTTTTTTTTCTTTTTATGGTAAGGTGGGAAAAAAAGAAATCGCTCTAACTTTTGCCACGTTTGCTCAGAAAGCGTTTCAAAAGGCCAGAAGAAGAAGCGCTGGTTATAACAGCAGAAAAAAAAATAATAAAAAAAACTCAGCTGAAACTCTAAGTACAAATAACGTAACGCAAATAATGTAATATGCGACTGGCATGAGTGATATTTGGCTCAACTGTTTGCACTATTCAACTGTATAGGTTTTCCAGAAGGACCAAAAGCTTCTGAAGACCATTCAAGGTCAAGTTACAAAAATTTGAAAATTAGTTAATTAGATCAAATTTCTGTTAGTTTATTGATAGCAGATTAAATACATTTTATGTGTTTAAAGATACTAAAAATATTCTCAGACAAGACAAGAATGTGTTCAGTAAAGCTTCATAAAAAACACATAAAAAACAGCCTCTCTTCAGGCTCAACAAGGGCTGAGTAATCAGATTACCCACTGATGTGTTTCATAAAATAAATTTCTTATGAAATATAAAGGGCTAGGATTTAAAAAAAAACAAAAAAAAAACGCCTAAACAGCAACATGCTGTTTATGCTTAGAAAAATATATATATATATGGGAATCGACAAAGTTCAAACGTTTAGCCTGAATTAACTTTTGTTTGAATTTTAAAGCCCAGTCTGACCCCCAGCTATTTTCAACTAAATGCTCAAGTTTCACTCTGAAAGAAAAGATGACGTCCAGCTGGGGTTTTCGGGAAAGTAGAAGACAATTTCCAAATGAAACTACATGACTCAAGTGTTTAGATTTTATCTCCACAAATTTAGAACCAACTTCAACTCAAAAACCTAGAAGCATTCATAGCTACCTTCGACAGAATAGAGCCAGCTAGAAAAATAAAGTGACGACGTCATCTGCGTAAAGCGTCACTTTGGCTGTAGATATATTCTTCCCAATATTCTTTTTTTTTTCTTCTTTTTTTTTTTTTTTTTAAAAAGGGTATAAAATTCTTACTTCTATACAATGTTTATATCAGAATCATAGATTTCAGCAACAGTAGGAAGTTTTTTAAATTATGAACAAGCTCCTTGAATAACAGGAGCTGGACATGTGGAAGCGTTTGACCACAAAGTCTTACTGGGAGAGTGATAAAGTAAGATGACTTAGTGGATTTTATTGAAACACATCACACCGAAAATCAGCAAAAAACAAAATCTAATCCTGTGACATAGCAGAGGCTCGATCAGTTATTAGAGACCATTCGCCTGCCCACTTTGACTATTTAAAAATGTGTTTCTGTTTCACATGGGAGTCTGCTCTGTGTGGGTCTGTGTTCTTTTCAGAGTGACGGCCTCTGGGGGGCGATGGGTAAAAGATGCAAAGAGGGTGAGCTGCCAGACACCTTGACCAGATCATGTGTGCCCTGTCGCAGATTATGTCAGCAACTGCCTGCATCCCCAAGCTGTGCCGTTCACTGTGGTGAGCAAAGTATTCTGTCATTTTCTGATTTTTTTTGGGTGGGGTGGGAAAGACATTTTGAAAACACATTTTTTTTTTTCTTCCACTTCGGTTATTTTCTGTATTGTTACTTTTTTATCCTGCGTCTGTAAACTTATGGTCTCAAGTGTAAGATCCCACAGAGATGCCACATTGAAGGTCGCACTTGCTGATATTACAAAAGGGATATACGTTAAGGTTCCAAAGTCTTGTTTTTCTAACTCCTTTCACTTTTCTTTCCCGAAGAGCCTGCACTCTGCCAGGCTAAGGCTGGGCACTACTACGACAGGCTGCTGAGGAGATGCATGAAGTGTGCAGACATTTGTGGCAAACATCCAGCGGAGTGCTCCCCACACTGCCCGAGTAAGTACCACTCTGCCAGGGATTCCAGTTTTGAAATGAATGACAGATTTGCAGCTGAGAATTCCAGATAAATTCCAGGCAGAAAAAAACTAGGAAGTCCCAGCCAGGCTGTCATCTTTCTACACAATTCCACTTGATTCCGGTCTCCCTTCAGTGCTGAGAATTTCTCCCACTGAGCTTGATTTTTCCAGTTGAATTTCAAATGGGCCAAATAGCAAACAGGAGGAAGAGTTTGCAACAATGACCTTAATTTTTGTGGTTTTAAAAATTGTTGCCTGTCTATATTGGGTTGTAGTTTAGGCAATGGCAGCAGAGGAAGTGAACAGTTGGTGTTGGCCACGCATCCAGATGTTGTCCAAATAAAGTCAGAGCAATAGGAATATTTGACACTACATATAAGATGTGGCCATATTTAGTGGGTTGCTTACAATGCCATCTATATCCGGTAACCTTCATATACATACAAATGTCAGGGTCAAGCATTAGCGATTAGGCAAAATTAGATCCAGTCGATTCAAACTTCAACCTAGTCCATGTTTCCAGCAAGCAATCCTTTCTCAAAAGTTGAGGATCCAGCGCCTATGTATGAAGCAAAACACAGAACAAGTCCAGCAGCAGTAACAGGCATTTAAGACTCGACAACACTGAGAGCCCTCAGGAAGATGTTCTTTTTGTTTCCTCCTTCAGCTCAGTCACCTCTGATGCCGACCAAAAGACTGCCCTCTGAAGTTAGCAAACACGCCGTTACCACCAACCCACCACTAGGATCTTTGGACCCTGCCATCCAATTGTACGCCCTCCTAGGTTTATGCACAATACTGCTGGTTTCCAGCCTGTGTCTCGCCTTGGTTGTGCTTCTGAGGAGAGGAAAGGCCAAAAATTCAAACACCAAACCCAGAAGCACCAAAAACCAGACAAATGCTGTTCAGCCAGGACAGGAGTCCGGCTTTCCAGAAAGTCAGACCGGAAGAAGCCTCAAAGGTTGGTGTGGTAAAAACCCAACAGACCCGATTGATGTCGTTACATTTCCGAGAATATCGTTTCTGTCTTTTCCAGATTGTGCGTCCAGCTCAACCTATCCCCCCTGCCGTGAGTCATCAGAGGACTCCTACCCAACGGAGACCTGCGCGTGCGTCCACTGTTTCCCTGACCTGAGGGGGCTCAGCCAAGACAACAACAGACAGCAGAAGCCTTCCTATTCATTCTACCAGCAGGGCATCCTTCATAGAGCCAACATCCAAAACGGGGGCTCCCTGTGGATGGGGGGCAGCCTGAGCGCCTTGTGTCCAAAGGCCCAGCAGGAGGCAGCAGTGGGATGAGGTCCATCTGCAAAACCAGAGCTGGAGGATTTCTCCTTGGGATATCGAAGGTTACTAGTTAATGCACAGTTGACTGATGAGGGAGTGCTCAGCGGTAAAACGCAGAACTTTGTGGCAACCTGCAACGTTTTAGACCTAACAAGCAACCATGATACTAAGATCTAATTAGGTCTGACACATGAAACTGACTTTCAGGGACACTTTTACCTCATGTTTCTCAAAACGTGACATCTGTTCTGAAATTTTTCTGTACAGTTTCTCCATGACGACACTTAAAATGCAGTCGAGGAGCAACAAGGCAACTCTGGTTACACTGGCTTGCAGTGATGTAAAATGCTATCACATCTTGTCACGTTACAAACACAGACTTAATGGATTTTATTAAGATTTTTGTGGCCAGCCAACAAAAATGAGTAATTAGTGAAGTGAGCGTAACCTGACAAATTGTGGGGATATTGCTTCTGTAAAGATTTGCGTGGTATCATCCAGTTTGCTTTCAACAAAATGCTTTGCTACGTTTTCATTGGCGTCCGCTTGTCTGCCTGAGAAAACGAAACATGACAAATAAAGAGAATCCCACCGAGCTGTAAAGTGAGCAGAAGTACTTGACCACCAAGAACAGGTGTAAAGGTCAAAGGTTCCTGCAGTCATTTCAAAAAAAAAAAAATGACTGGGCAGGAACCGTCTCAAAGCAGAATCCCTACAGCTTCTAAAATCGTCTTGGGAGAACTCCGGTACAGTGTTGAGAATTCTGAGTCACCGCAGAAGCTGATCAGTGGTCGAGTGATAAATCAATGTGATATGCAAACTCTCGACTGTTTTTTTTTTTATTATTAAACATAAATCACAAGGTCTCAGTAAGAGGGCCTGAACCTGTCTGAAGCAGGAGCACAAGGAAGGAACATTGTAGAGGTTATAAAAGTGTCAACAAACCTAATAAAAATGTTGGGTTTATGGAGCAACTTCAAGGCAAACATCTTGACTCCGATCTGGAGTCAAAAAGTGTGTTGTCCCTAGCAACGCTTCCATACCCCAGATTTAAATCACTTACAAAGATGCAGATGAAAAATAATTTGTTTTTCTTAAAATAATAAAAATGTTGCCTAAAATGCAGTAGCGTAATTTTATAGTGCACGTTTGATCATTTGTAGCAAATATGCGGCTAAAAACAGTACCTAGCGCCAATATGAGTATATAAATATTGAGTAACAGATTAATAATTGAGTAGCAAAAAACATAGTTTTCTGTTTTGGAGGGTTTGTAAACAGATTTTGAAGCAGGTGAAGCTAAAAACAGCCCACTTGAGTTCTGGGTACAATAAATTTAAAAACAAATTTATATCTTAGATGAAAAATGTATATTTTTGTATAATTACTGCTGTTTTTTTTCCAGCAAATGGCCTGCTACATTTCTGTTTACTAAATCAGCTTATTTTGAGAATCGATTCCCAGTTGACGTGAAGCCATCTGTCAATCATTCCAGTGGCGGTTTCTGATATGGGCAACATGGGGGGAAACCACCCAGCGCGGCATGTTGTGAGGAGCGTGATGTCATGTTTGTCGCTGTGAAAGTGCGCATACTGAATGTTTGGTGTGTACAACAAAAAATACAGAAATCAAACAAAAAAATTATTTTCCCAGATAGTTTCTTTATTTGAGTGTTTCCATCACTCTGGCCAGTTTTTGCAGCAGTAACTGTGTGTGTGTATGTGTGTGGAACAGCTGCTGAGCTCAGACAGGACAGTTTCCCCGGCTTCCGTTGGCTTTTGAGTTTTCACCTGTTGTCTCGTACGTACACACATCATATCATCGTCATCATCATCATGTGAGCAGAAGAGAAAGAAAATTTTAAAACATATCAAACTGTGATACCAGCTTAGACAGCATGCTGAATGCAAGTACTGATTCAGTACACAAACGTACAGTGCATACGCACGACACACGTGCATACAAACAAGATCTCACACTTTGTCTTTTTTTTTTTTTGTTTTTTTTTTCTCTTTACACAGAACACATTTTATACAAACATCTCTACGCTTTGGAGTTTCTTCCTCTTGCGTAGACGGAAACGGACGGCTCAGTCGGAGCGGCGTGCGGCTCACGGGTCAACGCTGCGGCTTTTGACCCTTCACACAGACTCGATCTTCTTTATCTTCCATTCGTTTCGTTTTAGGACTTTTACCTGAAACAGCAACACGACAACATGCCGTCGACGCGGGGAGGGGAAAAATAATAATAAAAAAAAAAAAGTCACAGAAAACCAACGAACAAAAAAAAACAAAAAAAAACCTATTGGCATTCCGTGTCGAGATCATCATAAATTCATATTTTACTGCAGTAAATAACCTCACAGAAACTGTACATTTATGCAGAATGATGTTGAATTAAGAAAAAAAAAGACAACTATTCATATCCTGAAGGAATTTTTTATCTATGTTTTACTTTAAAAAAAAAAATAAAAAATTAAAGTGATTAATGACTTCCTGTGTCGTAAATGTGAAACACAGGAATGTCAGCTTTCTTTTATTCTGGCCACACGGAGTACAAGGACACAGATTAGCCCCCAAACAGGAAGGTAAAGGAGAAAAGTGTCCATGGCAACCAGTAAGACACCAGCTACATGCCAACCAGTTGTCAAACCTACTACAACTGGTGTTGAGGGAAGAAAAAAAAAAAAAAAAAAAAGAAACAAAGAATGAATTTGTGTTAAAGCTCCTCTTAAAGTGGACGAACCCAGACAGAAGAACCACCGATTACGACTTCAAATAGTAAAATACGGTAGCAGCTAAAGATAAAAACACACCATGGCTGAAGGGGAGCATCCTACACACTCATTTGAGCTGAAGCGTGCCAAGACAGGGGGGAGGCAAATAACTGAAATAAGACAATGATTTCGCAAAAAATTGGGACTCTTCTTAATTTTGTCGGGGTGAGATTATTGTAATGCAATAAAAGAGAAATTTATCGGCTTTTACAACAGCTAACCCGGCGGCGCCAATAACTGTTTTGCACTAGATGAAGAAAAACAAACAAACAAAAAACAAAAATACGGCAATAGCAGCAGCTTCACAAAAATCATTAGCATCTTTTTGTCTTCTGTGTACAAAAACATGATTGACGACACGATTCAACAGACAAATAATGCATTTTGCTTTTCTTTTGTCAAAGAGAATGCAAAACCGTAAACAAACCATTCGAATGCAAGATGTATAAAAATATATTTACTGGGTCATTTCCCCTCTAACTATGGAAGCCTTTTTTTTTTATTAATAATAATAATAATAGTACCACTACAACAATCTGACAAATAATTGGAATAATGTTAGAATACTGTCAGATGATGGTCTTCCATTATTCCCAACTCTGGACAGAAACTGCATAATAAGACAAACTTCCGTGCAAAAATATTTGGTCTTGCAGAGGAGTGTTTGCACGTCAGATGAAGTATCGTGTCCGGAAACGTTGCCTGTGATGAATGCGGCTGTGCAAGCACGGAGACGGAAGTGGGGTTTGAAGAAAAAAAAAAAAAAAAAAAAAAAAAAAAACTTCCCAAAGTTTTACGTCGTGATCAACAGAAAAAAAAAAGTCGGGATAAGACACCAACTGTCCATGATCTAAAAAGCAAGAGCAGACTTTCACAGCTTCTTTTTCCCTCTTTATGTCCTGAATTCAAGTGATGACTTCAGCAAGAACACAAATGTCTGTATTTATAGCGGTTTTGCACGAGTCATTTTTAATGGGTTTCATCTCTGCAGCAGGGTCTTGCTGCTGCGCGGAGGAATGGTGGTTCTGCGTTTTCAGCCAGTCTGGCGTTCCTCGTCTCCATGCCTCTCGCTTACACACTCGTCACCCTCTCCTGATTGGGTTTCTCCCGGAGGCTATTCGTACTCCAAGAACTGTTTGTGATAAAACAAGAGGTACCTGAGGAGAGGAGAGGACGTGGGGTCAGAACCGAGCCTCGTCTTAATGGTGGAGCCCGGATGAGGTCCGCTTACCCTTCACTATCGAGCACGTCTTTGATGCTAGCCTTGGTGATGATGGCGTCGTCGCACTTGAACCACTGGTCTTTGTGCTGCCGGATGAAGGTGGTGTAATGGCCGCTCTCTAGTGTCCCCTGGTGGTTCACCACGGCAAATAAACTGTACCTGGAACCAGGGAGGGGAAGAGAAAGACAAATATCAGCTCTCACAAAATTAGAAAATTTTATCAAACGGAGAGACGGGCTAGAATTAATCTACGTTTCAGTTATTTTCAATCAAAAGCAGCTCTAAACAAATGAGGGTTTCGGCTTCAGTTCAAAGAATTCTGGGAGGTTTTCTGGAAGCTTGTCCCAGATTAGAGGAGCACAAAAACTCCATGTTTGGTTCTGACTCTGGAGTCGATTTGAGAGGTCTGGAAGCTTGGTACAAAAACATCAACGGATCTTTACTGTAGCATTAGCAACATTCTACATTCTGCAGCCGTCTGATTTTTTTTTTTTTTTTAGGCAGACCTTTCTACAAAACGTCAGGAGAAAAGGTGAGAAATTGCTTATTTTTACTATAGAAACCAGGCTTGTGTCCATTGGTGTAAAGCTTACTTGTTGTCATTGTTGAACGCCTCCACGGTCTGCTGGTACTGCCCGTTCATCCTGCTCTCCTTACTAAAACAAACACACATAAACACAGATAAATGAATCCATCCGTCACATTCAAGTTACAAATAATGCGTGGGCCGCATGAGTGAACACATCAGACTTAAAGTGTGAAGGATATGAGGTCCAGCCTCACACGGGGAACCAATTACACAGGGTTACAAAAAAATATATTTTTTCGGAAGTTGTCTGTTTTTTCGGCTGAATTAGGACTATTTTGCACCACTGAATACAAAAATGACATCAATTTTTCTCAATCAGGTCAGGATTTTATTCTAAATTGATTTAGAGAAAATCGATCTTCTGACTAAATTAATGATATTAATCAGTTCATTCCCTATAATATTTCTCAGCCAAATAAAAGGTTTTAGGAGAAAAAAAATTGTTTTCTAACAGAGTGTTAGTTAAATGCTGCAATGTTGGATTTTTGGACTTCTCAGGGTAGGTTGATCAAGTTAAAAGGCGGTTTGTTTTACTCGGTTATGTCCAGATTGCCAGCTCTTCTTTTCATTTCCGCTCACCTGGAGGCCATGAAGGGGGTCATGTCCAGCTCCAGTGGGAACGAGACGTAAGTAGTGATCTTCCTCCGTAGTTTGGCTGAATGTTCAAATCTCTGACACACACACACACACACACAAACAAAGGAGTGTTAGGTCTACGCTGTGGTTTATCGACACAGTTGTTTAAAAAAAATAATAACAATAAGGTTTAACTGTTTTACTTTAAGGTGAAAACAGGCCACAATAGGCAACTTCTTCATGGTTAACTGCTTGGTGGATTCCTGGTAACTATGGCAACCGCTGCACTTGATCTTGGCGCTGCTGCCGAGGTGCTCCGGTCTGGTGAACCTGACAGGTGAGGGTTTATTTTTGGTTTTTTCTGCACCCAAATTTGCACAGCCGCCCAACCCCTTCAGGAGATTTGGAGGCAAACACTTTGGATTTGGTGCAGGTTACCTGCGCAGACAGTCCATAAGTGTTGTGGCTCCAGTGGCGTGACTCTCCCCGTTAAGTGCTGTCACGTCTCCTCCGGGGCTGAGGGGCCAGAAAGGCGTGGAGGATCCGGGTAGGTCCAGGCTGATGTCCCAGAATGGGTCTATGGTTGTCGAAACACCACTGAGGACGCAACGGAGGAATTGGAAAGATGTCAAGGAAACGTGACTTTACAGAGAATGTCAGCCGGTGTTTTAAGGCAAAGACACAAAATAAGTCAAACTGGCCCAGCAGAACCAAGAGTGTGCAAAGAAATTAAAACAAAGGTGTTTGAAGTTGCCTACATGACAGGAAAATGAATAATGACAATAAATTTCACGTCCCCAACTCTCATCTTTAAAGCTGGTCGACTAATTTAAAAACAAAATACAAATATCATGAGTTATGTACATCTCTTAAATAACTTTTCAAGGTTAAAACACAATGGACTGGGTCCCATCAGTTCAGAGGAGGCATGCTCTTGGTAATGAGAGGCCTTTAATTAGGCCATCAGTTGTGACTGAACCAGCCCATAACATGCACTAAATTTTTAGTTAGTTTCTCTTTTTCCTAATGTTTTTACACATTCTTCTACAACCTTTGTGTAAATGCTAAAAAAAAAAAAAAAAGACAACTTAGGAATGCCCCACAGACAACACTCAAAGACTTCAATATGTTCAAAAGGAGTAATAGCCTCCACCAGGTGGAGCTAGAGAGCCGAATCTCAGGCATGCAGTCTTGATGCTGCTGCAGTGTAGTGGCTCTGAGTGCAGATGTGAGTGATAAATAACAGGGTGGATCACAAGGAGACGGGAGTTTTATAGGCAGAGCAGCGTCACCGCTTCCACTTTTCATGCTTTTATCTCTTCACTCCGAGTCTCCAACGGGGCGGGGCGAGGGTTCATGTTTTTTACTCACACACACATTACACACACACACGCACACAGACACTTACTGGCACACTTGGCAGGTGACGTCAGACTGCAGACCCCCTGTAAAGATTTGGTCAATGATGCAGTTACAGTGGTTTGGGTTGTTGGCTTTCTTCCCGTTGTCGTCTGCAGAGACACACAGAAATGTTCGCTGTGACTGCACAGCCACACACCCTCATGATCTACCCAAAGGGAATCTCTGTGTTCCTGTGTCACCTTTGCAGTGTCGGTGCAGCACGTCCAGCGCCGCGATGAGGAACTCGTGGGCGTCCTGCTGCTCGTAGCCGGCCAGGTGCCGGGCGTGGGTCCACACCAGGTGCAGCAGGCGGAATGGGATGTGAGGGGAGCGGTGGCCTGAGTAGAACTGAACGAGGAAATGAGTCAACTTTCCTCTGGGTCTCCCCCATCTTGGAGAGGCAAGTTAAAAAAAAACGATCGTCACCTCCTGGAAGAGTTGGGACATCTCGCACACGAGGCACGAGTTGCTCTGCATCTCGCACTTGTGTCGGTCGGACAGGAAGAAGTCGCGCAGCAGCGGCGTGTGCGTCAGTGCCTGGACGATGCAGTTCATGAAGCAGGTGTTGCCCAGGTTGATCAGACCGCGCAGGCCTGCAAGACAACGGCATTGGTCATCGATGAGGAAGTCATTCTGACGCACGCTCACGAGAGCCGCCTGAAAGCCTCGGACTTTTCTGCTTCGTGTCCAGTCAGAATGTTATGGGTTTACAAAGATCATTTACTCATTGAGCCATCAGGAATAAAATATCCTTTACATTGAACAGATGGGTTTGTGTTAAGATAAAAGACCTTCGTGCTCAAATTAAAGGCTGAAATACATTAAAAATAAATGATCACTCAACTTACTGTGAGGAATCTTTTCTCATAAAGGTTTATTATAGAATTATTACAAAAATGATGCAGTTTCAAAGATATTATTTGAAAATCAAGCACTTTCCAAACCCACTGCTGCTACAAATCAGCCAAGATCGAAATCAGCAGGTCAGGTTCTAAATGTTGTCCTGTGTTGAAATGGTCCAGTCAACATTTGGTCTTAAATCATATCAACACCCAGGAGGAAGACTTGAAAATACAATCCATCTAATCTGACTGATCTTGAGCTTAAGCCTGTCACGGTAACACATTTTGCTGTACAATAAATTGCTACGTTATTGCAACAACTGACAATATTGTTGTCTTGAAAACATTTTCAAGTAATATAACGGAAATGGCAAAATAATTCAAGAACACATTCTCAATGTCTAATGAACTTTTATATTCTATAAACATCTAAAACTGGAAGTCAAAGAGATTTGAAATGTCCAAAATAAACAAACAAAACAACAGAAACAACAAATAAAATTTATTTTATTTGTTGCGACAGTTTTTTTGGAAGCAAAACTGTCCTTCAGCAAAAAGACCAAAGCACCAGACTGAAGACTTTTCATCCAGTTTTTGGTAGAAAAAGAGAAAAGAGGAAAAATGCACACGGAAATGATCCGAGTTCGTTTTAATTTATCATGCAATTAATTCATGTATTGTGACAGGCCTAGTTGAGATATTTTTCAAGAAAAAGCTCAACTAGGTCGTGCAGTACCATCCAGTACACAATTAAGCTTTACTTCTTAATATCCCAATAAATCCATTGATGGTTGTAACTGAAAACGTCTATGTTTCTTTCTGCAGAAACAGAGGACAAAGCGTTTCCCCCCTATGAGCTGACCAAGGCGAGGGAGGTGGTGGGGGTTGGGGGATCAGGAGGCGGCGTTCTCACTGACGAGCAGCCAGGCCTGGAAATCCCATCATCCTCTAACAGTGCCAGTGATGCTAATGGTGCTGGGCAGATCTCGGCAGGCTGCAGCGGGGTGTTAAAAGGTAACGGCAGGAGCATTCAGCGTCGCACACGGCCGGAGGCTGCTGCTGTCCAACATTTACCGATGCTGCGTCCTAATTATACCCCTGACGCGACATGAGGACTCAAATTCGCCAACAATCTACACGGTGCATCGTCTAATGGTCTAATTCATTGAACGCGTCAGTGAAACAGCTCGATCCATCAGGTCCAACTGCTACACCAAAACCATAAAACCCCATAAATAAAACATCGCTGCTCTTTACGCCTCTGCTGATCTCCGATCTTGAAACAGAAGAGCTGGCAAAATGACAGAGACGGCAATTGGCTCCTGTGCTTTTTAGTGTGTGTGTGTGTGTGTGCAGAGGCACGAACCAATAGTACAGTTGGAGGTGATCCTCCTCCTCTTGGGATTGTGGCGCAGCAGCTCCAGCTCCCTCTTGGTTGGCTCCCATGTCGAGTACTTTTCCCCGATGCCTGTGGCGCAGAACGAAGGCGCCTTTTCAAAATTCATCGATGTCTTTGATTTGAATTTTACTTCAGGACTTGTGTATGCAGGGTGATCTAGCGACGGCACTGTTGGACAAAGCTGTACAGTGTGGCGGCGAATACTTTTGCAGTCACACTGTATTTTAGCGCAGTTAGCTTGTCGGGCTACGACCAGATGACCCTGACATTGATGCTGCCATCATCAGCGGCGTCGTTCCAAAATCGAACGTAGAAAATCATCCTCACACCCACGGCATTTGGCATGTAGGTCTGAATGCTTCACTTTTGTCACAGCTGACCTTCTAAGAGTTTCCTCTACAGGCAACTGATCATGACGCACCGCTACGACAACATGAAAGCTGCCACACCTAAAAACCAACATGGCTGTGAGACTACTGTGCGCTGTGCTGCTTACAGGAGTGACGCAAAATGAAGTGGAGGGAGAGAAAAGGCAAAAGAAAGGAACCTAAGGAAGGTTATGTTGAACGCACTTTCAGTTTCAAGCCTGTGAAAATGCCCTTAATGTTAGCATACGCTGCATTTGAATGACAGCGACATAGTTAATGAATACAGTTTGGCCTTAATGTGTAATGTTTCAGACATGTTTTGAACAGAACGACGCAGCTTAATGTCTGGTCAATTCACCATGGAGACTTGTTTCTGGTTGCATTTTCAGATGAGCAGATTAAAATATTTTCGAAGAAGAACCCGAGGAAGACTGAAGGTCACTTTAGACGGAGACGCTCAATGTTCTTTACTGAGACGCAGTACCATGAAGCAGAAACGATGGCGACCTGTTCTGTAATACATATAAGTGGCATACCTTGCATCTTCCAGGCTTTCCTCTGCTCCTCTTTGGCAATCTGCTCCATCTCTTTGTCATAAATGTAGTCTTGGCACATAAAGCAGTAAATTCCCCCATACAGCAGGTCGATGGCTGAACACACAGAGAGAGGAGGAGAGAGAGACAGACAGACAGAGCACAATGACAAAAACCAGAGGACACGTTGGTTCATTGGACTGGGAGGAAGAGGATGTTGGTGCGGTCTGTGTGAGCCGCCTCAGATTATCAATCTACACTGCTTGGAAACGTGAAGAAGAAGAAACGATGCAAACTGCACTTTAAGAGTTCACACAACAACTCGTTTTTCCTCCTCTACAGTACGCAGCTACCCGTTTGAGGTCGCCATAACAACCAGACTGTGGGCCTCTCTCTCAACAGATGTCCTCTGCAGGTATGGAAAGTGGAGGGGAAAAATGAAGCAAAACGGAGTGAAGGATGTGGGAAAGGAAGGATTTTAGAAAGATCTGAGAAGAAAAAAAACGGTGCAAATAACCAAACTCCGACATTTCTCTGTGTCGAGAGGGTCACCGGGTAACCATGGGAACAGGAGGGCAATCGACGAGAGGATGGAAATGGGAGGAAAAAAAAAAAAAAAAAACACAGAAAGGAAACTAACATAAATGGCTGAGTTAAAAAGCGGCAAACGAGGAGGATTATTTAATAATTGCCGGTTTCGTCGGGTTCGTTAAGGGCGGCTTAATTACTCCGTCCCCGCTCTGCTGAGATCTGTCCCTTTTCTCTGCCTTCTTTTCAACTATTTTTGTAGCATATAATTCAGCCGCCACCCTAATTAAACTCACAATTAGGCTCAGTGGGACGTGCACGTTTTGAACACAGCAGGGAGTCTGTATAGGGAGAAAAACAACTAAATCTTGGTGTCTCAGCTTCTGCCAACCCCAGATTTTGCCTCGGCGCCATCAGCATTTGTCGGTGTGGTAAGAAAATTCACTCAGGGACGCCCCGAAGAGATGCCCCCCTCGGCAGTGAGCCGTCATTTCTATTAATGTCAGTTTTTCTTTTTCAAAATCCTTACATAAAATTTGATAAGAAAAGTGATAAACAATGTGAAAATTGCCAGCCCCAACTTCAACAACAGTAAGAGAATGAAAGCTTTCAGAATTCTGGTTCTGTACAACAGCACAAAATAGATACGAGCTAAATCAATCAAGATGCACTAGAATCCAGACTTCTGGCTTTGATGTAGCAAATAAAAAAAAAAAGAACCTTCATAAAAAATAAAAGTATTTAAACAAACAATCTAAAAACGACTGAAAACAGACGTCTCTTGAAATTGGAATTGCATCTGATGTGCAGCCAGTATTAAAAGTTGATGTTCGGTCGACAATTAGTTGTTTCTAAATAGCGTCCAAGAAATTCTTGGCTCCTTGGAGCCTCTTCTGCTCAGATCTGGAGTCTTTTTCATAAAATGATGTTGTTTAGTGAGTTGAAATGGTTTTCTTTTGTTTTTTTACCCCCCATTACTCGCTGGAGGAACATCCAAAGCCTGACTGGTTCAATTTCTGAAATAGAGTTTCTGAAATAAAAATCGAATTTCATCGTGATTTGCCTTCCTAATAACAGCACCTCTGAATGAAGGTGTTAGCTGTAAATATATATTATCACATATTCCATCCAATGGGAAACAAATACACCAGTGTCATTCACCAAGCCTCTTGAGGTTTATTTCCTTGTAGAAGGTGTTGCAATTATGTTGCACAAGCTTGCGTAAGAGCTCCTAACTATGTCGCCCTTAATAAAACGTCTCAGCATGCCACACTGATCAAACTGTTCAAACACACACAACTAAAAGCCCTCTTTATATACAAACACACTGATGAACGAAAGATAAAACAGGGTTAAAAACGGCGGTTCTCAATACGGCTCACTGCTCAGGGTAGCATCTTGTCAGAGGCGTACATGGTCTCTCATGGGGAGGGGAGCTTGTCAACTACACCATCGATTTCCACAAAAAAACTATTTCATTTAGAATTTACATTAAAACCAGCAGATTTATCACAATTTAATGGACGAATTTGTGTAACAAAAACGAAAATCATCTCAAGTTTGCGATTCTAAAAAGATTTTAGTACAAGAACATGAAAACAAAACAAAACAAAAACAAGTGACTGAAAACTGATCCCAATTTTGGGCATCTGCAGAACCCAGTCTGACGTTCAACTGTTGTTTTCAAATAATAAAACATCAGTAATCTTTAGCAGACAAAATTTCTATTTTAAAGATAATGGTACTTGATTATATTTTCACAACCCACAGAGAGACTAGTTTTATTTAGTCCGCTGCCGTAGCAGTTTTACTTCCAAAATTTCACTGTCACTGTTCAACATTTTTAATACGAAAACATAATGGGGCAACTGGTGCACTGCCCCAGTCCACCAGGGGGAAACTCTGAGAAACCCTTAGCCAGGGCGTAAACGATTTTACCAAATGTGCGCCGTTTGTCCCAACGTACTCAATTCTGTACAACATCAGACGTTTAAAAAAGTAAATGGACACAAATCTGTCTCAGCTTGTGTGTGTGTGTGTGTGTGGGGTCATACCGAGGTTATGCCTTTTGCTCTTAGCATGTTCGTGGATGTGTTTTTTGGAGAAACAGGCGAAGAAGACACAGTAGAGGCAAGAGTGGAGTCTGTTGAGGTGGGCTCCGCACATGTGGCAGATGCATGACTTGGCCTGCAGAATGGAGAGGACAATAATGTTCAAATAATGCTCACCGGATTGGCACAAAACATTGCGTTCTGTTTTTTTATTTAATGTGTTGTGGTGAGATTTTGTGCTATATGGCTCTTTATTCTACTTAATTTTTAACTTGATATACTTTTGTTGAAAAAAAACCCCATAATTATTCTCTTTTTTTTGAAGAAGCTTATTAGGTTGTCAGACATATTTTGTATCTATACTGATTGTACATTGAGGGACGACAGATGAAAACTAGCCTTCATGGCTAACTGTGGCATATTACGCAATGTTCATCGTTCCTTTTAAAATAAACAGAAAAACATCTGTTCTTCGAGTGTAAATACAGTGTGTTCAGATTGGTATGAATTATTATTGTGCTACACATTCATTCTGTTTGTCTGTGAAAAGAGAGGGCTGGGTGGGGGGGTTGCATGCAGATGAAATGCTGGCATGCCAATGAGCCTGCATGGAAATGAGAAGAAATGCGGAATGCTGGAAACAGCAGGGAGGGAAAATGAGAGGATGAAGGAGGTATCGAAGGCAAGAAGAGAGTGAAAGTGAAATTTTAAGATTTCTGTGTGTTGATAACACGAGTGCCGCGTGGAGGGAGCGTCAGATCAATGAAAACAGATTCACGGCTGAGATGTGACGTAACACAATAATGCCGCAGGAGACACTGGAACTGAAATTGCAGAGCTTGAAAGAAATGAAGAATAAATAATAATGACGCAGAGAGAAAACAAAAAGATCGGCTGAACCCCCAAAGTGAAAGTGGCCAGTAAAACTTGTTCAAAATGGAAAAAGTGGGTCATGGGGAAACCGAGGCTCGCTGACGCATGTGGGGATCAAAGGCTGTGCTGCGTCGTCTTAAAGTGGGATGTCGGAAAATATTGAGGAAATGATTCAACACATTCGCATCAGAGCTGGACCAAAGTTGCTAGGTCTGATGAGGGGGGACTACGTCTGCCGATTGCCTGTTTCCATGGGAGGAAAAGGGTGACTGTAACTATTCATGTATTCATACCTTTGAGCTGTTTTATCACATCACAACCACACACTTCAATGCATTTTCCTGAGGTGTAATGTCAGTGACCTACTAAAACCAAAAAAAAAAAACGGTCAATATTTCATCTCTAAAATAAAAATATTGATATGATGAAGTTGGCATCAGTACCAGTTTCATTTACCCTCTTGATTTTTTATATATTTTTTTCCGTTAGTTTCTCAAGTCTACCATATATATTCTTTACTTTGATTTGCTTTCAAATGATTTGTTTTGCACTTTACAGAGGGAAAAACAAAAAAATGCACACACATTTTTTTCTACACTTTATCATGCAAGTATGTTAAAATACCTGTCACATTTATTTAAATGATGCCCTGTGTTTTATATGGCAAAAAGAGGAACCACAAAAAACGCCTCATGGTTATTAATTTGACGATATATCGTAGTTAAATAATACGGATCGGCACCGCTCTCGGTTTGACGTCAAAATATCGGACACCTCTAAACACTACCGTGTTGTTGTTTTTCTATAAATTATTGGTTCAGTGGGTCTCGCAGCATGAGGTTTTCATTTGGATACTGTCCCATACAGTTTTGGTTTCTTTTCTAGCTAAAATAATTAATGGAAAAGAAACACTGAGGTGAAAATGATCTCAGAGGTAGTGGCACGACTAACAGAGTTACTATCAAGCAAAGGGCGGTGCCGGGCTCCTCGCGTTAGAGGGTGAGCATCAAGCAAGTACCCCAGCAACATCCACCGAGAACATGCAAGTGCAGAATGGACGCAGACCCCAGCCCCACACTGCAGAGGCGCACGTACGCACCCCCAAACAATCCTCACATCTGGAAGGCTTGATGTTTAAGAAGTGACAGAACCTCATCGATCATCTCGTAGTGAAAATATTTGTAAGGATGATTTATTGGTGGGGGAAGACGGGGGAAGGTTTGGTTGATCCCCCCTCCGACCCCACCACCACCCCACAGACGAGGAAATACCGCTGTGTGCGCTGGTGGAAGGAAGTGGAGCCACAGCAGGCGCAGCGCCAACGCAAACAGATGCACATCAGCTCTCAGATCTAGTGTCCAGCCTAAGCTTTGATAGGAAGCTAATGTTTGGCGTGGCAAGTTTGCTTCAGTTTGAGCTACACGTTGTGTCAAAGAGCAGAAGCCTCTCAGGGTAGTTTTTATTTATTTGAAAGCAATTATTTTTGGCATTAGATGTGCCTCATTTGGAAGGGCGGGGAACTCGTCACACATTCAATACAAAGACTTAAAAAAAACAAACAAACAGGTTGTGTCTCACAGTGGGACGCTTGTCTCCCCCTCCACTTGTTACCTTGCGTTTTCTGGTCTCGGCTGAACCGCTCCACACGAAACACTGATAAATGAGCCTCAGGTTCTGCTTCCAGTTGTCCACTTTGAAGCTGTTCACATGGGGGCAGCCTGCGGGACTCATGGCAGTCACAGCATCCGGCTTTTCCGCCTCCTCCGAGCGACGAACCTGTTCACAAGCCGCCCCCCGCCGCCCCGGTCCGAACGGCTTTTTTTTCTCGCCCCCTTCCTTCCAGCTAGCTCGCCAGCTTCGTTTATCCAACGAATGCTGCGTACTGGCTAACTGGCCATGTCCCGGTAGCAGGAGCTGATGCACACGCAGCAGCCAACATGGAGGCGAATGTTTACACTGCGGCCTGTTTGCAACTTATCATTGACGCTATTAAAGCCAGGACTGCGCAGCACGTGAAGCTCTTCAAATTCGCTCAATTACATGTTAGCGCGCCGGCTAAAGTTGGTTAGCACTGGAATTTCAACACAGCGACTGTCGTCAGGACCCTCCTTAATAATAGCGCCGAGCCAACCAGAGCCGCGTTCTCAGCGTGATTGGCGTGTGCCAACGTTCGGCTTTTTTTCTTCCATGTCCCGCCCCTACGCAACGGGTGCTGGGTCGTGATTGGTTGGCTCTCCCCCGTGAACCACATCCGCTGTTTTGGAGGTGTTCTTTGCCTGCGCGCGCTCTGCGACAGTCAACCGGATGATGATCTGGGTGGAAATTATGAGGCGGCGTGGGAGGAGTGTTTTTGCCGGCGGGAAACGTCAAGAGCCAACATGTCAGTTTACTTCGTTTCAAACCGAAGGTTCCCACACATTTATATGCAACTTCTTTTACTATACTGGCTTCCAGAACCAACTTTTCAGTTGTAATTGTTAATTATATAAGAAAAAATAATGATAGAAAAAGTCGCTCTCCAAATATATATTTTTGCATTTAAGGTTATTTTATACCTTAAGTCATTTGCTCGAAGTGGCTGTGTCGCCCTTCTAGAAGGGATATGCAGGGTGTCCCAGATGGTGTATCGTTTGAAATGACATACGAACCCCACCCGTGAGCACAAAATTGTCCTGCCGGATGAAAAATGGTGCGCACCCAATGAGAAGCGAGTCAACCTCATAGCTACAACCAAGACTGTGATCCGCTAAGAAATGATGGACGCTAAAGTAGAGCGTGTAGAGAAAATTAACCGACACCTGTATTCTTAAACAATTTATTAACAGATCCACAATCGCAATGCTCAAGCTCCCAATTGATAAAGACAGATTGGTTATATCTGTTGACTTCAAGCTGTCAAAACAGTGTCTTGTGCAGTGCTCTAGCGACACCTAGTGGATCTGGCCTAAAAAAATAAAATAAAGAGAAATAACCTCCCCCCCCCAAAAAAACAAAAACAGAAGAAAACCCCCCCCCAAAAAAACAGTGCACCAGATTGTGTTCCACTTCTCCACAGTGTCGAGCTTCATCGAGGGTATGTCCGTGTGTACAGCTTCGCATATTATGATATCTACAATCTAACCAAGGAGTGAGAAGAAAACTATCAGCGCGGTCTTTACAAAATGCAGAATATAATCATATTTATTCCTCGTCAGCCAAAGATGCTTCACTTCATTCGTAATGCCCCTCCAGTTACGGCCGTCATGCAGAAGAACCCAAAAAACAAAAACAAAAACTAGTGAGATTTATTCACACACGTTTGGAACAGATAAGTCCAGTTTTTATTGTTGTGGTTTCTGTCAGCGTAGCTGTGGCGCTCCTGAACATTGATAAATAAAACACTGATGAAAATTGGATTTTTTTTTCTTTTTTCTCTAAGGATCTGTTATCCTTAAGACACGGTGAAGTAAGAATAACCAAATTAATCATCATTCCACACAATTAGGTTTTTTTCCTTGACCAATGTCCTGACGCAACAGAATGTTTTCTTTTCCTCTTTTAAAAAAAAATCCAACTCATCCCGGGAAGAACGTGTTGGGGTGGCTGTGGCGTTCTGTCCCTGTCCAAGTCCCCCTCATGAATAACTCGACGTTTTGCTACCGACGTCGTCCTCCTGCGATCCCATACTCTGCAGGAAAAGTGAAGAAGAAGCAGTAGCATGGGTCAGAAATGTTTGCCACGAAAACACAGAAGCCATAGCTACGTTCTTAGAACAAAAACAAATTAAAAGTGGGGCTTTTCTTTTTGACACGTTTTGGAGAAGAAACGCTCTTGGATTTTGCCACGGTTCAAATATAACTTTGACTGTCCCGTCCAAACCATGCTTGACAGCAGTGGGAAGTATTTGCTTTTCACTAGAGAACTCACTCAGATTCCTCCAGTTCTTGTACAGTTTGTAACCTACGGCTGTGATTTTACTTTTTTCCGATTTCTCGCTTAGTACTGCTGCAAAAATAACATTAAAAACTTGTAACTTTTATCAAAGAGTTGTCGGAAGGATTTTGTGTCGCAGCCTGTATTAGAGTGGTGTGAAAGAAAGCTCTGATAATTCTGCTGTTGTCACGATAAATTTCACTGGACGATAAACTGTCCCAGAAGTTATTGCGATAAACGATAATAGTGTTCCTTTGAGAGCATTTTCTTGCTTTATAAAACAAGAACACATTTTCAGTTCCAAATTGGACATTTTAAGCTATATCTAGCATTTTATATTAGCAATTAGCAGTGCTAGTATTACTAAGCCAAAAGTACGCTCCATGTATTCCGCAAATAATGAAGATCGGTACGTTAACTCTGCTTTTTAAAAGCCTACAAAAATTTCTAAATCCAGCACGTTCTATGACTGATAGAGGGGAAAAGCTCAAATAAACAAAATGGCTTCTTTATTGAAATCTGCTTCACCTTCCTGGTCTGCTTAGAAAGTCTTGCTATTTAACTGCAGCCTGAATGAACCAGACATGTCTCAATATATTGCAGTAAGCATGCTTACTTACTGCACTGAATTATATAGCATTTTTAATGAGCTTAGAGTTATTAACATTCATATTCAACTGTCAAGTTACGGAAAACACAGGTTCTCACGACATTCAGAATATGGCGTGCGTTTTATTTTATTGCTTTTATTCAGGCAATAAGTAGATAAAGATAGTATTTAAAGCTGCTGACTATAAAAGTTAGGCAGGAATGCCCGGCAATGATGATGCAAAAGCTTACTCACACTTCCTGGTTTGAAACTGCAGTGTAGTAACCTGCTGGGTTTTTGGTGATCTAAGATGTCAGTTCAGCAGTAGTGAAAATATATGGGAAGCCAAACGCGTCAAAAATGCTGTACTTTGTTGTGTCTGGTAGTAAACACTAGTAAATTGTGGTGATTAATAGGAACATGGTATCAGTCATATCAGTGAGTTGGGATTGTTGAAATATTTTATTTTCTCTTTGGTGGATCAAAATTTATATAATAATTAAATGAATCAACCAATGCTTGTCGTTTCCATTTTATCCAATTTTACTAAAAAAGTTAGTTCAAACAGGGAGGACACCTCTGAAATCTTTTTAATTCCAATATTCCAACATTCAAATATGTCACAATATTTAGGGTTTATTTATCCTAAATATAAAACCATAACATGTCATGTTATCATGTCTCATAACATGACATGTATGTTAAAACTATCTTGATGATAATGTTGACTATAATTATTATGGAAGGCAGTAATTAGAGTCAACATTTATTTTACTGATCATATTTAGACCATCTTGTAAAATGCTACTTTTTTTTTCATCAATTATTCTCACAGTACTGTCATATATTTTCCATGAACACAAGACATTAGTTATAATTGCCATCACTAAAGCAGAATTCTGCAATAAAACACTCACCTTCTGCACAAACTGTGGGTTTACTGTAATTTCTTGATCCATAGACTTTAGTTTCTCATCCAGCTCTATACATTTCAACATCTGTAAATAAGAATATAGAAACAGTGATATGGGTTATAGTAGCTTTAACAAGGACATTAAAGAAAATCCACAGGAAGATTTAAGGTTCACCTCTTGATCTATTTTGTGGAGCATTGCTGGGTTGTTGTATTTTTCGGGGTTGTCATGGAAGCAGACCATACCGTCCTTTTGGTTAATGCTAGCATAGATCTCGCCATCTTCAATCTGAAATGCACATTTTTATTTATTTTTTATTCACATGAACCACTTGCAACAGAGCTTGTTTTCAAACTCCTTAAAAGAGAAAATGTTTGAAACAGCTCAAAGTTGTTTTTGTGCACAGACTCACCATGTGTAAGATGTATTTCTCTGCTTCCTGGGGACCTGAAAGCTGCACTCGACTCGCCATGTCTTGCAAAGACAACGTCAGGAAAGTCTGCGGCGGGCGGGAAATCAGACGAAACAGTAAGTCATTGGAGACCCGCTGAAGCCGTTTTTGTGGAGAATAGCAACTTTACTTTGAGTTTTAGCATTCCAGCAGCAAAATTATAAGTGACGTACTTGATTAAAATACATTTGAATTAATACAAGTTTTTGGGAAATCAGTGCAAATGAAATTAAGTGAGTGTTGATTTTATTCCTGTTGTACTTTTGGTAATTTACTGTTAATTTTACTATTGTGTATATATATATATATATATATATATTTAAATCAAACTTAATTTGATTTTATTTTATTATAGATCTATTTATGATGTTTTAATTATTGTGAAGCATTTTGGTCATCTGAGGTTGCTGTTGAAACCGTAAACCTTCAACATATTTTCAGGAGTAGCACAATATTTTTACCCCTAAATAAAATCAAACATTAAACATTAATCATAGTACCTTAAACTTCAGAACCCAGAATTAACTCATAAAATAACCATTTATAAAAAAAACCAAGGAAACAAAAGACTATGCAATCTAAACAGTATTGTTGGTTAATCCAAGTACCTGATGTAGTACATTTTTGTAACTTTGAACATTTTTACCATGGAAAACACAGTGGTAACTCCTATCCAAATATCCAAAATTAACTGCTTGTTTTATGCTGCTACCTTACAGTTCAGCTTCATGTCATTCCATTTAAAATCCGATTTAATCAGTGAGCAGTTCCGAAATTAAGACAATTAGTCCAAGTTATGCAGTCCAAGTTCCAACCCAGAGCTCCCACCTTTGTTAGCCTCTGAATGTTCTTCTTGTAGAGGGAAGAGAGGCACTGCTTGACCAAGCCTGTGTTGTTGTCTCGTGTGAACGTCTCGTTGTGTTTGTTGACCAGGCTGCGCAGCTCGGCGGGGTTGTTGGTGGAGTAGACCTGAGCCAGCTCATGGTAGGCGTTGCTCAGGGGCTGTGGATGGAGGCGGAAACCACGGTTACAGCAGGAGAGGAAAACGGTATGCTCAGACCTAAACTGGCTGATATAATTTCTTCACTTGCAGACGTATTCATGCCCCATTTTTCACCTTTCAACCACAAACTTTATTAATTTTATGCGATAAACCAAAACAAAAACATGACGTTTTTGGAGTTCAAGCTCAGACTGAGAGTAAGGCAAAATGTATTTAGGTTCGGGCTTTGACTAGACCCGTGAATATGCTTTCATATAAACCAAGATTTTTCTCATGTGGACCCAAATCCATCAGGTCACAGTAAGGGCCAAAATCAGAATTGGCAGCTCAGGCCATTTAAAGATTAGTGATTGGCTTGAAAACTGCTAACGATACAACTCTAATTTCGGATTTTGATTTTTTTTTTTCAATTTCTTCCTTAAACCTCACAATTAGGTGCACATTTGTGTTTGTTCATCACTCAACATCCCAACAAAATACACTGAGGTTGAGTCAAAGGAGAAAGCTGAACAGCAGAAATAACTTGCTTAAAATGGAGAATGTCAACGATAGCTAAAATGCTATATTCTGGTAGCTGCTTTTCAAAGTACTCTAAAAAAGAAGAGTCACCCTGCAGGTCAGACATTGGACAGAATTTCTATCCACTTGTTTTGCTCAAGCTGAGAAACCACCGGCATTGTGATCCAGTTCCTACCTTGATGAACCTTCCTACTATCTGTGAAGTGTATTTGGGCAGCTGCTGCACTTTGCCGTGGAGAATGAGCGACACCAGGATGTACTTCTTATAGGCCTCCAACATGATGTGACTCACTGCCATGGCCGGAGTGGTTATTGCCTGTTGAGGAACACCAGACGGGTTAGTGTCCCCTCGGAGCACGACTGGCTGCGACGTCGGACGAGCTAACGGGAGCGTACCTGTTCATAAAAATACAGTGCTCTTTCAAAGTTTTTCAGGCCCGTGTAGATCATGCCGCCGTAGTAGTAGTAACATAAAAAGTGCTTCGCGTCGTAGGCTCCATTTTCCTTGCAGATGTCCATCATGTCCACCTCCAAGAAGGGCAGAGCGGGCTTGAAGCACTTCGCTAACAAGCACAGCTGCAGGAGAACGAGAGGAGGGTGAGGGCGGCGGGAGTTGGACCGGACCGGAACGGGGGGGAGGAAACGGTCGACTCACCTGACACAGGTCTGCATGAACTGAGGTAAGTTGGTTTGTGTTCATCTGCATTTTGTCTATTGCCTGTTTTAGGATGACGACACCCCTCAAAGGCTGCAGAAGAAGAAGATGGAAGCGTTAAGTCAAACTGAAATGACTTTAAAATGCAGCCAAATATTTATTCAGAACAGAAAAAAAAAAACCTCTCTTAGATCCTGGAAATCATTCTAAGCTTAGAGTAAAATAACTGCCACATGTCAGAGCAACATCAAAAAAAAAAAAAAAAAAAACAAAAGAAAAAAAACACCCACACACAAAAGATCTAGACCAGCGACCGAACTAGAAGGAAGTGGTGGTTTCATGAAGCAGCAAGCTAAGTGCAGCATGACTGATTTACTATTTCCCCATAAGAGTGTCAAGCAGGCCTTTTGACTTTATGAGAGATGAACTCTGTCCTGCATGGAGCACACATTGAGCAGCTGGGCCGTAAATACAGCAAGTAGAGAGACGAACCGTCTGAAAAGGGTTTTACGAAGCTGGAAGTGTGCTGCCGCAGACAGGAAGTAAATCCAGAACTGAGAAGAGAAGCCGGGCTAAAAAAGTCGTAAAAGTTCAGGAAACGGCAAATAGCAGTGGTGAAAACAGAAATCAGAACTTTCCTATTCTTCATGAGCTGCCACGGCGCAGACTGCTGAGGGTCTGAGAGCCAGCAAAACTCGATGCGAGACTGATCTTATCTAGCTCTGCAAAGGTCTGAAAATCTGCCACCGTCCTCATCTGCTCTGCTGTTAGAGAGTTGCATGACTGACTCGTGTCTTCATGTGTGATTAACAACAGTCACCCCACTGTCACCAACAAGGCAATATGATAAAAAATGATAAAAAAAAAATAGGTATCAGCAAGTAAGGCTTTTTAAAGATTGTGATTGGCCTGAAAACTACAATCGGTGCTCTGATAATTATTATCACTGAAGATCCATGAGAACTTTTTGTTCTAAGTCTTACCGGTCAGGGCTGCATGTTATGAGAGAATTTTGCGACGGCGATAATATTGGTAAATATTGTGATGACAATATCAGTTATGCCTGATTTCTTCTCTCCTGTCTGTCTGATCTGTGCTTCCTTTAGCATTCTTGGGTGAGCTTTTGCTGATTTTACTGGCTAAATGTTGCATGAGCATAAAAAAAAACAACTTCAGAACTCATCAAATATATCAGCTCTCCAAACAGTCCTCAGGCATGTGAATATTGCATACCACAACTACAAATTCATATTGAAGTTACTTAATAGCTACTTAAATAGTTACGAATGCAAAAGAAATGTCCTTTTGCATTAGTTACAGTTTCAATATAAAATAAACATCTCCATAAAGCTTGTCAGCAGAAGGAAGCAAGAAGCTTTTGGACCACTAAGCCCAGTTCTTTATCCTCTGTAACCTCCAATGTATCTGTTTCAGGACTAGATTAACTATATAAATCACATTTTTTCCCGAAACCTTCCAGCTCAAAGCAAAGCAATATAAGAATTTTGCCGAAACGTTTACAAAAAGTAACCGTCTGGCTCACCGAACGGCTCCTTAGAGTCGACGATGTTTACAGAAAGAAAAGGTCAAATTCTCCTCTGAGATGAGCATCTGTGAAATTATGTCGTCTGAAGCAAGAAACCGATTCGGTCGGATCTGCTGAAGCTCTTACCTGTTTCCGCTCTACTAGGGCGTTTGTCAATTGGTGGCAGAGGCCAGCAACTGCAAGGGGAGAGAAAATAATAATTGATATTTCATAAAAAAGACAGCAGTTCATTATTTTTTTTTTTTTGATAAATGGCTCAGTTGATATTCAACTTTTTTTCTACCGTTTTCAAAAATTGCCTTCATTTATTTATTAAGCATGCTGCAAGAATTTAGCTTCCCGCAGAAGGGATGTAAACAAGATTTGTTTACCGTCAAGAGTTTACTTACAAGTGTCTGTTGCATATCTAATGTGCTCCCCATTACAGGTGCTGATGAAGAGCTGAACTTGGGAGAAGAGAGTCTCAAAGTCTGGGATGTTTGGCATGGAGAACTTCACGAATCTGAAAATGAGAGGAGGAGGAGATCAGCTCTCGTCTTCCAGTGCAACCATGAGAAATTAACAACATTACAGGCCTTGACAAGAAACAGCTAAATATTAACTAAACAAAAGTTCAGCTGAGAATCTTAGTCATATGTAATATAATAGAATTGATAACCATTTGCAGGTTTTAAACATACTTTTCATGAAAACTACATCTCTGTATGAAAAAAGTTTTGTTTTTTTTATTGGGCTGAGAAAAAGAATGAAACATTCTAATCTAAATGTCAGGTTTTCGTTCTTTATGAGCAAAAAATCATCATGATTAACAGAAAGTAAGGCTTTCGCAAATGAATCAGTGTGGAATTAATCTGCACAATTTGTTTACTTTAGTGACAAACTTCTGAAATAAACGGACTTTTCAATAATCTTCCAATTTATTAAAATCTTCAGCATGTGCTTCTTTCTTTTCTAAAGAAGAGAATCAACCACGTTGCTGCCACAACATGCAAACACGCCGTCCGGTTTACCACATTCCGGAGAGAGAATAACTGATAGTCAGACAGAATAACGTAAAACAGACAAGACAGAAGAAGAACAACAGCGCTTAACGAGTGCAAACAGAGGAAAACTCTGACTCACAGCACAGCCAGCACGCCCAGGGAGTGCTCTTGGATGTCCAACGCCCCCAGCACCGTGTCCAGGTGGGACAGATTTTTGGCCAGCAGCTCCCCGCTCTTGTTGATCAACTCGCACAGCTGAGTCATCTGGCCTGGGAGGGGAGGGGAGATTGACAGGGAGAAATTTAAACTTCCTAAAACTGCAGTGCCTTGGGAAAGAAAAAACAAAAAACAAAAAAACATCTTAGATCCGGTTAAACGTTTCCACGTTTTTGTCATGTTACAACCACAGCCTTGCAGCTCTGGTCAGAGGAACGTCTTTTATTTAAAAAAACAATCAATGAGCATCTTTTCAAATCCAGAGACACCAATTTCCTTCAGAAGTTCCATAACCAATAAAAACACTTTACCCGAATTTTAGTTCCTGTCCGGGAACATGAAAGCTGTGACGACGCTTTGGAGTAAAGCTAAAGCTCAACCAACTTGTTAAAACAAATGGAGAAATACACACACATTTGTTTCCTCTTAAGGTGGAAATTTTGGCAATGTTGTGCAGACTGTATTTCAAATGGTAAACAGAAGCATATTAAGGGAAAGAATAAATCAGGAACAAATGGTGGAGCTTGAGTCGGCTGGTAAAGACAAAGCAGGAGATTCAGCTCTAATTACAAAGTGTTGAATCTGACTTTTCAGATTTGTTTTGGTAAATACCTTTGGAAAAAGTACATAGTTTCTTTCCACTTTGCAATATTTGATCTTGTCTGATGCAATAATTCCCCATAAAACACTGATGTCTGTTCGTGACAAAAAGTGGAACAGTGCAAGGCACTATTTTTTTTCCAAAAAACCCAAAACTAAAGGACACTGTATTTATGTAATAATGTTAACTGTGTGTTACTTCAAGGGCTAATATAATATGAATACTTTTTTTCATTCACAGAAAAAAAAAATGGCTGCGTTTTCTATATTTTCCCTCCTGATGAGTTATTACTTATAAAAGTAGAAAACAACGAGAATCACATGCTTGTTTTGTGCCAACCCTTTGCGAGTTATTAAAAACAGCAGTCGGCCGGTCAGATGCCCTGTCAAGGCCTTGAACAGGGGAGGTAAAGCAAAAGCGATTGACAGATACGACTTTCAGCCAATTATGTTACAGATTTTGCTTTAAGTACCAATCAGAGGAGGCCTGGGCGGGACTACCGGTAGGCAATACCCAGAAATTATTAGCTAGATCAAAAACAAAAAGTAGAATTTTGACATTTAGTTTTGAGGGTCGCGGGGTTTCCGCGAGTCTTAAGAGTCGCGAGGAACAGACGAACTCCATGCCGAGAGTTTACGGGATCTCGCGCCCCAATAAACTCGTTTTTGTGGTGTGTTTACATGATAAAGCAAAAAGCAGAGCTCTGAGCAGTTCTGCTGCCTGGCTATCGCCAGCATTGGGTAGCATATGCTAGCTAACTAGCTAATACTTCCCACTACGGTGAGTTTAGCGGCCCTACCTTGAGCGGAGAGCTGCCGCACGTTGTTAACAAACTGCTCCAGTGCTGAAGCCATTATTTCCTGGGTCCAAAGTGGAGGTAATTCGCAGTGTTTTTCATTCAAACGTCAGAAACAAGTCGGTCCGAATTGAGACAGGGGGCCACACAGCCGCCACTGATGGGGAAGCTATCGCGAGAACGCAGGAACAGAACAGGCTGCTGCGGGATTAACGAAACGTCATTTTGACTCTTAAAGTGCCACACACACGGTTTTGCTCGCCGTTTTGTATTTCAAAAAATGAATAACAAAAAAACTGCAACTAGTTTATAAAAACTTTTAGAAATGATCTGAAGGTGGCGGACTATTGTGCTTGTAGAAAATGGTAAAATGGTATATATATATATATTTATTTATTTATTTCAACATACAACCACATTCTGGGTGAAAAACTAGCTGCTTGCAAAAACCAAAAACAACAACAAAAAGCGTGTAAAATATTTCTCAGCATCTTTGTTTTTTACATAAAAAACCCGATGTCAGGTTCTACTCAACTTCTACAGTGATAACAGTTCTCCAAGGCAAGGTTTATGACCGTTGTAACCTTTATTTGTGAAAACCATCACTAGTTAAACACAGCAATTGGCCTTATTTCAGTTACAATATAAAACAGCTAAGTAGTTGTTGAAGGCAGCCTCATCAGACAGAAAAGCACTGGTTTTAGATTTTTTTTCTTCCACCCCCTTAACGCTTAACCGCAGCAGTGATGTGTTACACTTAAAACACACCGAGGAGTGAGCTCTCTTTTCTGTATAAACCATCTTGGAAGGAGCTGGTGTTGTGTCGAGTTGAGTTCCACGCCAGGATGCGTTTCTACCAGTTCTGTCCTAATCACACGCAGTTGCCCTTCTCGACAGGTTTTACGGCCAACCTCGTGGTGCATTCAAATACACGACTCAAGCGAGGTCATTAAAATAACTTGAAATTTATTTAACATTTGCTAATGCACAATGCTAGCAGGGCCTTAATAAACACTTCATGATTAATACATTTGGAAACTTTCAAGTAGTTCACTGACATACATTGGTTTTATTAAATTATATTTGAATCTAAACATTTTAGTTGTGAAATTATTCTACTGCAGTATCTTTGAATGACTGATGACGTTTTAAATGAAAATTTGATTAAAATGACTTCCACATAATCCATATCAACAAGTTGCCTTTTATGTATTCTTCATGTTGGAGCTACTTATTTGCTCAGACTTTTTAAGTGGGTTAATTTAATTTAAAATATTTGTTTTTTATTACCTTGTTTGTAGTATATTTCAAGTTATTTGAGGTCGATTATTATTATTGTCAGTTTTTGATATATAAGCAAGGCAAATAAAGCTACAAAACCTTTTCAATGAGTAAATGAGTAGGTAAAGGTCTGGAATGCACTGGGATGGGAGTATTGTTGCTCTTACAAGAGCAGGAAAACCATCAGAAAACAGCAGAAAACTTCTTTTTGTTGCTCGTCTGAATGGATGAAAACCACGAGATGGGATTTTCAAGTTTGAACATTTGACTTGTTTTGCTTTCCTTCTGGATATCGGCAAACAAAAGCATGCATCATAAATGAAAAACCAGCGTATGGCGTTTCATTTTCAGCCTTTTATTTCAATCATTCTTTACATAGGAGTCAGTGACAATTCAAGGACACAAAAGCACAAAACTAATAGAAAACGAATAAATGAAGACAATGTTGTTCATTTTGGAGTGTGCTACTATTTGCTTATTAAGTGATGACTTTTCTCATATTGAGTAACAATTATTTTTATTACTTTGGAAAAATTTAAGTGTACGAATTGACTTGAATGCACCACTTCGCCGTAAAAAACTGTTTAGAAGTGCAACTGAGGAGGGAATTAAATCTCAACAGGGGAGCCCGAACTCGACACAACACCTGTTCTGTAGTACAGCTTGTTCCCACAGCCGAGCGCTTCTTCCTCCCGATGCTGCAAAAAACAGGCGATAGCCGTCCCGTTTCCGCCCGCACTGCTTCAGCGGCAGCTGTTGCCGTTGCAGTAACAGCTGACGGGTCGCTGACACGCTGTCAAAACGGCTCTCGGCGCAGCGTCCAGCGGCGTGTCACATTTGACCCGGCCGCTGCTGCTGTTAGCCTGGCAGGGGCGTTAGCTTAACCGCAGCAGCGAAACGGCCATATATACAGTGAACCACGACGTCACAAATAAGTAGCAACAAAACAGCGGTGGCAAACTAGGGTTGTTTTTTTTTTCTCTCTCTCTCTCTCCAATGCGGACTTTTTGTCGGCCTGTTCCAGGCGAAGTGAGTTCGCAGAGGTTCAGCGGTCGCTGGCGGCGGAGGCGGCGGCAGCGATGTTGCTGTGCGTGAGGGCAACCCGCCTACTAGGAAGAGGGAAAACTTTGCTCCCTGAGCCGCTCGAGAGGCTCGCTGTGAACATGTCGTCGTCCTCCTCCGCTGCCAGTAAGAGACTGCGGGTCCTGGTCGACATGGACGGAGTGCTGGCGGACTTCGAGGGGGGCTTCCTGAAGAAATACAGGGCCAGGTACCCGGAGGAGCCCTTCATCACCCTGGACGACAGGAGAGGCTTTTGGGTGTCGTCGCAGTATGGGCAGCTCAGGTCCGACCTCTGTGTGAGTAAACGCTTTAATAGAGGCAGTTATTTGATTTGAACGGGGATACATTAAAGCTGCTATCCCAACTATAGCTAGCTAACTATAGCTTTGGCTATACTTTAGTCCCGTGCCATTGTCAGTTATTATATATATATATTTTTTGGCGTTGTCAGTTCTTGTTTAATCAAAAATTCAAATATGCTCTCCCCAAAGCAAGTTCTTGACCTCTGGTGACGTCACACAAGGCACATTAATGCCACCAATTTATTTCTGATCATGTTTTTTTTCTTCTTCTTCTTTGCTCATATTATTTCTATGGAAGACAATGACACCACTGAAAAAAGTTGAATTATTTTAACCTCAGAATTCACAATCTTATTTTCAGAATAAGATTCTGTACAAAATGTGAGATTAAAGACAGTATTTTAAGATAAAAAGTTAGAATTTTGACAGAAAAAAAGTCTTAATTATAAGGGAAAACAAAGTCATAATTATGAGATTTAAGTATTTTATTATTTAATTAAAACATTTTTTTAGGTGGCCCCAGATTTCTTCCTTATATTTAACATATTTTTTTCTTTGGTTTACTTGTATTCCGTATGGCTGCAGAGGAAAATTGGAAAAACAGGAAATAAACCTTTAACAATAAAACATTTGAAAGCAGTTTGTGAAAAGTTCTAGGCCAAACTAGTGAAGGAAAGGACATGTTGAATTGCTCAAAACTCTGAAGAGCATCCATTATTCTTCAGAATACCAAAATCTGTTAAAAATCACTCGTCCTTTTGCATCATCTTCATTGCTGCCAGCTGACCACGTTGACGCTCGTTCCTCTCGTGATGTCCTTAACCCAAATACGCAAAAAGCAGAATTAGCTTTTTTTTTTTTTCACTGAGCTTTTTGAAAAATGTTCCATCTTGTGAAATCCAGCAGAATGCAAACGCCTGTCCCACGTTTTGGACGGGCTGAGACTTTTTCACAGCATGTAGATAACAAACTCGACCTTTGTTCCTTTTTGTTGTTACAGTACAGGTACGAGTGACACTAATGTAAACACACAGGACTCCAGTACTCCACCAGGTATAGACTGACTGTTTTCTTCTGTCTCCAGGATAAAGCCATCAGTATCTGGGAGACCAAAAACTTCTTCATAGATTTGGATCCTCTGCCTGGAGGAGTGGAGGCGGTGAAGGAGATGGCCAAGATGGATGAGTAAGAACAATCAGAATACTTGCCGGATAAAAACTTTACACCAGTTCATCCGTGAATTTGCCTTTGACTGGTTTGATTGAACAGTGCCTCAAATGCTGATTTTATTTTATTTTTTTATTTGTTTCCCACTTCCATCAAAAGTGTGAAAACCACCACCCAACATGATCCACATCAATGTACTTTTTTGGACTTTATTAAATCTGATGAAGTTGAAGCGTTTGCTTTGATACATAAATTGTTATTCCTTCAACTGATTCATTTTCAGTTTTACTAAATACTCTTGCTTCTTTTTAGGAACCCTCTGTGCAGATTTTTTTCCTCTTATGCGTCTTTGTTCAAATCTCAAAATCAACCAAAAACAGAGTCACCAGGACCAACATAAAAGAAAACCAAAAGGACTAAACCCCCAAAATGTAATTGTCTCAGCAGGAAAAGATTGACCATTTTGGAAAAAGAGCAATACATCATCAGCATAGAGGGTGATTTCACAAGTCAAATTAGTCATTACTCATTTGATTCTATTCTTTGTTTCTTAAGCACAGCTGCTAGTGGTATGATAAAGATTCCTTCACATGTAAAAAGCATTATCTTGTGCCTTTGAGGTTGAAACTAACAGAGAAAGTTTCCAAAACTAAGTAAGCTTCAGTGTAGCCGCACAGCTGGGCGTTTCAACATACATTCGTTGGTGAGATATTTATTTTGTCCCCGGACCCCCAGGTCAATTTTTGCACTTGTGTACATGATGAGGCAGTGGGAGACATCTTAGATATGGGTTTCTGTTGTCAACAGGTAAACAGGACATATTGTACATTTAGTAAGTAGGCTTGAATCTATTACTTGGCCACTAGAGTTTCAAGCCTAAAACAAGTTAATAATCAATTTGTTATACCAGGATAACTTTGTCAAGCCAATGGTGATCCTTAGGCAGAAAGTAAGTATACTGTTACCTCACTGAGGGAGTACTTCTTTGCTATACACAAATAGTTGTACAGATCTCCCAAACATCCAATGAAATAACTTGGCGACATTAAAGTGTCCATCCTTGTATTACCTGCAGATTATAAGTCTGGCATTGACATTTTTCTTGGACAGAACTCTGTCCTCTTTGCATCTCTTTTCTTCTGCATTGTTAACTGCATTGTTAAAAAAATAACCTCTGCCTCGGTGGTGAGGGATTTTGCAAGGTCGGTGACACCTCCTCTCAACCCCACCTTAGCTAGCCATTAGATATTGAACATTTCTATCGAAAGTGATCCCTCTGGATGTGTTTGAGCTCTTCATGTGAACTGTTGCTTCCTGTTCCCAGCATAATGAAGGGGCTTTGTGGGTGGCATGTGCAGCTGGAATAGGAAATGAATGCGTTCCCACTGAGCTCTTGTTGCTTCCTTCTCTCCCTGCAGCACAGATGTCTTTCTTTGCACCAGCCCCATTAAACATTACAAACACTGCCCATATGAAAAGGTGAGCTTCCTTTTGATCAATTGCATGGACTCTTCTGCTTTGATAATTATTGAAGGGATTTGTTTCTAACATCTGACACCTTGCTTGTGTTTGTGCCTGCGCATGTGTGTTTTTCCAGTACGCCTGGGTGGAGAAGCACTTAGGATGCGACTTTCTGGAGCAGGTCATTCTGACCAGAGATAAAACCCTAATTGCCGGTGACCTCCTCATAGACGACAAGCCTGACATTCAAGGTGGGCTTTATGGACTTGCATTGTTTATTTTGCGACATTCAATAGCTCTTAGACTGAGCAACGCTTTGAAAAAGTATACGTAATGTCAGCCTGTGCAAAAACAAACAACAAGCTTGTAAAGCAGGATTACATTTACTATGGGGAAAACAGCCTGACCAACCAGTATATTTTAACTTGGTCTGGTGTGTTAAATCCCAATAAAACCCATGTGAATTAGCGGTTGCAACACTTGTTCCATATGGGTATCCGTGTGTCCTGCTCATCTTTGACTGTAGTTGACAACCTTCTGGATGCTCCTCCTAGTTAAACACGAGTGATGGGTTACATAATCTTTTGTGTCTTGATCAGGTGTGGAGCCCACACCAGCCTGGGAACACATCCTGTTCACCGCCTGCCACAACAAGCATCTGTCCATCAGTCCCTCCCAGAGACGGCTCCTGTCTTGGTCTGATGACTGGAGGGGCATCCTGGACAGCAAAAGGAAGTGAGGGATGCCACTCATTCCTCTGCATCACAGTGACCGGGGCAACCGGAACGCAAGACTGATCGTCCCACTGTTGAAGATGCAACAACGTCAATTGACCAGCATTTCCTTCCGTTGTTTCTGAAGAAAACTGTGGAATTGTTTGGAGAGAAGAGAAAGTTCACTTATTTCACCACCAGAGGGCAGCATGACACAGGCCAACCACACTTCCACTGAGCAAACTCTAAATAACCGCATGTCGTTTTTTTTTTTTAACAGGGCTAGACCGCATTGATGGAAGTTGTTGGTATTGCCCTCCTGTGGTTTCTAAATTTGGACCTTTCTGCTCAGAATCCATCTGGTTTTGTTTTTGGCCTACTGTAGTGGTTTATTCATATCCTCATTACAACAGGCCAGTCCCATAAAAGTGTCCATGCACTGTGATCCACATAAACATCAGGGCACTCCACCACACAGGAAAACGAACAAGCAGAGCCATAAGAGCTGGTGAACACAGAAGTGTGACATCAGAGCTGGGATTACGGTAATCCCAGCTCAACAATGTTATAGTTGGTACTTGCGTAAGTGAAACACCACTGTAACATACAGAAATTTACATCCACTCGTCACTGGCATGCATGTTTTACTTTTAAAGTTACATTTAAATATGACTGTATAGAAAAAGAAATTAAAAGTTTGGCACCCTGGACCTGCTTTTTTGATATCCTCCATAAATTTAAGAAAACAAAAAAAAAATGGCTGATCTGTTTGAGGTTGAGGGTTTGCTTCTCCAAGTTTTCCAAATTTTCCATATTGACCTCAAATCACAATGAGGTGGTTAAGAGATTAATACAAACAGTTGTTCCAACAGGGATGTTTGACATCTGAGAAAATCTATAATAAATTCAAACTTCAACCAAAAAAAGAAAAATGTTTAAAATTCGTCACTGAAAGCCCTAAATGAGCATGAAATCGATGCCAGAGACGAAGGTTTGTAAACTTCTGACCACCACTGGAAAGGCAGTTGATGTGGAGGAAAGTTTTGTTTTTACTCTATTTAAAAATGACAACTTTGGTGCTCTTATTTTAATTTTTTTTTTTTTTTTTTCTTTTTAGCATTTCACAATGATCTATGCATCTCACCTCACTCACTGAGGGAAAACGTACTCGCACATACATGTTGCCAAAAAAAAAAAAACACGAACAAAAACAGTGACTCAAAACTTCTGTTCTTTGAAAAGTTTTCCTATTCTAAACTATTACATAAAATAGAATAGTTAGAAATTCCCTGTCATTTCTCAGTTGAATGTTCCACATGAGATGTCCTGTGTGTACTTTTAGCGTGTTTACATTCGCACATCAGAGTAGATGGAGGCTAGAGGGTAGAGACCTTGCCCCAACTCCAAAGTGTTAGATTTATTGAAGTAAGACGATTTTTGAGTCTCGAAACATTTCAGAACAAAGCTGCTGCCAAACGACACAAACCTTTTTTCGCTTCTGTTTGGAGGAGCTCGTTGCTCTCCATCGTCAATGTTTTGAGGAGATATGCCCGTTAGGTTTGTGCCTGGTTCGATCTCTGACTTCAAATCGGTTTCTGTCTCTTCTGTTCTACCGCATTGTTTTCCCCACCTGCAGCCAGTGAAAAATAAATAAAGGACACTTTAACACGTCTTTTTCTTTCCCTGCTGTGCATTTCTGTTTCTTCCTGCCGAAACAAACGTCAAGGCCGACGGTTTGGACAGATGTTAGGAAACTTCGCCGCCCCTCAGAGTTTCACCTCCCAGCATGGCGGGGTGGTGGGAGAGTTCAGACGTGATGGGGCACACCTCTCTGTCGTTTCCTCCATCAGTCCCTAGAACGCAACTTGATGGATTCATTTAAACAATTTTCCAGACTGTTTTTTTCTTCTAATTTATTTTTCCAGCTACATGGATTTTTCCGCTCCCAGAGTTATACCAATACTAATACCTTGTATTTGGTATTAGTTGCTTAAATTATTCAATAATAATCTCTTCATGTGTTTTGGTAAATGAGTCAATACATAGTCCTCAAGGTTCTTCAGCAGTCTTTGAAGGGATTCAATTTGATTTCAGAAATCTGAGAGTATGAACATTTGTTTTGTGTTTTCACAGCGCTTCCCCTGTCGTCGTCAAATGTTGCCCTTTCTTCTGTTCCTCATACAGTTCCTATCTTCCTTGTCTTTTTTCTGAACTTCCGTTCTTGTGTTCTTTGTTCATCTCAACCTCCCTCCCTCCCCCCACAAAAAAAGTGTTTTTACAGTGTTAACGTGGTTGTAGAAAACCTCTGGCTCTTTGGTCTGATGACTGGAGGGGCATCCTGGACAGCAGAAGGAAGTGAGGGACGCCACTCATTCCTCTGCATCATTTTGCATTGAAACCAATTTCAACAGAGTCCCCACCTCTTTTGCCTTCTTGCTTGTTTTGACAGGGTGAACCAAAATGAACAACAGATTACACAGTTTGGACAGATGTTAGGAAACTTCGCCGCCCCTCAGAGTTTCACCTCCCAGCATGGCGGGGTGGTGGGAGAGTTCAGACGTGATGGGGCACACCCACCCTCTGCATTTAGTGGTCATTGCTTAACATTATCCCCCTTGGTTTTGGTAAACGCATCAGTATATGGTGCTGATGGTTGATGAGGCTTATTCTTGTCTTTTCTGGCATCCTTCCTTTTTTTTTTTCTTCGTCTCTTTTGTTCTTCTGCCCCTCTTAGCACGTTCCCCTTGATGAAACGGTTTTTTCCAGTCATTGTGGGGGCAAACAAACAAGATCCTGATGCGTTACTTTGCGTCACAGTAAAGTAATTTAGCTTGTTGTTCAGCAAAAGCAAAGAGTTACACCTTTATTCTTAAAATAGCGCTGGTTCAACTCAGATTGGACTGTGGACTGTCGGAAAAGCGAAGGGCAAAGAGTTCAGGAAGCTGGAAGCTAACAAACACGACTCCTCTGTCTCTAATAAAAGCTCTTCCATCCTGTTTGTGGCCCGTGGTGTACTTTCGAAGGTAGTTAACCCATCTAATGGATTAGCTATCGCTCAGCCACTGGAAGCCTCTTGAGGTCGAACTGGTCCAGAGCGTTCCAGCTGATCGCCCTTCTAGCGGTCATGCTCTTATCATCGCAGCTTGGTTGCATAACAGCCAGCAAACAGTCAACCATTGAAAGATGCTTCTTCAGTGTGTACATCAGGTCAATGCTGAGCAGGCAAAATGCAAAAACCGCTGCCTTTTGCTGAGCTTCAGCAGTCACTCTGCTGAAGCAGAGTCAACTCAAACACGATGTGAAAAGCACAACGCTTTGTGTCAAACCGGATTAAATGCGGACTCTGGTTGCAGCCGCCGTCTGAAACAACCAGGAAAGATTCAAAGCAGGGTGCGGGAATAGCAAGAGCTTTGACTACTGTCAAAACATAGCGCTTCATGTCCAAAACCCAAACACACCACTACTGGACCACTTGGATCATATCCGTGGCATTAACCTGCTTGCATTAAAATGTCCATTGCTACCTGATACAATCTCACACATCCAACACTTTAAATGTTTTTATTTTTGCCCCAGTTGTGATTTCTGTCTTGCCTCAAACCAAGAGCGCTCTGAAAGCAGCAGAGGTAAACCCCCTGGTCAGAGGTGAAGGTAATTATGTTGAGGTAAGAGGCGTAATCACACGCCAACTGCCAGGCATTTCCTGCAGAACTCGGTCAAAAAGGAGCTGAACTGGACTGAAACAAGAGCTTCCCTCGTGAGAACGTACTCCTGCTGGACATCCAGCAGTACACTTTGTATTGCTTCCTCAGTGAGGATACGATGCACAAGATGTGCCCTTGGGGACCAGGGAAGACACCGCACGTGGTCTGCGCTGGAATCAGTGTCACCGTCTGAATTAGACTTGGCTGGAAAAAACTGGTAATGAGCACAGAAACCACGGTGCAAGGGGTCATGTGCGGCTTTTTCTGTTTGCCTACTTGTGTTTTTACTTTCATTACAGCCCTGCAGCGACGTCCCACACTCTGTTATCCTGCCCCTCTGTTTGTATTGCTCTCCTTCCGTTTGCCTAATTGCTTTATGGGCGAGAGGAAAAGTGTGTTGTGTATGATATGTTCCAGAGAGCTTCATGTAATCGTTCCTCTTTTTTTCTTCAAGGAGGAGGCGGAGTTACTCGAATGACCCTCACAGCGTGTGACTCAGGTCTATAACTCACTTGTAGCAACTCTTGCGGAGCTACAGAGCTCAACGGCTCGGGTGGGAGAATCTGTTGACACGTATAATCTGACATTTTACTTCAGGATGCCATTCGGATCAAGAGTCCGAGTTGCAGTTTGCTGCAAGCCTTGTGGTGGAAATACGTGGGAGAAGGTCATTTGCTCAACTAATGGTCACACGTTTTAAATGCGTATGTCGTCTGGTTGGGTTTCTACTGTCGAGAGAGCAGCAGTGCAAAACAAATACATGTGCAAGTCTTTTCTGCATGCATGACTCTGATTTCACGTGCTCTCCATTCCCATGCAAGTGAAACACCCACAGCTGCCGGCCTGTCACATCTGAGTCAGTGGCAAGCATGTTTTTACCGGTGCCAAACTGGCTATTCATCCAAACCAAGCATAACCGGTTTATTGGCATCTGTCTGTCAACAGTCATTTTTCCGCCCATCTGTGTAGTAACAGGACACAGTATTTTGCTGAGCTGGTATTATGGGCGGAAGTCAAATAGAGCAAATAATTACTGTAAAAATCCACCGCTGCCCTCATTGCCTGCACAACAGCAAAGACAGGGTTGTTTTATGAGGATTGTTTCCACTTTTGTAAGCAGATATAAGTCTTGAAGACGGAACAAAACAACCGCGAGAGAGATATACGTTGAAGGCGCAAAACCCACAAACCAAAAGTTGCTTAGTAAACCCGGGCTGGTGGGAGGTGGGGAGGTAAAGCTTCAAGCTCAAGGGGTAAAATCTGATTTCAAACTCTGTCATCCCTTTAGACCTGACTGGATTCTTTGAGGCAAAGATTCATTAAGGCTGACATGAAAGCAAAGACGCACAGTAGGTGTTCCTCAGGTTTTTGACAGAAGCAAGGACATTTCAAGTGCCTGCTACTAAAAGTCCATTTCCCCTTCTTTGAAAAAGAAAAAAAGAAAACGTGTCCATTTCCTTTTCAGACAAAGACAAGGCTGTTGACATTAATCTAAGTGGAGCAAGGAGTTAACTGACTGCAGAACTGCATCCTGAGCATGTCATTTCAGCTTTCTTCCTCAAGAAACAAATTGTCTCAGAATCTGATGTGCTTTGTAGAAATGTAAAGCACTTCCAAGTAGAGCTTGATGAGTTTTGCAGGGACCAGAAAGTCAAACAGCTCTGGGAACGGAACGGGACACAACGGGTAGATTGTTTGGAATGAGCGGCTATAACTTTGCTTTTATGCACACAGAACTAAAAAGAAAAAAAAAATAAATAAAATCCAGTGTCAACATGGTTTGATAAGGTCTGTGCAGTGCACCCACTGACAGAGATTAATTTCCCAGGTGTTCAGTCAGAATGGGAAGAACACTGAGGGTTCTGTTTGTTTACACCCATCTTTGTGTACTTGCGTGCGTGTGTGCGTGTGCATGCGTGTGTGTGTGTGTGCATTTGTCTGTGTGGGAAATGGAAAGCAAGGCAAGTAAATTTCCACCGTAGCAGTGGACCGGGCCATTTCATTACTCCATCTACCTTCACAGAGATTGCTGTTATTGCACTGACGCCTCCAGGGGTACAAAATCGGTTTACAGAACGGCTTCATTTCCAGACACAAACTCAGCTGGAAAATTTTCACATTAGTACGCTCACGTCACAAGCAAAAAAAACACACACACAAACAGGGTTCATTTCTGCCTCGTTTTCTCTGACGTTTCTTGCTTTCATGAAATGTGTTTCTTCATACGCAACAAATAAAAGGGCGGAGGTGTGGGTCATAATTTTAATAAAAATCTCCCTTTCACAGCTTTGGATGCATTTAAAGACACATAAGGTGGAGTCATCTTCATTAAGGGTTCTCTATATGGAGAGAGTTTTTTTGCTTTGTAGTTTATGTGGCCCAAACATGGACGATGAGGATTTCTTTGGGGCGCTTCTCAATCCAATTGCTGACATGTATTGCCCAAACATACTTATCGGCGGAGTACCAAGACCTCCTCCAAATGGTTACAATTTGTTGCTAAGGAAACTCTTTAGCCATTGGATGGCGCCGTGAATATTCTCTGACCTCACTCGACACAGCCACCAGGTGTATGGCAATAGCACACCCTTTGGGAATGCTACTGGCACAGTCAATCTGTCTCCTCTACTCCTCCCTTAGTCTCTGCTTTGATTTAAATACCCTTTAAAAAGAAACAAAAACCTTGATTACCAAGTTTTTAACTGTGTCTCAAAAAATGCCCAACTACTGTTGATCATTTCAAGGCTAAAGTTGACTCAAGTGGTTCAGCTCAGCAAAGTTTCCTAGGAAACCCTCTGCTTCCTCTCACAAGTCAAACCACTCTGCTAACACAGTGTTTCCTCATCTATATTCCTCTGAAAGGCCTGAGGGAACAACACAAACAATTGAACATAGCGCAGGAGCATGCTAGAGGGAAAATGGAAAAAAAAAAACAACAAACAAGCAAAAAAAAGCTCAATATGAAAGTATTTAATAAACTCCTTAAAGATAGGTCTTGGTGTTTGTTTTCATTCCTTCCCTTTGGAATATCGTGGAAGCAAAACAAACTGTGCATTCCTCATAGTTCATTCACGCATCCACTCAGAGGAGAGCAGAGTGATCCGCCGGCTTCCCAGCATGATAACAACTTGAATTGCACAGGCAGAGCGAGAACGACATGGTTGGCTGCAGCTGAGAGTCTGCGACAGGACATGGACTCGTTAATGTCGATGGCCACACAAATTTCATTATGACACAAAGACAATATGAGCAAATACAGCAATGTTTGTTATTAATGATGATTTTCCACTGGAAGCAAATAGGAGTATGGCATTTAGTGACTCATCAGAGCAATAAAAAAAATATGTTTAATACCTGCAAATTATTTATCGAATATAGCCGTAATTTCACACACAGACTGTACGTGATAATGTATGTTTTAAAATAACTTCCAGATAATAACCAAAATGATTACATTAAAGCTCCGTTTTGGTTGGACAATTGTAAAATTCCCTGTCAGGGAGAGAGAGGCCTCCACCAGATCCCCACTCTGGGAGGAAAACCATCTGCTTTCGCAGACTGAGGGGTGAGAAGGACACAAACAAACAAAAGCACCAGACAGGCCACAAAACGTCAACATTTTTAGGACTCTAATTGGTTGGGACATGGAGAGCGGTTTGCACCGAACACAACTTGTCCATGAAATGTCACTGCTGAGAAGGCGGTGGCTTTGACAGCCTTGTCCAAATAGACTGCCAATAAAGATGATCAAAAACAAATAAATATAAAAATAAATAAATAAATAATACTATCTGTGTCTCTTTGTCTTTGACCGGCGCAATACAAATCAAGGGAATAAGTCAGGCTGCAGTGAAAGTCTTCGGTTTTCTTGTTTCTTGGTCGTCAAAGGTAACCAAATATCCAGAGTCAATATGATACTTAGTTTTGAAATTAGAAACAAATTCACTTACTCTGCATGACCACTAATCGTTCTGCCTCATCACATTTGAACGGTCGTCTTATTGTGATTTCATCTTTGTTTAACAAAACGGGGTTGGACGTTTTTTTTTTTTTTCTGAGTGCGACTCAACAGGCCGTGCGCCTCTTAGGTCAGCATCCTGGAAGCGGGCGAGGGAGGAGGCTGATTCTGAATCACTCTGCAGTAAGAGAGGGAGGAAAGAAAAAGAGCTAAAATTAGAGAGGAAAGTAATCACAAAAAAAAAGCTCAGAAAAAAAAATGTTCCTTTTTTTCCCCTTTCTAGTCTAATGACTCATGTAAAGGATCTGGAATTTTACAGTTAAGGCTGGAGGAAGAACTAAAAATAAAAGCGAGGTGCATCATTACGTAATTCTCTTCTTTTTTCTTTTTTTTTAGTTCTGATGCTCCCAGGTGAAGCAGTATCTATGCCTTTTGCAATTATGCGCCGTTTTGTCTCAATCTGTCCCATAAAATTCTGCTGAAAAACATTGGAATTTGTGGCGTTAGAGTCAAAACATGAAAAACATCAAATCTGCTGCATTTCTACTTGCTTTGCAGCGACCTTTGGTGCAGAAATTCACAGCAACACGTATTATAAAGAAACCCAAAGCCACTGCCAGCTTTTGATTAGACTTTAATGCCAGGTGTACCAAGAAAGTATTGTCATAAATAGCCTGAAGTGTGCAAAAATAGTAGCCTCTACATCAAGCACGGTGTTGGAGGTGTTATGATTTGGGGGATTTTTATTTTTTTTTTGCACGGTGTGAAGTGAACTCACGATGACCTCTCATCAAATCAACCAATTCGCAACATATTAATAATTGTCTTTAAATATTTTCTGACTTCATGTTCAATTTTTTTATTTTTGTGAGAAACCTAACCTGATCCAAGCAGGTCAACAAATGGTGGAAAAAAGAAAAAGAAAAAAAAAAAAAACGGACACAAAATCAAACCAGACTATTTTCTTTCGAGGAACTGAAACGAAAACAAGTTTGACAGTGAAGTGCAGGGCGTGAATAAGGGTGATCAGAAAGCATCCCGTGAACGACAACAGCGCTACATCACCAGCAGTGACATAAATTGTCGGCGTTATATTTGTGATGTGTGTTTTTTTTGTTTTTTTTTTTTGTTTTTTTTTTTGCTTGTAGAGCATCTTTAGCCATGATTACAGAGCCACATAACCAAGCTTGCTTTCTATTTATACTGTGTTATGAGTTCGACTGGGTTTGTGTGAAAGAAAGAGAGAGGGAGCTGCTTCATCACCGGCCACGTTCCCAGTGCCAGGAAACTTCACACGTTGACGTCTTTGCCGAACAGATTGAGCCACGCTGAGGAAGCCTCGCGGTACCAAGCTGGCCAACGCCGCCAAGTTGTCAGTCAGACGCGCACGTGCGTGCATGTTTATCCCTACATGGCCGACTCATCCCCGTCTTCCAAGCGTCTTGTCGTTTTCAGACGCAGATTGACGCTGCGTGTCGTCATTCCCGACCGCATGCGGATTCTGATTAAATATAAACTGAACTGGAGATCGGTCCGTCTCTGTCAGGAGCAGGGCTGTCGGCTCACCGATGTGACACCGTGTGACATCTCGAGATTTTTTTTCAAGAAACACAGTGGACTGAGAAACTGGGAGGCAAAAATGACAAGGGTGAGTTTTGTTTTAGAGCCAGAACAATAAACCGGTCGACTCAGGACAAAGCAGAACCAGTAAACACTTCCTCAAGAATGCAACCCAGTGACCAAATACCAACAGCTCCATAAAAGGCAGCTCCCAGCTGGGCCTCTGGACATCAATGACATCTGATTTAATTAACAACACCAATGTCTGATTTCTTCAGTATGTAAGAAAAGGATCTTCCTGGATTTCTCAAGTGAGGTTCTGTAAAAAATATTACTTCATTTTCATCTAAGTGAAGTGGAAATCCAGATTTGCTTGGTCCCGTAAGGTTCTTCTGTCCTTCTGTCTTCCATCAGCCCTCGTCACAGAAACATCTGCAGCTCTCACTGACCGCAGTTTTTTGTTTCCAACCAGCAAAGTGCCTCATCTATTTGCTCTGAATGTCGTTTGCACACAAGAAGTCAAATAAAATGTGTGACGGCCGACCTGATGTGTTTCTGCTCAGCCCTGCATTTCCATTCTACAGTTATTCTTGACTGAAAACAAGTTGCGTGCTCTGTTCTCAGTTTGTGTTTCACGCAGAAAAATCAACGTGCAGCTGACAATCGATTCATTTCAAATAATCACCCAACACCAACATGATGGTAGACAAAATACTGTGCACATCAATTACTTTGCGTTTGTGTTACATAGAGGAGTGGATATGTGCAGGTGTTTGGATGGATAGTGTTGTTCTGCAGTTCGTACTAAATATCGGTTTGTCCAGTCATGCCAGAAGAACACACAGGCTTTAAGAGGGTGTCGTAATTGTGTCGTCCCACAATTAGTAACGATACAGATACAGCTGAAGGCCATGCTTTGCCACGCTGGACGGACCTGCTGCCGTTGTCTGGAGAAACACACACCACCCATGGAGCTTGTGTGCTTAAACCCATCGTGCACTTTCTCACGCGCGGATCCCTGAAATGTCAGCCCACGCGCATGTGCCGACATCGGGTGCATCAGTCCTCTTACTCCTACCTAATGGCTGTTGAGACATGTGCAACCCTTGATTTATTCCTCTAAATGCCAACGCTGGCACAGATCCTGCAGCGAGCGTTTCTCTGGAACGCCGTCTCACCGATGGGGTCGAGAGGATTCCCGTCAGGTTCACATTCCGTCTCGTGACCGTCAGCCGCTTCGGCGTTCAAGACGGCGAAGGGCTCCTAACGCAAACAAAAGACTTGGGTTTGCGCAGTTGTGCGGGGAAAGATGCACGTCCGTGCTTCCCTGCAGTGAACCGAAAGCAATGCCTTGTGAAAGGTTGTGACCCAAACTGTTGAAGTTCAATCAATTGTTCGTTCAGATTGAAATAATGAAAGAAAGTGGAAAAAAATAAATAAACCAGAGGAGATTTTCCATTTCATCCTTCCAATTTTGTATTGGAAGATTTGCATTCAAGGACTCTTCAATAAGTAGTGCTGCAATAAATAATGTACGGCATACAATACGGCATACTCAACATGGCATACTCAATCTCAAAGAAATGTGCAGCTGTGCAGGGTGAGTAAAAACTGTACAAACACAGCAGACTATTTACAAGAAATGACAGATAACAACAGGGACGAAAAGGAAAACCAGAAGTCACCGATTGTTATAATTTGAATTTTTTTTTGGCCACTATACTCTTTTTGCATTTCTTATTTGCAACCGGTGAGTTTTCTGTCGATTCCTGTTGCCATTTTTAATGTTTCGAAGCTCAGCGCGCTGGAGTACTCTGAAACGCTCGTCCAAAAATATTACATTTCATGCTGACATTGAGCAACAGCAGCAGAGGGCAACATGGGCTCTTCTGCCGCAAGCAGGGCTGCCAAACTGCAGAAAATGATCAAACGCAGTGACAGTAATTGGTGTCATGCACTTACCAGTCAAGTAACACACCGACCTGCACGCTGGTTACTGAGTGCACCGCCTGTCTTCTTGGTTTTATGATCTCTTTGTAAGGAAAACGTGAAACTCAACCTTACGAGACAGAAGCGATGAATGATGGCAGAATAACCTAACAAGGGAGCAGAAGTGAAGCTGGGCAGTTGTTTTTGTTTTAGAAGAATAAAACGCAGTTTCGACAACCACCAGTCTGTTGTTACTAAATCAGCTTATCGTCACCTTAAAATCAAATGACAGAATATCTGCATAACGGGACAAAGAAAAACTGGCCCATATTTCAATTCTTGGCTGGTCTGGAAAGCATTAAATGGTCCTGGGTAGAAATATGATCCTCATTTATTTCTTTGAATCTTTAATATCTACATCTACATAAAGAAACAACTTCATAAGAATACTACAAATATGTAGGCTTTCAAACTTTAGTCCAAGTCCTACAAAGCAAGTGGTTGATGAAGGGCAACATTGATCAGAGATGCAACAAGGAGACCCTTTGAAACTCTGGAGGAGCTGCACAGGCAAACACCTCCGGATGCAGAATCTGCCAAAAGACAACTATTAGACACACGCTCCAAAAATCTGAACATTGTTGAAGAGAGGAAATAAAAAAAAATTGACATAAACCCATTCAAAATTTTCCAAAATCCATGTAGGGGACACAGCAGACATGTGATTCAGACCAGCTGAATCTTTAAGCCGGGGTGAAAAACACCAAGTGTGGCTGAAAACTAAACCTCCACGTCAAAGATCCAACATCGTTGGTGCCAATGTTCTCCAATGAGCCTCACAGGGCACACTTTTATTATGGAAAGTGAGTGCAATTTTCTTTTCTTTCGACAAACATTTGTGGAAGAACAAGTCGTCCTCAAGAGCTCAGTGGATTATCGCTCTGCACCTTGACAGGACGCCAACGGTGCAGTAAGTCCGGCAGCGAACATTCCTCACCACTAAGTATTTACAAGTTAATTGTTAGGGGGATTAAGCAGAGTTGGAGAGTTTGAGAACAACAATGACTCAACTATTAAGAGGTAGGCCACATAAAATCCCAGAGCAGGGTCAGCAGATTCTACCGAGAGGATATAAGTCACACGTTGAAACTTCACACAGACTTCAGATGAATTCAAAGCAGTGGTTAAGGGTAGGGTTAGGTTAGGGTTAGGGTTAGAGAACCTCTGGGTTTGGCAGGTTAGGGTTTGAGTACTTTCTCCACCGTTGCTCTTGATGCTTGCTCACATGTGCTTTAAAATTGAGAGGGGAAAACTCTAATCCATAATCTCAGTGCGTCTTTTAACACCGGTTAAATATTCAACATATTAATGCGTGCATTTCAAGATGAATGTGTTTTCAAATGAGCAAGTGAGAATTGCTTCATGACATCAGTCTGTTTTGCTCATAACAAAGCATGATGGTGGATGAGATCATATTTAGAGCTTGTTTGTTGGTGAACGAATCACAGCTGAACAGGGGCGCTGGGAAAAGTGATGACAATTCTAAGGGCCCCTGACCCACTGGGGGCCCATCCACAGTTTATTTATTTATGTTTTGTTCATAGAAATTGGAAAAAAAACGAAAATGGGGCGACAATGTTCAGCAGCAGTCTGTGGAAGACAAGAACGGCTGAGGCACTCGGCATGCTGCTAAAAGAAAATCACAAAGTCGAGTTTTCAAAGAGATGTCAGGTTTACTTTGGGCTCAGGTCTCAGTTAGTTGGGTTGGATCAGGTTCAGACACAACGTCCACGTGTTTGGGCCGATTTGTTTTTTCTTCTCCAATCGAAACTCTAGACTGTGCTGGAAGTTCATCTTGTACCGCCAAACACGGTATTAGAGTGGCCTAGCGAAAGTCCACACATGAATCTAAACAGAGCAAAGGGAAAATTAACCACACACTTTTCACAATGCGAATTCTAAATGTTATAAACCATTTTTTGTTTTATGTTTTTCCTTGGACTTCACAACAAGGCTCTACTTTGTGTTAGTCTGTTATTCCAAATTCTAATAAAAGGCAGGTAAAAGTGGGAATGCCTTTGCTCTGCGCTCTGAAGGCTTCTGAGATGCAGCTTTACAGCTTTGAATAATTCATTACTCACATCATCGTCATCGATGTGATTCTTATCCCCTCTGCACCTCTGAGCTCGACAAGGCACTGTAAAAGCAAACCAGATCAGACAGGCTCACGGCTCGGAGAAATTGGTAATAAAACCCTCTCTGGGATTCCAGGATGGAGCAGATTGGTTGATCTGTTTGAAGAGTTATTTCCTGGAAAGAGGGGCCCCTCTTGTCATTCGTCTGTCTCCAACCTTTCCTCCCTGTATTTGCCACAGAGTCGTGGCCTTGGCACTTCGCTCCCGTTCATTCAGACGCAGAGAGGCGACTCTCCGCGCCCGCAACGGTCAACATCTGATGCTGGCGTCACGTTCCCAGGAGCGCACAATAAAAATTGTTGTCAGTATCATGCTGAGTAAATGGGGAATGAGCTCTCCTGTGAAATGAAGCTGGACGCACCCTCGTCTACTCTTTGTGCTGCGGCTGCAGCATTAGACGGGCGTCCCTCACAGCTGTTGGACATATGGGACGTGTGACTCTTGAACAATCATATATCACTCGACTGATGTATGAGATTACTAGTGGTAGATTAACCACTATTCATCTACCAAACAGAAAAATACAAAGCATCCCCGGAGGAAACTTTATGGGCCCAAGGGATAACGCCAGCTGCATATATTATGACTCACTAGATGCTAAAAATCTGAGATTGCTGGCTATATAAATCGGCGTTGGTTTTCATTTCTCTATTTGCTGCAGTCTGGCCAAACTATTCACGAGAAATATGTGCTGCTTACCTGCTTTTCTAGCTGCTCTCACTTCACCGCTGCGTCATTCGCTGTGGCACACACTGAGTGTTTGGAGCAAGTTTGTGAGGCTCTGATTACACACAAGGCAACTCAAAGTAGCTATAAAAAAAAAAAAGCATACTAAAATATTAAACGCATCAAACACGTCGACAGTGATAGCAAAAAGAAAGAAATGTCAAAATGCCAGTTTAAACAAACACAAAGCAGGTTTGTGACAGGACAAGATGGCACCATAGAGGTCCTGTTCCACTGGATGCAAGTCTTACATTAGTAAAAGTGCAGGACAAGCTAAATCTTGTCCTGCACTTTTCAAATATGCATTGGAAGGAAATTGGAGTACCAATGAGGGAAAACACAATGCATTTGGGTTGTGTTCACCAGAATACACATCAACCATCTGCGGAGCAACATAACAACTTAGTGTCTGGAAACATGGCGGACTTTCTCAGAAAGGAAGTGATTTTTTTTTTTTTCCTGCTAACTAACTTCTCGGAATCCGTTCTACTCAAATATCTCTGCTGTCTGTCTGAGGCTGGCCTACGAAAGTGGATAATTGGTGACACTAATGTATGTCAGTGATCCGTTTAGAGACGCACACAACCTCATAGCGACGTGGTCATTTCATGGTTAGGGGTCTTATTATGGGGTGCTGCTTTTAGAGTGCATTTACATACATTTAACCTTTTTCTGCACATTTTAAAAGTTAGGTTCCTGTGAAGTAACGTGGGTGTAACGTCAATGTATAAAATTTGTAAATAGAGCTCAACAGGTTCTGAACTGGACTGAGCAAGTCTGTTCAGCCAACTAACTTTTAGAGAAATGCGACCGTTCTACAGCAAGAAAAACTGCGAAGGATTTCCAGCACTGTTGCCACAGGGAAACCGATCCAGATGTAGGAACCTGACTAATCTCAACACAGCAGAATCAAAAAGTTGAACCGTGAAGTTCAGCATGTGAGCCCCCTGCTGGCAGATATTTCTATAAGCATATATATTGAGTTTTTCCACTTGAAAAATGTTTGCAGCATGGTCTCAGGGTGGGACGCTCTGCGAGAATCAAAAATTAGCCGTATAACATTAGCACGTGGTGTGTCGGATATCCTAGCCATCCATCTGCTGGTTGTTTACTCAGGCGGGAATGGCAAGCTCAAAGTTACTGATTAATTGCTGACGATCATTTAATTACCACGAATTATGCTGGAGCTCTCCATGGTGACAAAAGTAAATAAGCCGAAACAAACCGAGAACCAGAGAGAGCGTAACATGCTTTGCTTTTATTTTTATTTATTTATTTTTGTTTTTTCAGCAATTGCATCGTCTTTGTGTGCTTTAGCATCACTGCTAACCCACAGGCAATACTACTAGAAACAGAAACATCGACGTTTTGTTCACTTTTCAATACATTTACTACATTCATTTTGCGTGCATGCCGGCTCATGTTCTCTGATTTTAGGTCTTTGAATCATTTTCTTGATAATTTTTGTCCCCCCATTTCGCGCCGGCTAATGCTAGCTTGAAGAGACTGAGCCAACTGTAGCATAGCAAATGAACATTTCACGAAGTCATTTTCGCCTGTATTTTACAATAATGGTTGAAAAACAGATTGGACGTTATGATGACCAATAATAAAAAATATATTTCAAGAATATCCATCAAGGGGCGCCGTGTGGCGGCTCACGTACAGAGGCTATAAACATAGACGTAGCTAACTGTGTCCGCCACATTGCAGTCAATTAAAGGCAACTAGTGCCAACAATCTAACCGTCTGAAACAACCCTTCAAATCGAACCCTTGGCGTCTTTGTAAAGGCTCTCCGTTATTTACCTTTCACCCTGAAAAATTCAGCTTTTCACAGAGTTCCAACAAAGCTTCTGTGTGCTTTTTCACTCCCATTTACGCACTCATGGTTTGAGGCTTAATGAAGCCATTTTAGCCTTGCATAACTGCGCCTGATCTGACCTACATTATAAAAGCCGCGGCAACACTAAACACATACAGTGCAGAGACATTCAACAGCTCATTTAATCTCGTGCTGCAGGCCAAAGCCAATCCATCATTCGACCAATTGTTTGCAGGTATTCCTGCAGTGCTACCTGCAGGGACACCAGCATTGCTTTAAACGAAATGGACCACATCTGATAAGAGTCGCCATCGGCTGCCAGCTGTCATTATTTCCTACTGTTTGTCAAGTCGCCTCATATCCATGCGACTACGCGACACATCCCCGAAACATTCTGAAAAATGTCCAAAAGGGCAATTTACTTTAAAATACACAGACACCATGAAGGTAAAGCATAAACCTTTGTCACAAAACTGTCAGCTCGAGACTCCCATAATGACAGGAACGGATGCTAGCATGTCAGATATGATGCTGACTTTTGGTGGGAAGACGCCAAACGGCATTGACCCTGGTTGACCTTTTGTGGCCGCCCGTCTCGGTACGCATTCCCTTCTTGCCACTCGAGCGGAGATTCGCCGCAGAACCTCGGAGACAGCGGCGCGGTAAGCGTGAGGCATTTCCATCCCGAAACAATCTGCGAGCAAAACACGAGCGACACGCGGAACTTAAAAAGCAAAATGTCAAATGTTCTGCAGATTGTAACAGCGGGCTGGATTTTTGTCCAACCCTCTTTACTCTTCCGCCCTCATATAAATCAGCATAAATACAGCTGTTCTACACTAAACAAACAGTCACGCCCACAGCATCAGATAAAAAGCACATCGCGTGGAGATGGCCAAGTCAAAGTCCAAACCAAAATCCAAGTGACTGTAAAATTAATGTACACTTTATATCACTTCGTCTGTCACATACAGTCCTGAAGAACTACTTTACAGAGGTGAATACATTAGTTGAGTGGTATGATAAGAATTATCTGGCCGTTAACGTCACACCACTCATGTTAGCATCAGTGGTTTTGCACCGAACCCCACAGGGAGGATAGACAGTAGTTGTTTACATCAATTTTACATGTATTTGTTTTCTGTCTGTCTGACTCCATGGCCAAATTTCCCCTCAGGAACAATGAAGTATATTCTATTGTATTCTATCAACGGAAAAAGACATAATGCAGCCTCTTTAAAAGCACTTTAAAACGAGGAGTGAGTGCAGAGAAATGATCCAATCTTGACTCGATGGTCCTCAGAGGAACTGCAGTGGTGAGCAGCGTCATTCAGAAGCTGCTAACGTCTGGACGACTGTGAGGTCGTGTTGACCTCACGGCGACACGAGGCCAGCGCACGAACCACAACGAGGCAATTAAGTCCTTCAAATGGCTGACCACCAGCCCACTGGCTAAACGCACTCAAGACCAGACCAGGCCAGTTTGCGCTGCCATAGGATCCCTGTTGTTTTCTAAGAGATGTGCGTCAGTGCATCTGCCTTTGACCCCTTCAAACAAACACACACACACACACACACTCACTGACTTAAAAATGAACATCAGAAAGATCTGTGATGAAAGCACCGTAAGTAATTGGTAATTGAATCTCTGCTCCTGTGTCTTGTCTCTTTCTCATGTGAAGCAGTAGAAGATCATAAAGGCAAGACACACAGATCATCTGCACTCATAAACATACAGTCCTCACTCCCGCTGCTGCGCCACTGCCATTAATCCAGGATTAAATTGCGCGGACTGCATGGATTAGAAGCCACCATTGGGGAAGCTGCAGCGAGAAATGAATTATCCGTGCAAGAAGGGCAAGTCAGACACAAAGAAGCCCTGGAACTCACAAAAACGAGTCACCAAGCGATAACCTGAGTAGGACTGAATGGTGGAGCAATTGGTGTCAAATAGCAAAGAGGTTGTGGGTTCGAATCCTTGCCTGGTCTCTCCCAGTGGGCTCAGCTTCCTCCCAGACACGAGTGGCAGCCTTCAACTGAAACCACTGTTTTATAGTTTGGCAAAAAAAAAAAAAAAAAAAAAGAACTGGTCTGATGTGTTTTCAAGTGTTTTCTATTGCCTGGCAAGCTAAAATGTACTTTACACTGCATTGTGTTACATTTACTCTTTTCACACCAACAAATCCTACGTTTGTTCCCAGTTTGGGTCCATGTAGACACTTTAAAAGTGTTGAATTCAAACCTGACAGAGTTCATTTGGACCTGCTGGATTGGCTGTGCAGACGGGCGAAAATGTCAGGTCCCTGACTGGGCGTGAGGACTCAGCAGAGGATCACACCCTGCTCCACAGCGCTGAGTGGAGATCGCATTCCCCCGAATTATCGAAGGTCGCATTGTTTTAGGAGACACTCCTGATTAGAACGTCTCCTGCCTCATCAGGTCTGTGCGCACTGAGCGATTTGTTTCTCCTCTTTCAGTCCTTCTGTGACGATTACGGCATGTTTACAGCAGCTCCCTGTTTTTCCACAGTTTAATCGAGGGCCAGTTCTGTGAAGTGTAAATGTCGTCACCGGAGAAATAGATATTGCGTTTCCTGTTCTTGTACGTTTCTGTTGGTTTGGAGGACACGTTGTCCAATGCAGTCTGGGGTCCGACATGTTTTCTGTGAGGCCTCAACTGTTTTCAGACGTTCTCTGTCTCTCTCTCTCTCGCTCTCTCTCTCGCTCATTCACACACACACACACACGCACACACACACACGCACACACGCAGACAGAGACCGGCGCAGGATGTTCTCTCTTTGTTTCTCTGTAACGTTCCCAGGGATGGAGCCTGCAGGATCGCTGCTGATAACGTCACACGCAAAGGGGAGCACTGGACAGCGTGTCTCGCGGTTGACCCTGGAGCACGTCTGAGGAGGGCTTAAATGAAGCAGCAGTAAAACTGAGATAAGAGCAAAATGGCTGCTTGGCTTTGATCTGCAGCAAGGCATCTTTTATTATTGTTACTATTACTACTCTACAAAGGCTTACTATTACTACTCTACAAAACATAGCAAACGTGCTCTGGTCAGACGGGATCATAATTCAACGTTTTGAACTACTTGTAAAGCATTGAGAGGACCTGAAACTGCAGCCCAATCGAACTCTCCTCATGGGAAAGCATGGAGGTGGCAGCATGATGCCTTGGGCATGTCTTTCTTCAATAGGGAGGGAAAGTTGTCCAGAGAAAATGGAAGGTTAAATCATGTTTCAGTAGCCAGTTTAATAACAATACTGCACGAAATGAAAACATTTCTCCGCCTAGATTAACAATGTGTGTCAGAGAGCCTTCTGCTGCATCGACGTGCTCTCCTTTCAAATCACCCGCCACAGCAAAGCGATCGGCGTTTAAAGTGATGTCACTTCCTCCCATTAAGAGCTCAAGCGACTTATCACGAAAAGCCGTCATTTCGCCGGAGCCATGAGCTTTTAGCACGTAAGCCAGCAAGTGGAGTTAATCACAACAATGCTTAAAATTGTCAGTTTTGTTGCCTTCGAACTTAATCAGTTGTGACGTCACACAACTGCTGAGTTGTCACTTGGCTCCTTTTTTGCAGATAAAATATTATCTGCAATAATAGATTGCGGATCTATTGTTGTGCAACATTGATTTCCGTTTTATGGTGAATGCATGTGAAAGTTTATTCAATGGGCCAATGTTTTTTTTAAAAATTAACCCTTAAATGTTAGTTCTGTTGCTTTAGGGGTCAACTCTGGTAATCTAGTAAATACAAAGAAAGACAGTTGTCTTTAGTATGAGATTGCTGATGGACTGTTTCTGTAGGCACACTTTTGTTCTGAAAAATGTTTGATTTCAATGCGTTTCAGTGGCAAACGTTCACAAGCAGTTCTGTTAATAACCAGGTGTTTTTGGTGCATTTCTAACGGCTCTAGCATTTCCTGTTTGTGGCCGTTCCTGCATCAAATCCAGACCTCTGGCCGAGATTTGCCACTTCTTGCTGCAAGGCAAACAGATCCTTCCGACTGCTGCACCGCGGCGTGACCACATAACAAATACGTCTTTCCTTAAAACGGAAAGTGAGCGAAATTAACTGCCAGCGATTTGTCAAAGTCGAATGTGTTTTTCGGTAGAATCATCAGAAGAGCTGATGGGGAAACGATCTCCCAGTGCTTTCCAAACGCCAAACGTGCCTCAAAGCGTACAAGTGGCTGTATTCTATATTTCTGTTATTCAAATAGTTTGCTTTCAGTTTCTAACCACAAAAGTCGAGCGTGCCACTCATAATCCCAGTACTGAGGCCTCCTTTGTGAAAGGCTGAGATTTTAAGCGGCGTTCGTTTTCTCAGGCATGTGATGCAGTTCCACGTTTCAAATAGTTTTGGTCTTATATGTTGTTTGTTTTTCAACGTGCTTTTTTCTCCAACGGGCCAAGCAGAACCTCAGTAAGACGCCGACTGTTGCATTTATGTTTAGGATTCTCAGTAAGTTATCTTCATTCTTGCTGTTGCATTGTCTGCAGATCAAACTAAAAAAAAAAAAACATGAAAAAATAAGAACAACCAAAATTTTTGATTTTATGTTGTTTTGTTTTTTATTGGATTTTTTTTTTTTTCTTTGACTTCATTGCGAAAAAGAGAAAAAAACAAATTAATACCAACAATAAATAACACATTCAACAATGAAAATAATCCAGATTTAGAGTAAACATTCAAGTGTACTTAGCCTTTGTAAAAACCTACAGTAAAATGTAAACAGTCTCTCTTTCTCTCTTTCTCTCCAAAAGGCGAAACGTCAACAAAGCAACAAACTTGCGCATCGACGCGCGCGAGTCTCACAAGGTATGAAGCCACGTCACAGATGAGGCTCTGACTGACAGAACAAGCTAACATTCTCATACGTCTTGTTGGCAGTGTGTGTTTGTTTGTTTGTTAGTTTTTTTAAAGAGCGGACTCGGTCGTCCGGTCTGTGTCCTTTTGAAGCAGTGCTGCGCGTGAGAGCGCGCGCTGTGGCAGCATCAGCGGCCTCGGCGGCGTCTTCAAAGCTCCGCTCTGCGTCCGAGCGGCAGCCGGCCGCCCTGCACGCGCCAGGCTCCTTCTTCTTCTAAAAGATGATTTTTTTATGTGTGTCAGTTTGTTTCGCGCGAGTTTGCACCTCGTGCTCTCTCTGTCCCTTCCCCCCTTAGCTTATCACGCACCTCTCTTTGTCCTTGCCGTGGCCACCGCCGACGGCCTTCTCCTTAATGTACATGAGGTCGCTGTGGACGCTCGGCCGCCGCGCGCACGGCGTCACCACGCCGTACGCCTCCCCGATGTCCTTCATCTTCTTGTGCTTGAGCGACTTCCTGTGCAGCATGTCGCAGTACTGCACGGACACCTTCCGGTGCAGGTCGGGGCTCATCTCGTGGGGCAGCTTGGCCAGGGTGAACAGCGTCTGAAACATCTTGTCCACGTTCTCGTTGCGCTTGGCCGAGATCTCGAAGTAGGCGCACTTGTCGTCGCCGGCCACCAGCTGCTCGATCTCCTCCCGCTGCACTTCCCGGTGGAAATCCCGGTCGCCCTTGTTTCCGCAGATCACCAGAGGCACGTCGATGTTCTCCTTGATCTTGTTCTTCAGGCACGACTTGGTCTCGTGGATCTGCTTCTTGAGCCGCTGCACCTCCTGGAACGACTCGCGGTTGTCCAAGCTGAAGACGAGGATGAACACGTCACCTGGAGAGAAAAATCGGGGAACGAGTTGGTTAACTTTTTTTCGGGTTTTGCACTGAGTTTTGCTGAAAATGCGTTTTGCGGTTTTTTTGCACGAAACTCGCAACGCCGCGTGCGCGCGGGGTGGAGGAAGGCAGGCGCGCGTAAATACGCACTAAAGCTGAAAAAACACCAAAACCAGCGAGTGAAGTACCTGTCAGGATGGAGAGTCTCCTCATCGCGGGGAAAGGGTGATTCCCCGACGTGTCCAGTATGTCCAGTTGGTAAACGTCCCCTTTGATGTTGTAAAGTTTCCTGTGGAAGTCCTCGATGGTCGGCGTGTACTGCTCCTCGAACCGGCCGTTCAGGAACCGGGACACGATGGCCGTTTTCCCAACTTTGGTGGAGCCCAAAATCACCATCCGGTAGCAGTTCTTGGCGGGGATGTCGAAGTCGCTCTCGGACGGAGACATTTTCTTGATCATGGTTTATTCCCGGTGGCTTGGATTGTGCGTAAAAAAGAAGAAGAAGGAAAGAAAGAAACTCGCGGTTTCCGCTTGCGGTTCTGTCTCAACCGCGGTCAGGAGTTGGGTATTTAAGCGACCTGGGGGCCCCGCCCCCTGTGTGAGCGTCACGGCTCGGTGAGCAGGAGAGAAGAGGGGAGAGGACAGAACTCCCACTGGTGCGTCAGTCTGTCAGTTCCAACGAAGTACGGGACGGGGGAGCAAATAAATTCATAAACATAAACAGGACATAATAATGATGGAGGTGTCAGGAGTCAGGGGCCCGGCTGATGTGCAGGAGTTCACTAGTTTACCACCAGATCCATGTTCCCAAATGATTAACGAATTATATTGTAAAACTGATTTAAAAAACAAAAAAGAAAAGAAAAGAAAAAAAAGAAGAAATTCAGATTTGATGCGTTAATATAAGTGGTGCAGAAATAATCAAAATGCCTCGGTGTGTTCCAAAGCCGAACGCACCGATTTGTTCATCGGCTGCTTGGTGACCAAAACCAAAAAGCGCCAAAAGAGGGCGCTCGAATCTGCGGTCGTCGATAATGTGTGAGCGCGTGCTTTACCCATTGCGTGCACGTGGCACAGAAAAAAAAGACAGAAAGAAAAAAAACCGAGTGTTTACCTTCTCTCTCCAGCAGATTACTTCATCTCAGCTGTTTTTTATTCCCCCCAGTTAACCGGCTGATGTGAACAGAGATGCTTGACTCTAAATCAGTGTGAAATTGTTCGAAAGGATGTGGCGTCACCTCCACTCAGCTCAGCCGGCTTCCTGCTGACCGCTGTGAGCCTCACGCGGCCGTTTCTGACCAGCAGCACCAGTAAGCTGGCAGCACGCACCGGCACCTGCAGGTGAACGGAATGTGACCCAATATCTGCGGGAATAACGAGATTATAACAGTTTGCTGGGTTTTCCGGTTGTGAGGTTAATCTCTTTGGCTTTAGGAATAGTTTCAAACATGAAATCCTGAGGTTAAAAAAAAGTTGTTGTTTTTTTTGCAATTTAATGGTTTTACAAATTTAACTACAGTTTTTTGCAGTAGAGATGGGGCAGTTGCATTTAGAAAAAATTTTTATAATTTCCACCAAAAAAAAGAAAAATACCAAATCTGATTTTTTTTTTTTTTTTTTTTTTGATTATTCTGAGAGATTTTCTTGAAAATATTTGGACATTTCTGAGCTCCTAAAGTCAAAAATTTGCAAGAAAAAAAAAGTCAGATATTGTGAGAATTTTATGACTTATTTTCTAGAAAGATTTTGGACATTTTCTGAGTTTGTGAGTTAAAGTAGACAATTGTGGACTTTTGGAAATGTTCTGCTTCAAAAGTTGAAGATATTCTACTTTTCGCCCACCCCCGTGCCTTCGCTTTTTCCTGAATGGCACCTAAAGGGAAACATGGAGGTGACAGTATGGCATCACATTCCTGCCAGGAACCAGAGCAGCGTATTAAAAAATAATCAAGAGAGCGCACAGCTCTGATCTGTGACAAATATAAAAATTACTGTTATTGTCACCTTTATAAAATACTGGCATGTCATTTTTTGTACCAAAAATAATTTTTCTTGGATCTTTTGGAAAGAAAGAAGCGGGGATTTTTTTTTTTTCTTTTTAAAGCAAAATCACTTTTGTTTTTCAAGAAAAAGGCCCTCAAACTTGCAAGATGGTTGAAGACCTGACCATAACTGCAGAAAAAAAGTCACTTCTATTAAGCATGGACTCGAGGGGGATAAATTCAAAAGCACGCTGCACTTTTCAGATTCTCACCTTTGAAAAAATGAACAAAATCAAGAATAATATTCCTTCCGATTTAAACTTATGCACTGCGTATGTCAAAAGAATAAATAAAATACATTGACGTTTGTGGTCACAACACGATAACAGGTAAAATAGCCCTGAACATCCTTAAAGTGTGAAATAAGCCGGTACATTATTGAGGAGAAAACGAAAATCGCAGCACAGAAAGAAATGGGACTAAAAGGCTGAGAAAGGAAATTTAAAGCCTATATTTTTCCCGTCTGTTTTCTATTGGAACCACTCAGCTGTTCATATCCACATGACAGCAGGAGGTGGGAAACACGCAGTAATTTGCATCCCCTGCTGCCAATTATCCGCCATTCTGAACAGAAACGAGGCCGACCACGTCCGGGAGCTCCCGGGTTTTATTTATTTATTTAAAAAAAAAAAAAAAAAGAAGCATGCCTGGAAACCAGGCAGCAGTGAGTCAGCGCGCAGCCACGCATCCAGTTCTCTGAACCTCTATCTGCCACTCAGGCTGAACCGACTGACTGCAGTTCTGATGGAGCCTGTGGAGAGAATCCGGGTTTCGTCCCGACTGTCTGAGCCATCGGCAGAAGTCGCTAATCCGGCTGTTTGGTGACAAAGGTCGGCGACGGTGGCATGTGACTTGTTGATCTGGACACTTGGGAAGGCGTCTGCCCCGAAATGTCGACCCAAATCACTCTGATGTTCAACATGCTGCACATGTTCACACTCCCTTCAGGAATTGTCTTTTATCATTACTATTGTTATTTTTAAAGATGAATTCCACTGAGATTGTCAAAATGATCTGACTATTAGTATTATTACTCTTCATCGACCTCTTCAGAACCCAGTAGACTCTCAAAATGAATCCATTCTTTTAATTCTAATAGTCATCTTTAATAAATTTGAATATTCTTCCTGATCAGGCTCATTTGTGAATTTAAAAGTACCTTTTGCAAAAAAAAGAAGCTGGTATGACGTGTCAAAACCAACATTTCCGTATTATTAAATGTTTTTTTTTAGTGGTCTGGTGTGATAATCTAATTTTAAAAGTTATGTTTTCATTAGCTGGAAGAGGAAAATGATCATAAGTAACAGAAATAAAGTCTAGAAAACACCAGCATTCTATATGATGTGTTTCACTTGGCTATAAAGTTCCTGAATGGACTTTGGAATAATAATAAATAGTCAAATCCATTTTTCTCAAACCATATAACATAACCATGTCTTATTTTTAGGGCCTCCAACTTAAATTCTGACGTTGTTTTTACTTGTTTTGTTCACCATCTAATCTTCAAAGTTCCAGCTCCCCCGGTTTGGTTCTGTTGTTTGATTCTTGTATCTACGGTACAGAGAGGAACTCATTTCACCTGGCAAGACTGCATTGCCGTTGTTTACGTCTCGGTTCTGAACTACAAGCAGACGAACCGCGAACATCCAGATGAAAACAGGCCAGACTTCAGGAAAGGCATGCCGGGGCAGTAGCCCAGGGCGGCAGGTTTTGTGTGGTGGGGGGGCAAACATTTAGCACGAGTGCATGTTTTACAAACTTTGTGTGTTATATAAAACTCAAAGTCCTGAATGAAGTATGGGTGTTTTAATATTGTTATATTTTCTGAATGTATTCAATAAACAAAGTGTTGAAAATCTGAAGTCATAGTCTGTCTTTTTGTGCATAGACCTGTCTTTTCAGGTCTATGCACCCATCTAACATGGGTGCATATACCCATGTGATTGATGGGACTAATAGGATATTAATAAATGACTCTGATAAACCTGACTACGTATCAGATTCATCGCCACTTTTGGGTCAGGCTGTCCGTTTCTCTGCCGGTTCTGGTGTGGAAGCTGAACCACAGTGACCCTCCATGTCCCATGACCCAGCTACCTGTGGGAGTCTGCTGTTTTCCTGAGTCATGACCCAGTTTCCACAGAGGATGTGTGTCTTAGGCTGACTTCACAGCGTGAGACGTAATGTGGTCCGCCGTCTCCGTGCAAGAGAGGAAATCTGCACTTTCACCGGCGAACCGCTCAGGGACGTCGGACAGAGCAGCAGACAATGAAAATCCGCTCATTAGAGTCGCGGGTCTAATGGACGCGCTGAAATGGGGTGATTGCTGGCACGGTTTCAGACATTATCAAGCCATTAGTTCCATCACAACCACATCCAAGGGTTGGGAGAAAATGAAAGTTGGACAAGTGGGACCGTAACGCGGCGGGAAACAGACAAAGCAACTAAGAAAAACAAGAAATCCAGAGGAGAGGAGACAGAAATATAGCGGAAAGAGGTCTGAGGCAGTTTAAAAGTAAGGAAAAAAATAAATAAATAACTTGAAAATTTAGCAGTTGGGACGACTTTTATCTGACGATTTCACCCAAACCTGAACTGGTGCTCACACGATGATTCTACATGTTTAATAAACCATTTGAATGGACAGGAACGTCAAAAAATCAAGTTGATCAGTCAGAAAAATAAAAACAAAACAATTCAATCACTTGAATGCATAAGCTTGGTCTCCCTCAGTCTCTTAAATCATCCTTTTCAGTTGAGTTGCTCACGATGAATCTCAAATTATACCCGGAAAAGGTGTTTGAATATTTTCGTCTCGTTTTCTGTCTCACAAACTCCTGACTTTTTCCCAGGGGGATGAACGTGTTGAGAACAAATGTATAAAAAGCAGTTTAGGACGTCTACAACAATTTACATAAAACAAATGATCAAACTGATCCAGTGGGAACAGGATCGGCTTTTCATCAGATTTGCTGACATCTAATAAGTAGAGATGTTCTGTGTTAGGATTTTTCTGTGTTATCATTCTTACATTCAACATTTATTATTATTATTATTTAGATCATTAACCTAGATCATTAACCCAGCATTATATTGTGATTTTCAATTTAAAGTATTCTCTTCCTCTGCTGAAATGTATAAACTTACTTTGAGGCCTTTTCTTCCTGTGTTTCCATGAGAAACAGTTAACGGTGTTCCTCAGACCTTATCAACCGGAACACTCCCTACTTTGGAGGCTGCCTGTGACTGTTCTACTGTTTTTCTTTACTGCCTTCCCTTATCTTTTAATAATAGAGAAAGCTCTAACAAAGGGTCTTCAGAACGCTCAGTGAACGGCTTGGAGGAGCAGTTTGCTGAGTTTTCTCCTTTTGCAAAAGCTTTTATAAAATTCACTTACGCTGTCTGTTCGTTCTTTTATGCAGATTCATAAATACCTATCATTCTGATCTGATTTTATTGGTCTTCTTCAAAAGAAGAAACTCAACTTTCTGGTGTGTCATGTGACCTGAATCCTTCAGATTCTTTGCTTATGTCAAATGACATATATATGCATACACATATCTCCAATCTCCCAGGAGAGTTCTGTGTAGAGCAGAGCAGAAAGCAGCTGAAGCACCAGTCTTTAATATTTATCCTATGTTCCCTGCATGAAAAAGGAGAATAAGTTTTACTCCAACTTTTGTCGAGCCACATCAAAACTTTATAGATTGGTCAATTAAACCAACCTATGATGACATTACTAATGTAGACTAATAATAGCACACATTGCTGAGAGCAGACTCTCATGTGTCGCGCTTCAGAACAACAGCGGCGGATCACACGCTCCTCTTGCTGTTCATCAGTTTTTAGATGCTGAGAAGAAGCTCAACCTGCTCATCATCGGTCCAGTCACAGTTTGTTGTTCACGGTTCTTCTCTTCTTGTGTTTACCGCTGAGCTGCAGGTTTCAGACATTCGATCATGGCCGCGTCTCATCGACGTCTATAGCACTGTCGATTTTAGTCGACCTGAGATTCCACTTCTTTTCCTGCTGACTGAACGCTGGACTCATCTGACCTCAGGACACGTGTCCACTGTCCGTCCGTGGGAGGTATGCGGCCTTGGGAAACTTGGTGACCTTTCTTCATAGAGGTGCCTTTTGTTCCTGGGTTCTATGCTTGGACTGAAAATTTTCATGTCTGTTTGCCTCATTAAGCGTGAGATATTTGCTATCAGTTCTCAGAGGCAGTCGGTGAGTACTGACAGTGCCTTGTGAATGTATTAGTTTGGGTGCAATTTCATATTTTGTCACACTACAATATTCTTTTTGTAATTCCATTTGACAGAGCAACATAATGTTGAGTCCTTGACTTTTTTTTCCTCAGAGTTTCTCAAGTTGGCCTTCACAAGTATGTAAAATCATTGTATTGTGACTAAGGAAGTGCTGTCAATCGATTAAAAAAATTTAATGAGATTAATCACACTCTTGCGCCGTGATTAATCACAATTTCTAACTTGGTAAGCCTGAATTATAAATATGGCTGCAGTTGTGGTTCTAGCAAGAGGGGCGCCCCAGGCAAGCTCCTTTTTCTGACACACTCCAACAAGTTAAAATCCAAACCATTTTTTGACTATTTTTGTGGCAGAAAGCAAGAATTTTCTACTTCTTAGGTTGTGATGCCCCTTTCTGATGCCACACTGATCAACTGCCAATATCGCCCATATCAGAAATTGCCACTTTATGCGTGTTTTAAAAAAAAAGGTTTTTTTGGGGGGGGCGGCAGGGGGGTTGTCTTGAATGAAACACGTCTGAAGGGTGTCAGTTTTCCTGGTTTTTATAGTCAGGAAGGTTTAAAGTTGGTCATTTCATTTTAAATGATCATAAGTCTTTGAAAAATGTTCCACCGTCATGAAATGTTGCCGTCATGAAAAATGTTCGCCTTTCACGATCGTTCGTGTCGGGTTCATAACGCCCTGCTGTTACCTTGGTAACCCTCCGCCTTCTGGCGGAGGGTACTTTTGTAAATTTGCATTGTATAATATTATTGTGTAAAAATTTTCAGAGATTTTCCCAAAATATTTGTAACCTTTGTTCACATTGTTCTTGCAATATTTTGTGCAGACAGTGATCTAATGTGGGTCTTGTTTCCTGATTTCTCACCTAGATTTCTTTCCTCTATGGCTGAAAATGGAGTTCTTAAAAATGTCCACCTTGGAATAACAACATTACAGATTTTCCTGTTTTCCCACCAAAATCTAAGAAGGTGAAGTGCAGACAGTCTGGTTCGTCTCCTGGTAGAAACGTAAGCTGTGTTTAAAATCAATGTAGAATCTAACAGGAAGGAGACAAACAGAGGGTCTTTAGGGTATTTTCCAGATTGTGTTACTTTACCGATTCAAGCAGAATGACGTTGCCTTAATGCAGAGTAGGACAAAGGGCGCGGAGGGTCAAGGGTCACACACGTTACAGATGTTTACAACCTTTACAGAGTTATATGACCCTTGATTTCCTAGAAGATTATCTTAGGTATATATATATATATATATATATATATATATATATATATATATATATGTATATATAAAAAGAACACAATGTTTTTTTGGGGTTTTTTTGGACTTTAAGATTGATGTGTGTTTAAAAAAATAAATTCAGCAACAAGTAAATCCTTGGAAAAATGAATAATATGATGAATTCTGCTTTGGAAAAAAAAGAAAACTTGACTGCCACCGATCAATCAGAAACTTTTTTATTTCAGATTGAAATGAAGACCCAACAAGGCTGTATCTAGTTTACCTTGTTCAAGTAAACAAGCCTATTTAAATTTGATAACTCTAACTGAGCTAAAGGAAGAAAATTTAGTCTAATAGCTCTGCTGAGCTCATGATACAGACTAATTCCAAGTCCAACGCTCCAGACAACAACATAGCAGATGACTTCCTGAAGGCGGAGTCTCAGAAAGAGCAGGAGCTTCTTAAACAGACAAAGGCCCAATTTCAAAGCGTCAAAGTGCCATGCGCATTTCTGGCTTTATAATCTCAGATAATATCTTAATTCTATTGTCATAAATTTATGTCTTTACATTGTAAAAAAACCCAAAACATTTTCTTTGGAATTCATGATTTTTCTTGTAAATATGAGAAAATAATCTAGAAATATTTGGAAGAAATGTATTCTCTTATCTACACCACTGCAGGTGAAAGGACCTTAACTTTGCTGGTCCTTGTTAGTGGTGACCTTTTCAAGTTGCTATTGGAAGTCAGTGGAAACAGCCTGAGCGGAAACCGTTGCATAATGTCAAATATGACACTTTTCTTATCATCATTTCCCTAAAAATCTCTCTTTTTCCTAGAAGCCATTCGCCATTAGCCTGCTGTTAAAAAAAATGTCCGGGTACTGAGAGATAATGGATTTCACAGTGTCAGCGCTGTGAGGACGCAGGAGAGGGATATGGAGGGAGGAAATCAAAGAATCACACAGAGATGTGGAGGTTTTATCGTCTGGAAGTTTCCTTTTGTGGGGAACGAGGTGATGTCATTGCGCTGGCATTGTGTCTTCTATTGTTGGATGATGTCTACATTCACAGTGATTTGCTTCAACGAAGCAGCGACAGTGCCTTGATGAGTACTCAAGCCCATGTCGCATTTTACATGTCAACTCCCCCCCTGCGTTGTATCGACCTTAAAAACTGCTGCTTCAGGAGCCCGAGAACTTGCATAACCCAAGCATGCCTGGGTTAGGAAGAAAGGAAAAAGAAAGCTGCGCTATGTAACTTTTACAAAAATATGTTTTTATGTTTTTTTTCGTATTTGTTTCAACTGTCACTATGCTGTTACAGTACATCATATAACACGAGACACATCATCTGTGAAAAGATTGAGCTCCTCCACCTCCTCCCTAGGCTGCTGTTGCTGTCTGAAGAAATACATCGCTCCCGGTCAAAAACAACCAATCACAGCCAAGAGGAGGGGCATAGAACTGTCAATCAACATTCTTAACAGTATTGATACTCGATGTGCCAATGAGACTGTTACAGATACGCCGTTTATCCGCTGTCAAAAGTGGCTATGCTAACTAGCATTAGCATTCATGGCAATTTATGTATTGGTGAAGTGTCTGTAGCATAGTTGGCACCGCTAAAACCCTCCTCCTGGCTCTGATTGGTTGTTTCTGATTGAGTTGGTGCGTGTCTGCAGTTAGTACTTAGAGTGTTAAGAGAAAGCAGAGGTGATCAGTATTTTCACAGATTATCTGTCCTATATTATACTGTCACAACATACTGATCATTTTAATAAACACAGCTCTGGAAAAAAATTAAAAAACCACTTAAAATGATCAGTTTCTCTGCTTTTACTTGTTATAGATATATGTTTGAGTAAAATGAACATTGTTCTTTTATTCCATGAACTACTGACGACATGTCTCCGAAATTCCAAGCAAAATTTTAGTGTTCATTTGCAGAAAATGAGAAATGGTCAAAATAACGAAAAATATGCAGCGCTTTCAGAACATAAATAATGCAAAGACAAAAAAAAAGTTGACATTCATTTAGAAACAACAATACTAACGTTTTAACTCAGGAAGAGTTCAGAAATCAATATTTGGTGGAATAACCAGTGCAGTGGTCTCTTCATTTATTTCCAGAGTTGTGAATAAAAGCTATGAGTTACATTGTGCAGCTTTAAGCTCCCTGATACATTTTAAGAAATAAGTTGCATCTGCACACATTTTCCCCGCGTTTCCGCACAAGCGGTCCATTGACGACTACAGCCAGTGTGCGTCAGTCCACGCGCCCGGATGGGAATCCTCAGCCGCCACACCAGCAGGTGAGGGATGCGATCAGTCGTGTTTGCGGCGCTGATTTCTCTGCAGATAGATCTGCTCCGTGAATGGTCTGCAAATACAGGAGAACAAACATGCAGTAGGACAATAAAAGTGGGAAGGGAACGCAGTACCACACGGTGCCAGGAGCTTGCATGTGTGTAGCGAACCGTGGCGAAGCTCAACGGGTGCAGGAGTGTATGACAGGAAGATGTCTCCGAGTTTCCCTTGCTGACAGGGGACAATGTGTGTGCAAGATATCATTTCCGTGGCACATTGCTGAGACACCTGCACCGTACTTCTGAAGAACTTGACACATTTGGAGAAAGTGTGGGAGACTCATGGCTTTGTTTGATCTACGGACATATTATCTTACTATAAATCTTAGTCACATTTGCTTACATTTTATTCTTTTGAAGGGATATTGGACAAATATAAGGACATAATATTAGCAAGTAAGAGTATCCGTGTACCTCTTAGTTGAGTAAAAGGGAACTCAGATAATCTGTTCCCAAACAGTGTTAGCTTCTGGTCCTCCTAAAGATCTAAAGATAGGCTTTAGAGACAAAACCGTTTCTTTAGGGTCAGAAATGAAGCTGTTTGAATAAAGAAAAAAAAATTATTACTTGAACATTCTTGCAGCAGCACTGTTTTACAATCTCCGGTAAACTCTTAAATAAACAAATTTCATAGCAAAGATCAGAAAATCCAACTTCTAAATGGGAAGGCAAAAAACTCCTCAGAGCACAAAGTTTGTAGAATCAAAAGATTACTTCAAGAAAAATAAAGCCGTGGCTTTAGAAATTAAATTGTGACTTCTTGTTAAAGAATACATGACAGTACAAAAGGTTACAAAGAGAGAACATATTCTCCCAGCTGACACTCAGGACTCAATGAGAAAACTGGAAACGTTTTTTTAGCTGTGCTGACAAGGCTAAACTGAACTAAACACAAACGTTGGCCTACTTTTTGCCACCCACAGATTGGATTTTGTTTTCCTAATAATGAATAATGAATAATAAATTGAGCTCGATTTGTTCTTTCAGTTTTTGTACTTTGATATTCTGAGGTTTAAGACATCAAGTGATGAATGTGAAAAACTGAATCAAATAATCAGAATTTTTCTTGCCTTTGCTTATTACACCTAATTAGGAGCAAATGTTAGAACAGAAACCAATATTAAATTTAATATTAACAAAGTGTTTTTTTAATCAACATTTCACCTATCCTCACCTCTTTTCTCCTAGATACATGACGGTTGTGAGCTGACTGGGCTGCTCGGCTTTCACTTCATCACCACCTGTTCTCTGCTGGGTTTCTGCCTGTCTCACACTGGTGATTCTTCCCAACTCCAATCACTGTGTGAGGCAATATTCCCTTAGCCACACACACTCATACATCTTAACTAATAGTACTACAGAGAATCAGTGAGACACACGTTTGACAAATATAGCACGCGGCTCCCGTAATCAGCGCAGCGTGTGGTTAAATCTTTAGCTCTCCTGTGGGCGATAAATGACACCATGGCTGACCGGCGTCATAGTCCTGACCCGCTTCTGTTGCCCAATATTAAATCTTCTTATAGATGGATTGCTTTAATCGGCACGAAGACAAGCGTAGCGTTGAATTTGAGATTCGATGTTGGTTTTCCTACACTTGTTGGTCAGTCTGAATGCCTCATCTTGGGAAAGCTGATTGAGCACCTTCCTGCCATTGCTGCTTGATGTTCAGCGGATGCGAGTTAAACAAACAAGGTAGACCTGATGAGGAAGGAAACAGGCATAAGTAATTTATTGCCCAGTATTTACATGGACACTCTGTCATTTTCTCTAAGCTTTATTTGTGAAGGCATTGCGTGTTATTTTGGGATGTTCATGAGAAATGTAGATTAGCGCTCCCTGTTCAGTGTGTCTTGGTACACTGGGCAAACACCCATATATTCTGACACGTAAATATGAGCTTATTGTGCATATTGTGATCGACAGACAATATGCATATATGAGTTAAAATGTAGTAGCAAATACACAGTCATGGTTAAAATAAATTATTAAATAAAAATACCACTCCTGTACAGCTTCAGTTTTACAAAAGTTAAAATACAGCTAACCTCAAAGCCAATGTCTTAGTTGATGAACTGTAAATAGGTTGAGGGTTCTATAAAGGTTTTCTGTGCAAATTGTGACACTTATGTGGAAATTTGTTTGGTTCTGCACTATTTTGCCTAAAACCGTGTCAGTGCTGGCCCTCAAAGGTCAAATAGTCCCCAGGCAGTTGAACTGTCCTATTGGTTCAGGTGGTAGAGCTTGGTACTGGTAAAATCAAAGTAGAGATGTTTGGTTTTAATACAAAATGCCAAGTTTGGTATAAAACCAAACACAAACACCTCAGATGATAAGCTGGGTCTGTTCACTAGCATTTCTGTTGACCAAAGTAATCTGGAGCCATATGTGACCCAATCTATCTGACAGGAGGAGCTGAGGCAAAACAGGGTCATCAATGACCTTTCTCACATCAACAAAGCCACAGCAGATTGGCTCAAAAAGAAAAGAGTCAAGTTGTTGCAGCAGTCCAACCAAAATCCAGACCATAGCCTCGGTTGAAATGCTTGGTTGGGCCCTCAAGAGAGATTGAGGGTCGTCTGTAAACCTCAATGAACTGAAATCATTCCCCGCAAGCAATGTGGGCGTTCAGAAGATGTGCAGGTCAGATTTAGTCAGGCACAGTAACTAGGTTTAAAAACTTGCCTTAGATCTAGATCTATTTCAAATCTGTCCACATTGAGTTTTTCCAGGTGCTTTCTTTATGTCACGACTGTGCCTGCATTATATCTCAGTTTGTGATTTACATCAACCAGCTGGATGTGCTGTGTCTGTGTGTTAGCTGGTAAGCAGCAGAAACTCATTGTATTTCTCCTTACCTAGAGGTTCCTATTTTAACTTTTTTCTGTGAGCTCAGATATTCAGAAGTAGGTCATAGCAGATTTAGGTCACATTGCACAATCAGTAACATAAAATGTACTAACTAGAAAACTTTTAACGTTTGCAAAAACGTTAAACAGAAAGACGAGGAGAAAGCATAGAGGCAGATTTCTAAAGCGAGCCACTCTGCTTCACATATCTTTGTCTCTGCTGACAGACTGCGAATGAATTGGACTGAAACGCAGTTCATTAACAGCTGTTGCTTTTTAACAACTAAGCGCTCCTCTAATTAAACTTCTGATTTCAGTTGATACATCAGTTCATCAAAACTACTATTTATGTAATCAGAAAACACCGTCGCTGTTAGAGAACTTGGATTCAGGTCAAAACTCAAAGTACTTTTACAGATTCAGTAACATTTATGTTACCGATTTTGTCCACAAGTCGAATTCTACACTGTTTAAATGGATATTTACTTTTATTACGCAACAATGTTGCACTGAAGCTGCAGGAGTTCAGTCAAGAGGATTAATGGTGTTTTAAAATTCCATTCTGAAAATAGAAAGCCCATTTTTACTCTGCCAAATGTTGATCCGTGAAAAGTTATTTAACTACTGTGGAAACTATTTTGGTTTAAGGACTTCAGATTTATGGATAAAATTACTATGAAATGGTCAAGAAAAAATATTTTATTTGGACGAAAGATTAAAAAAAGTAACATATTTGGTTTCAGACGCAGTTTGTGATATTTTTGATTAGTTCTGGAAACATTAGAAATTAGATTTTAACCTCGAGCAAAAGAAAACTGGAAGTAACTGAGGTTACAACAAGAGAACATATTCTTCCTGCTGACATTCAGGACTCAATGAGAAAACCTTACACGTTTCTATGGCTGTGTTGGTTGACAAGGTCACTCTGAACTAAACAGAAAGATTGACCTACTTTTGCCACCCACATACACACAGAAATCTTTGCTTTTTAAATTCCTGAGGTATAAAAACATATTTTTCAACCAGTATTTGACTAATCATCACCTCTTTTCTCCTAGATACAGCTGACTGTGAGCTGACTGGGATGCTCGGCGTTCACTTCATCACCACCTGTTCTCTGCTGGGTTCCTGCCTCTCTCACACTGGTGATTCTTACCAACTCCAATCACTGTGTTAGGTTCCCTTAGTCACACACACACACACGCACGCACACACACCTCTTAACTAATAGTACTATTGAGAGTCAGTGAGACACACAGAAGACAGATATAGCACACGGCTCCCTTCGTCATCGCAGCGTGTGGTTACATCTGGTGCCTGCACATCTTCACTTTGCATGTAGCAGCAAATAATACAGATAATCACACCCCTTCTTAGATCTTGGTTTTGAGATATAAATAATTAAAATTAGCCACAGGGTGAAAGCAAAGTGCACAAAAAGGGAGCAAAACTTTGCACAAATTTCCTCTTTTGAGTTAATATGAGTCCTTTAGGTCTCTCTAAACTGCAAACTTCATTGTATTTCACTGAGGTTATTTCTTTCTTTTTTTTTGTTTTTTGTTTTAATGTCCTAGTGGTGTAGATGCTTTTGCGAGACTGAAAACACGCAGGTCCATCTGTGCTTGAATCGACGGATACAGCCTCTTCTCAAAAGCTCTCAGTAACCTAAAGCAACTCTTTCGGTACAGCAGGGAATTTTCTTCAGCCAACAGAAAATTTAGAAGCCTGCCAACCCACGTCAGTCCTTGAGACGTCTCTGCTTCACTGAAATAAAAAATACATAAAAACCTACACCAGGCCTCACACACTCCCACACCCGTACACGGCCCCTCATATTTGATCTAGAAATATTGTCTGGCTGGTTTGGTTCAGTTTTGTTGCTACTTATTTTCTGTGGAGATGAACTTTCAAATGATTTCAAAACACTTATGAATCATATGTTAGAACAAAGGAACACTGCTATTTTTTACACCTGTATTTTTATGGTGAATGTCATTATTGAAGTATCTTTTCTTTTAACTCACTTTACCAGCGTGGGTTGAGTGATGTGTTGGGAGATGTTAGTGTACCATGTGCTTACTTAAAACTTTCAATTCATTGTCCAAAACCAAAATAAACACATATGAACACCCAATAAAGCCCCGTGTGATAATCAGCTGGGGTTTTTTCCTCCACATCTCCTGAAACGGTGCAGCTGAACGGGTGGATGCCGGTGTTACGCCAGAAAATGCTTTTTCAAAATAAAGTAAATTTTAACATTTCATGACATTTAAATTGATGTCAAACTCTGATTATGATTAATATTGAAACACAAATGTAGGCTATTCTGCCCTTATTTTTTTTCAATAAAAGGAACCAATACAAATATTAATAACTCTAATGCATTCGTGAGAAATGACAACAAGGCTTTTGAGACTTACCCTTCGAATCTTATGGCTACTTTGTAAGCCAGGGCCACTATGGAAGTAAGGACTAACCCAACAGGACTGGCACCACTGGAGACAGAACCGGAGAGAAAAAAAGAAGTAAGATAAGAGGGTGTGACGACATCCCTGAGACAAAAGGAGATTCCTGTTTAACTTCACTGGAACACATAGACAAGAAAAGACCAAGAACCGCCTGTCCTACATACTGCAGATGAGAAATGTGACACAGATTTAGATGGAATGAGGAGCTCTTTATGTGTATGTGGAAGTGATCAGAATGCAGCCGCGTAAAAAAAAAATAAAATTATTCAGTGACAACAAAAAAAAAATGTTTAACTCATAATGTTCAGGTGTGACTGAAGTGCAAAAACCATTAGTTATAAAACAGCATTATATGAGACAAAGTAAATAGCTTTTTGTGGAGAGAGGTGGCGTAATTTGAAAAGCAGCATAGTTTTTGAATAAATGGAAAAAAAAAGAAAAAAAAAGAAAAAAAAGAAAAGTATGCTTCATATTTTGTAAAATCATTTTCACCCAAACTTTCTGGAACTATTTCGAGCAACAAGGTGGACATTGAAAACAATATGGAGCAAGAAGTGATTTGCCAGTAAAAGGAATTGTTTCAATTCTTTCTTTTTAAATATCACGTTCTTTGGAGAGTTCGTGATCTGTAATGAATCACTGGACAAAACACATTCACTGTATCATCATGTTTTTATCACTAAAGATTATTATTTGTTCCTGGAGTCTAGGAATAAAGCAACTTTGCTTCTTTAAATGCTTTTCTGGGTTCTTTAGTGACTTTTTGGATGAGCTGTTTAACCACTCAGGTTGATTTTTGGGTCCTCTGGCCACTTCTAGAGAGGTTCACCAATGTTCCATCTCAAACGGGTCTCACTAACTGTGTTTCCATCAAGGTGTTTATATGCGCATTGTGATGTATCAAGTTCAAACCTCCGACTTAGAGGATTGATGTAGGGATGTACGCTAACCTCCACATCCTGATTACAGCTCTTCATGGATTAGATGCTAGCGTTAGCCTTAACAGAAAATGTGAAGGCTATTGCTGCCTGTTTTAACTGGTCACCAGTTTAGCAGATGCTTTTAGTAGGTGACAGGTCAGCCAACTCACTACAGACACGAGGTCGGCATGGTAACTGGTTTCCCAGATAAATTGTACAAGCAGAACGACTTTGAAAGTTGCTTTAGTGTGGCTAAAGGTCATAATAACAAACAAAGTAATCTTTGCAGAAACCCCTAACCAAAATCAGCAAACCAAAAATACAATAACTCCTTGTCTAACACAAACATTAACATGTCTACAGCTATTGCTCTCCTACACAACATCCAGGCCAAGCGTGTGACAGAAGATCAGGCTGAATGACTGGCTCTGCTGCTTTGCAGCGTTTATATCTATGTTCCCTAAATCTGTAACTGTCATCAGTCAGCTGCGGCATACATTGCTGTCATGTGTCCGCTTCTCAGATTGTACAGACATAAACAAAGGTCATTAAGTCTCATAGTGTATGGATTTCGCAGAGGACAAGGAACACCAATCAACCTGCCCGTTAATACCCCCAAAGTTTAGTACTGTGCCTCAACAGAGGTTCAGGAACTAAAGGAATTTGAAGATACAATGAGAGAGGAGGAAGACATGGGGCATATGTCACCAGGCCAGGAATCGAACCTGTGACCACCGCCACGCGGAATGAGGCCTCAATACCTAGGTTGTGCTTTGCCTCTGCGCCACAGGTACAAAGCAATGAAATGACCCAATTATTCTATTCAGGTGTGGTGCAGCAGAGGCACATCTAAAAGTTGCAGGACCCTGGCCCTTGAGGACTGGAGTTTGACACCCCTGATTCTACTGCTTGCTAAAAAGTAACTTTTAACTAAGTATTTCAAGTTGGCCACGATATTTGCACTAGAAACTAGACCAAAAATACTTGGTAAGATTTTGTGTTTTTGCTCAGCAAGGCACAAGGTTTACTTCCAGTGGCCAGTAGACTACTTCAAATCTTCAAGTCAATGTAATCCCAAGCAAGACTGAAGTGACTGTGAAGCGGAATCACTCCCTTTTGAAAAGAAGAAACAGTCTGGCATATTTCCCAGGTTTGAGTTTATCGGCAAGAGCACTAAACTGGAAAATGACGTCTGTGTAATTCAAATGTTTTTCATTGAGAAAAATACTCTAACTTGTCCCTGCATCTGTGCAGATAAAATCGACAATGTTGTATAAATCTAAATACACAAGCCCTGGACATAAAGGTGATCCGTCAATGAATTAGGACTTTGGCTACCTGCCTTGTCTCTGTGCCGTGAAACATAGAGATTATTTTTTTAAAGTGTTTTCACATATGTCACAGATGGAACAGCTGCGATTACATTCCTCTCACGGCTTCAATCAGCTTCAGATGTTATGCACAACATTCGCCTCCAACTTATTCAGACAGACCAATCTGACGCCATGAGTCAGCGGACCTCTTTTCATGGCTTCTTTGTGCTACTGACCCACTTCCAAACCCTCGCTACTACAAATATTATGACCAAACCCAGTTGACTTGATTGTGCCACCTTACGTCCATTTAGTTAAGCGAAACACTCCCTCAATTTACGCTCGGAAAGCGGCGAGGAACTGAAAACGGGGAACTACTATTTAAAAGTTGCCCCTTTCATTTTCTTTCACGCTGTGTGACTCAGTGTGATTCTCAGTACATTATCACCTGATCCAGAAAAAGCAGAGCTCCCAGGCAAATTAACAAAACCTGACACAAGGAATTTTATTCTCCCATCGATTTGTATGTTATTTTTGGTATAAGTAATCTCATATAACTCTTTTATGGAAAAGAATGTCTTAGAACATAAACGAACATACAGTCATCATCTTCCCAAAAATAGTGGTCAGTTATTTTTAGCCAATAGATTTTTTTTTTTTTTTGCCTAAAATATTTTTAAGAAAAACAGAGGTGGAGATTTTTTTCACCCCAAAATCACACTTTTAGCAAAAAAAAAAACCAAACAAACAAAAAACTTAGGCCATTATTTTAAGAATGTGACAATACATCGTGTCTGAATAAGCCAACTAGTCAATGATCATAAGTTGGCTGACATTTGTTTTTATTTCAGTTTTTGCCTGTGCAGCCGACTACACCTGAAGAAACAGAAGTTGCATGCGAATCAACTACAACGGTACAAAATGGCAAGTGGAGCAAAATGATCTTTACTCATGCTTGTTGCTTTATTTATGGAATAAATGGAAAATTTCCAACTTTAATGACCTCAAGATCTACCACCAACAAGAAGAACAACTATACCCAGAGGGACATTTTAACACCAAAAAGGCAATTGCCATTGATGTCAAAATGACAGCGATTTACTAGCGCTGATCAATACTATCAATACTACAAAACACTCCTTTTTCTCCAGCCAATCAGATTCCCAATTGAGCCAATGCTTACGCAGCTGCGCACCAACATGGCAGCCCAGAGTTTGAGGGCGTGATGTGGCCCAGAGCGCAGAGTGATCTTCTCAGACTGGGAGCATCTTTGTTCTGTGTCTCTCAGAGACCTCATGCCCCACCACATGATGAATGTGTCTGATATAACTGACCGCAGTTGTAATGGACTCGGCGAAGACGGTTTTAATAAAAAAAAAAGCCTTTCAAAAAGGAGCAAAGTAGAGTGAAGGGTAGGGGAAGATGCACAACAACTAAAAACTAAGGTGATTGTAGAATTTCCACACCATCACATCTGAATAGTATATACTATAAAGCTATGCTATCTAATCTTTTTATGCTTAATTTGCCTCTTTATACCAGAGATCTCATTCGTGACCTCCTGAATCCATTATTCATTCGACCATCGTCTGCATCTGCTTGTTCATGCAGGTACAGACGATGGTCAAAGGGTAATGTTCACTACTCTATCACAGGGCAATAGACATTAACATAAATCTTTTGGAAAACTGAGTAATTATGGACTTAATTGTACGAACTATAAGCCAATTTAGAATGTACTTCATTGTGTTATAGTTCCTGAGAGTCTGCTGTGAACTAGGCTTTTAATAACAGATCTATTTTAATGAGATGCATTTTATCAGCTGTGATATCTGTTTGACAGCTTCATCTGTTGCTCCACATTTCAAAGAGTCACCACAAAACAGATCGATTACAAAACCCTTCCGATTACAAATGAAGTATTTTAACTTAAAATTTTCTACATTTTGAAAATGAAATTATAAATATAGTTCTGAAAATTATTGTTTACTGAATATGTTGCGGGGCTGCACAGTGGCGCAGTGGGTAGCGCTGTTGCCTTGCAGCAAGAAGGTCCTGGGTTCGATTCCCGGCCCGGGGTCTTTCTGCACGGAGTTTGCATGTTCTCCCTGTGCATGCGTGGGTTCTCTCCGGGTTCTCCGGCTTCCTCCCACAGTCCAAAAACATGACTGTCAGGTTGATTGGCCTTCCCAAATTCTCCCTAGGTGTGAGTGTGTGTGTGCATGATTGTTTGTCCTGTTTGTCTCTCTGTGTTGCCCTGCGACAGACTGGCGACCTGTCCAGGGTGTACCCCGCCTCTCGCCCGGAACGCAGCTGGAGATAGGCACCAGCAACTCCCGACCCCGTTAGGGAGAAGGGTGACGGAAAATGGATGGATGGAATGGATGGATGAATATGTTGCTACTAATAGATGTTGGTTAAAAAACAAAGCTCTACTTCACCAGTTTGTTGACATGATCTAAAAAAAATATCCAATATTTAGTCACTAAATGGAAAAACATGAAGCAGCTATATTTAGATTCCATTTTATATACACTGCTCTGTTCAGCTTGTCTTAATGCAACATTTTCAGAACATTTTGGAACAGGTGTGAGCTCATTTAATGACCAGTTCACACAAACAGGAGAGAAAAAGCCGATGGGTTTCGAGGGCTAACGGAGAGGCTTTTATCTTGCTACAGCCTCAGACCGTTCACTCAAAGTAAACAAAAACACTCCTCGAGTTATTCTTCATTAGTGATGACATGATTTAGAAAATGAATTCAATGAGAAATTTAAGTAGTGATGAAAGAAACGTGTATGTAGAATACGCAAACTCTATTCAGAAAGACGATGCAAACCCAGGGCCTTCTTGTTGCAAGGCAGCCATGCTACCGACCACAAAACTGTGCAGACACAATTTCTTTATAGAATTCAAAAGATGTCTAAAATCACTAAATGAGGTTATTCGCAAAACTTAAAAACCGCCCAATGTTGTATTACAGAAAGGACATCTTTCCAACTACAGTGACTTAATTTTCTCACCATTTGAACAGCCATTTATGCTGTTGTTGCCTGTTACTGTGGACTTTAACATTATATGAATTGAGATTCGTTGTCGCAACAACAAACTCAATATGATGATGCTTAAAAATCCATAAACACACACACAAAAAAGCATTGTTGTAATTGTCACTCCACCAGATTGATGCAGCTTTTTCGTCTAGCACTGTTGTTAGCTTGTGGGTTAGATTTACGGCCACACCAGAAACTAGCATGTTTAAAAAGAAAAAAAAGTAATTAATCACTTTTAAATTTTTGCGCCTTAAAATCAATTAATGGAAACCAACATGTTGAAGTTCTTGCACTACTCTACATCGATATTTTCATGTACTGTAGATGTTTTGCATATCTACTTCCTGTTGGTGATGCCTTCCATAAATTCAAGATCAAATTTAATTTTGACACAAATGGGATCCAACTTTACATTTTCTTTAAGCCCACTAACAGCCCTCTTACCTAGAAAGCCTCTAAAAGGTTTTCATATTGCTTAGCATTTTGGGAAGTATTTGCAAAATAATAATAACTATTATTACCTGAAGTTCCCATGTTTAATCAAATTACAATAAATTATTATTATTATTCAATTCATTGTTCTTTCTTGACTCAAATTAAAGTTTTGGTTTGACTATGCACACAATGAAAAAGAACATTTGTGAGGGTTTCTATACATTTTACAACTATGATACTAAGTATGACGTCAACTGCATTTAAAACTGACTGAGCAAGTCAGTTTGACAATAGAAAAATTAAGTAGAGGTGTAAGAAAGCATTCCTAATCCAGACTAGTTTTAACAGCAATGAGGGGGGAAAAAAAGTGATGAAGAAGAGAGGGGGTGCGGGGGGAGAAGAAGGAGACTTGCAGCTTTTATTAGTCTGGTTCATCAACTCCGTAAAAGCTTGCCTAGCAACCACACACTCTAATCTCCGAGCCATGTTGTCACAGTTGCCATGGAGACTGGGGGGCACACGTAAAACTTATTTTACCTTGCTGCGTTTTTCAGCCGTGATTTGCAACTCGGGAGAACAACAACATGTTCCATTTTTAGGTCGGGAGTTCATCGATTATGCATGCACTCTCCCAATTTAGAACGCCGTTTGACGTACGCCGGTGCCGTTCTGCCCGGCCAAACGCATCAATTCTGCTGGAGTTTCATCGTCTCGGGGCGACAAACTTTCAAAGTGGTGATTAACAGCAAACTGTTTGCAACAAGTCCATCGGTAGAAAACTGGCAACATTTACGTACATGAGCGCGAGGCCGAGGTAGTTGGCTGTGCTGCCCCAATACATCGGGTTCTCTAAGATGCTGAAGGGAAAACCGGTCACCTTCTCATCCATCAGTATGCCAAAGTAGTCGCCTACACAAAAAACAGAAACATTGGATTAGAGAATATCTTGAAAAGCAAACAGATGTTTGAAACAGCTAAAAGACAACAAAGTTAGACTGGACTGATGTTTTGACTGAACGTTGAATTCCATCAAATGTATTTTTAATGGCGATGATAACATAAAAACAGTTTTACATTTATTACGCTACCAGGACTCTGGAAACATTATTTTCTCTTATGCATTTGTGTGTGTGTGTGTGTGTGTGTGTGTGTGTGTGTGTGTGTGTGTGCGTGTGTGCGTGTGTGTGTGCGTGTGTGTGCGTGTGTGTGTGTGTGTATACGTTCCATCTCTACTTGGCACTAATTACAGATGGATTGGGAAATCGTCTGCTGACCAATTATGGCCCCTGATAAACCTGGCTTGCTTTACTAGTCAGCTGGAAAGTGTTCAGCAGGAAGGCATCTAGAAAGGCAGCTATTCTAATATGGAGACATATCTGCTGCCAACCTGAACAGGCTTTCAAAGAAGTTTAAAAGAAGGCAGTAAAGTTGCTGCGTTTTATCCTTTTGCGTTTTCTTCTCCTATCGGTTATGGAAAATGCTGCACTTTAGAAATGTGGCTGATCTTTGGAAATTTCACTTAACACTTATTGCATGTTTTCATATTATAAGCTTGGAAAGAACAAAATTCGAAATCACTCTTAGACATAACCTAACCTAAAGGTGTTGCTCTAACCCTTAAACTGCATCCCGTTACGTTTGTATTAAAAAAACAAAACGGTAATCTGCGATGTTTTGCTTCTCCCATCTGATATTTTACACAAATCGTTTGGCTGCTGACTTCTCATGGAAAGTCAAAATAAAGTGAAAGAATGAAAAGCTTTAACAGCAGAGATTGTATTTCTAAGTCAGTCATGTGAAGATATAGTTAGTTCAGATGTTTATTTGCGATTCGCGTCGTTGGACATGAGGTCAGCTGAACTGGGACATTCCACACTGCGGCTCGTCCACCCACCGCAGTTTGCTATGCAATAAGTTCCCAGTGTTGTGTCCAGGCAAACACAAATGTTATCTGACCCAGTTGGTGTGATAAGGGCAACAGGATGTGCACATTTGAATATTTCTCTTTTGTCTCCCCTGCCCACCTACGTAGAAATATTCATACACACACAAACACACGCGCAGCAGGTAAAAAGCCACTGAATTACACATTTGTTGCTGCTGGCCCTGTTTTCTGACAAATGGAGGCCGATAATGTTGGAATTACGTAACGCCTTTTCATTATGTATGCTCTTTTTTTTTTTTTAAACAGCACAGAAATCGCGCAAAATAAAGGTGATTATATAAGTGTAAGTGCTTGGCATTAAGCGGACGCCCAGATTCACCTGGCCTTCCCACAATAAAGCCAGCCTCGATTGTTCTGACCCGCAGAGTGGCGTCTGGCATTTCATTCAGATCTGGGAGCCAATCGCAACTTTAACAATGTTGTTTTCACCGCTTCACTGTTCTATACGTACATAAAAAAAGCAGCCAGTAAAGGCAGCATCCTGACTTCAATTAGACTGGAAAGTTGCCTTTGCTAAAGTCCATGCAGTTCATTTGTTTAATGAAGAACATGTCCTGAATGGCCTATGCTTGAATGTCGCAGGAGCTGAAAAAAAACCTTCAGATGAAGCACACGCTCACACCGAGCAGAACCGAGCGGTGGATTGATAATTTGGTAAATGGAAGCCCATTTGCTGACATGTTGTAGAGGGAATGGGCTGCCAGCCTGTGATGATCAGAGACGCGATTACCTTACATCAAATGTGGCTACGCGAGCGTGTGAAGTCAAAAGGAGCACAAAAGAATATTTTACGTCATAATTTGTTCACAAACGAGAATATAATGGACATGAACCATAAAGCACTCTGTCAAGTGTTGTCTCGCAATACTGGGTTTAACATAAAAATTCTTGAATTCAAGTGGTCAGACTTTAATTTGATAATTGTTACTTTTTGTCCATCTTCTTTCTCACAATACTGATTTTTTTTCGCCGTAAAATTCTGAGTTAAAGTCAGATCTTTATTTCTGAATTCTGACTTTACAATCAAATTTCTGATTTTTATATCAGAATTGTAATTTTTTTTTTTCTCAGAAATTGTACTTTTTCCCATCTTAGATATCAGACTTTTTCCACACATTTCTGGGATTGAAGTAAACTTCAATCTCCGAATTCAGAGTTTAATCTCAGTTCTCAATTCTGAGATTTTAATCTCAGAATTGTGTCTTTAATGTAAGATTTCTTTTTTTTTTTTTAACTTACATCTCAGAATTTATGAGTTTCTCCCACTTTGGTCCCTGACCTACAATCTACAACTCAAGAATTAGCAAGCAGCCATTGCTGCAGCGCTCGTGTTTGTTTGCAATGATGCCAGAATGTTTTCAGCAGGACAAGACAGAAAGTCATCACAATGAGCAGGACTCACACTGAACGCACTGACATGCATTTATCAAACTAAAACAAATTAGATTTTCTTAGAATAGAAAGAAGCTAGTTAGCAATTGGGAAAGAAAATGGAATACATGAATAATAGCAGGGAGAATAATAAGTGAAAGTATCTTCAAAAATCAAACTGGAAATAAATATTAGAGCTCTTAAGGAATACAGTTAATTATTACCCACTTTTGTTTAGTTAATGTTGATTAAAAATGGAGGCTATGAAGATTATTGTTGTAGTTTTTAATAAAATAAAAAGTTAAAATAGCTAAAATCTTAATTTTTCTAAGGAGTGAAAGTTAGTAATAGATGGAAGTCCACTGTGTTAGTTATAATATCACTTCTAAAAGTTGTACTAAAGAACGTTGCACTGCTTTCACTTAGCTCACATGTGCACCATCAGGTCCATATGGATATTTTTCATATAAATATGTGTGCCATTACTTTCTACATTTACTGTCATAAACGACTTGAAATTTACCTAAAAACGTCCCAGTGAAGCCCAGAGCGAGAAAACTGCTGACCACCAGAACCGTTCCCATCACTATCAAGGCGATCCCGAAGTAGAAAACATCCGTCCGCTCCATCAGCTCCCATCTGGCCTGGGTCCTCATCACCACTGTCATGCTGCACAGCAGCAAAGATGAGGCATAACTTTACTTAGTGTTGTACACTGACACAGCGTATCATATTTTAGTCTCCTCTGTTGAATATTAACATTGAAAGAAATCATCAGTCAGGTGAAACTGAAAAAAAAGAAATGTTATGCAATTTGATGTGGACCACATAAAACAGTTAACAAAACGTACAAAAGACAATCAGAGTCAAATCAAGCCACCGCAAGCAGTTTTCATTGTCCAAGTCTGCATTTAGGAAGCTACTGAAGGTAAAATTAAGTTTTCATGTCGAAAATAATAAATTTCCTTCTCTCAGTCCATCTAAAAGAGGGAATACCATGTATTTTCCAGGCACATAGTTCCATTTTAGAGTATAAGTAGCTAATTTATTATCAGTTGTTATAAAATGCTCTACATATAAAATATGACTTAAAAGAAATTTGACTTCTTAACTTAATGCCTTGAAATTGGGCCTCCTTCTCTTTAAGAAGCTCCTGCCCTTTCTGAAACTCCGGCTCCAGGAAGTCATTACAACATGGCTCCTCTGTTAACCCTTTAAGTGTTGCACTGAGAAGCAGCTTGCATCACGAGCTGAGCAGATGTGCAATTACAACAGGTGTTTGCTAATTGTCGCTGGCTAGTCTGAAGGAGCTGACTGAGGTGGGGATTCAAGAATTACTCAAATATCCACAAAAGAATGAAGGCAACATTGCAAGTACATTCTTGATGACATAATAACTTGCAAAACTCAAAACAGTCAATTCTGCATGATACTGCCTCTTTAAAGACCCTCAGAAATGAAGCGGGTGCACCTTGTTCCATCACTGCATATCCACTCAATTAACGCCCACCTCTAAAATAGTTAATTGACATGAGATTGAACACCACATAAGCACTGCAGTGCAGATCAAACACACGCCGCTTCTTCTTAACTGAACAAGTGAAATCTGTCTCTTTGATGCACAGAACAACAAACCAGTTGCATCAGAGCTATATTTCCACAGTCTCCTCTTAATGCATGTTCTGTTTTGTGCGCGAAAGTGTGTTCGCTGAATTCAGAGGGAAAAAGAGAGTGCTTGTTTACTGGAGTGCATTTTAAAGTTGCCTGACGTCACCCTTGATTGCTCGCTACGGATGACGCGAGGGTCATGGATCGTGTAAGTGCAGTCATGCAGTAAAAGCATTTTCATTTTCTGTCTGGTGCTCGGATTGAAAGCGCACAGAGGGGCCGGTGACTGCTTTAAAAGGTGCTCCGTTTGGTTTTGGCGATGCCTTTTTGAAAACATGTTACCTCCGAACGTATTAAGCACTCGACTCTGGAGGATTTGCTGCTGGGATTCAGTTTGTTTTGGAGCTCAGAGCAACAAAACACTGTAGCGATGAAGAAATTTTGAAGTAACTGACAAGATGTGCATTTCTTATTAGTCGGCTGTATGATAGTTGCATAGAAAAGTGCAAGACACAAAATTAATCCATTTCCAATGCTTTAGCCAAATGTATTTATGTGTGAGTTTAATTAAAGTGGACTAGTAGTTGATGTCTGCTTTACGGACAAACCGCACAATAAATTTCATATCATCCCGGTCTGAACAAATGTCTGGCGGAAATCATCGTGGCAGTACATGGTTGGTGGATGAGTTTCTGAGTGTGACGAACGAAGGTGCCGTAAATATCCCGTATTGCTTTCGTCTCTTGGTCTACCAGTAATGTCTCACCAAACAAACCACCAGATTTTATTACAACTGTTCAGATATTCTCCTCAATATCTTGAATCAACGTAATTAAATACTTTTATTCTAAATACACTCTGTTTCACTTTCTACTTGGTTTAAAGTGTCTCTTTCGCTTTATCAGCTGAATATGATCAATTGTTGCTTATTTATGTCGACACTTTCATAAGCTTTTCTGAATCTGCTTTACAAACGTTAAGTAGTCTGTCGCTTTTAGATTACGCAAACTGAACAGGTTGCACTGTTGCGAGTCCACATTCATATGTGGGGAGCAGTGAGCAGCATTTTACTTGGGGGCCTAAAATGGCTCCCGAGTGAAAACTAGGTTTGGGGTTAATTGGAGAAAACTGGGTTATGGGGCCTGTGCTGTGACTCTTATGGCATGCTTCCTTTGTTGAAGGTGACCAGGAAGTGAAATGTGAAGTGGCGCATGTTGTTCTGCCACGTCAGACACAAAGAGCCACTGCTGGGCAGACTGTTGAATAACACGTTCTGGACAGGTGCACTGCTGGGATTTGGATTAGAAAAGAGACGGGAGGAAAACGGGTCTGGTAGGACGGGGCGGCGGGCAGGTGGGGAGCAGTTGTAAATAGATGAACCACCATAACAGCGGACAATGAGTCGGTTCTAATGTAAGAAAAATTTCAGACTCAATTTCAGACTCAGACTCATTTCAAATTCATGTAACCACAGCCGTTCCACCAGATTATGGCAAATTATGAACAAGGCTACACATTTTCAATGCTGTTTTTGAACCATTCAGGAAAAGAATGGTTCAAAAAGAGGGGAGAGAGAGAGAGGAAAAAAAGTCTAGTTGTAGAAATAAATAGAGGTACGAGGAGGAAGAAGGGGAGGCGTGTGAAGGCCAAGATAGGAAGCTTTGGTTTGCGAGTAAGTTCTCTTTAAAAGACAAAGGACAAAAGGAAAGTTGTGTTTCTGTGGTTTTACAGAAATATTTTCTGTCTTTTCAAGGTTTCAACAACCAGTCCAGAAAGCCTCCAGACCCAATTTCTTTGGCTGAAAATGGGGACCAACTTTAAAATAAAAAAAAAAACATTCAAATATCAAATTGAATTTTATAATTTCAATTACAGTGCTACTGTGAATATCTGGTCCTCTAAGATTTTTGTCCTTTTTTCCTTTGTATCTAAATGTTTCAGGCCATCAACCTACTTTTAGAAAGCCTTAGTGCACATGTGTCAAACTCAAGGCCCGGGGGCCAAATCCGGCCCGCCGTAGCTTTTCATGTGGCCCTCCACAAACTAGACTAAACACTAAGTGTGATTAAATATTATCTTATCAATCATATCAATGCAGTTTTTATCTGTTTACTGCCAATTTATATCAATCAATCCCTCCAGTTTCTTGAGAATTTAGTTGATGTTTGATTATAGTCCATGATTTATACAGCGAGTAAATAAACAGTCGCATTTATTATAAGTTCCTGAAGAAACTGAAAAGATGTTCAAAAATATTATGTAATTTTAAGAATTTATTGACATATTAACAGTTTGTGAACAGGTTTTATCAACATGTTCTGGCACAACCGGCCCTTTTAAGAGCCTTCATGATCTTGATTTGGCCCAAAACAAAAATGAGTTTGACACACCTGCCTTAGTGGAAATAGGCTTTCTACTAAGCCTATTTCTTTTTGTACTAAGAAATAGGCTAAGATTATTAATACTAAATACAAACATTCACTCAATATTACCTGTAGATTAAAAAAAAAACTAAACTTATGTAGCTTAAAGTAGTATAAAAAGAAAGTATGCTTAAAGACCTTAAAAATCAACACATTATTCCCCAACTGAAGGAGCATCAAAAACAGTTGAGAGAGATGTCTGTAAGTTTTACAAAATGGCAAAAAGGCTTTACGTGATCAGAAAACTTTCATCCACCAATAAAGAAAACATGAAACGGTGGTGAAAGAGTCCAGCTTACCCAAAATCACTCAGAGAGTACGCAAACAATTACATGCTTTAACCACAAGAAGGAGACATCAACGGGAGAGTTACCAGAAATAAGAAAAGAAATTTGCAAAGAAATAAAAAGCAGTCTGATCATTCTCTCCTTGTTTGGGAGAATATTCTGTGCGCTAATGAGACCAAAGTGAACCTTTCTAGTAGTTTTGGAACAGAAAATCTACCAAATGTCAAACATGAAGGTGGTGATGAGATGGTCAGATGAAGCTTTGATGGGCAACTTTGTTGTTAAATTTCATTCTCTACTAAACATTCTGATGAAGAACATCCAGCCAATCAGTTTGTGATCTTAAGCTTAAGCACATTTGTGTTACACAGCTGGAAAGAGATTTATAGCACAACATCAAGTCGACCTCAGAAAGGATAAAAATAAATCACCTAAAACAGGTTTCAAAATCACTCTAATGTGGGACAAAATTTCTCAATAGTGATGTAAAATATTCCTTATAATTCACTGCAAATACTTGATGGCAGTTGGTGGCTGTGCCAAACCATCTATTGGGTGCAATTCTTTTTCACAAAGGGCCAGGTTGGTTTGGATCGTTATTTTCAGTTGATAAATTAAATTATTGCATCCCCTTGTGTGTTTGCATGTTTGTTTGAAAAAAAGTTTTGTTTTGATGATCTGAAACATTCAGGTTTGACAAAAAAATAGGCAAAAACATACAGACGTCCGTCGGGGCCGATGTCTTAGCCCCTTACTAATTTCTCCCTCAGTTTCTCCTCTTTGCAGGATGAAAATATACAAAAAAAAACAGTTTTCTAGTATGAAAAACAATTTTGCAGAAATCAACAATAAGCCGTTATTCTGTCTCAGCAGAGGCAAAATATGTAACTGTAGCAAAGAATCAGGTCGTAGTGGTTGGCCTTGGTAACATCCAATATGATGCAGAAATGGACAGACCGTGACCTATATTCTCCATCCCTGTGAGGCAAGAACTTTACTGACGCCAGTTTGCAATCAGACAAAAGAAACCATCGCAAGTCTTTTTTTTTTCTTTGTCATATTAGGACTGGAACATAAGCAAAAAAGAGATTATTCAACCCTCAACTCATTGCACTCCATCCTATTGCTGTCAATCATTTAGACAGTTCAGAGTCCATTGACTTCAGTCAAAATTCAGAAAGGCATTGCAAGACTCAATTACAGGCCAGGACAAATCCAATGGAAGGAAAAACACACACATTTTTCTATTAAATCAGCATCTTTTAACTATTGTCCAAAGTGATGTGATTGAAAACAGCCTTGGTTCTGTCCATTCTCTGAGGATGTAACCTCAGAATCTACCCTTCCTGTGGTGTCCATAGACCTCAAGCAGCTGTTGTAGTGAACTGTACTATAAATAACTAACTACACAAAGACTGCTGGGTACTCATAATGGGAATACTGAATTTAGACCAAAAGCAGCAGCAGCTTAACTGCTCAATATTTCATATTAAATAAACATTAAAGTCCATTTAACATCTGGTTCACATGGCAAGATTTCAAAACTGATTTTCAAAAACTGAGACCACAAAAATTAAGATAAACAAATCAGTGAGGTGTTGAGCTACACAGCAGGAGCAACACACCACTCACCCACCAGTTTCACTCACCAACATCCAGATGTCAGATGGAAAATCTCTCAAGACCAAACCTGACTTCATAGTAACCAAACAAGGAGACAATTAGTGTTAGTGGACTACAAAAAAACAGAAAAAGATGTTTCTGACATCCACCAAACATTCTGGTGTACCGTGACAGCTGTTTTGTCTTCTGTGTATTTAAAAGTCCCTTCTGTGTTTTTCTGGCCTTCAGTACTGATTGGTTACTTCACATTCAACAGGCTGTGTTCATGAACGTATCCGGCGGACGTCTGCTTTGAGTACGCAAGGACATCCAAGGAGTGAAGTACGGCCAAGGATGTTGGGGCCTTAAGTCTCACTGACCACGAAAACAGCTTACCCTCTTTTCTATTTCTATTGCATGTTTCTGCAGCCACAGAAACACGCAATGATCAGCAGATTGCAGTACACTGTGGATCTGCATCTCGTTTCCACCACTGATCTTCACTTGTCGCCTGAATCTTTTGTGTAATGCCCGCCACACTAATGCTTATCTGCCTTATGTTTCAATGGTGCTCTAAGAACTCCTACATTGCCTTACGGCACAGCAGTTTACACACTTTGATATCAAGACTAATCAGAATGCATAAGATTTGTAGGACATAAGATTTGAAATGACAAACACATTCTCCACTGCAATAAAATCAGTACTTTAGATAAAACATGCCTTAAATATCTATGCAGTATAAATAGATGAAAGACAACTAATTTACAATCTATTTCCATTTTTATGAGTTCTTTTTTTAAGCACAGCATTTGCAAACAACAACAGTTGACAAAAGGGTATTCTATGTTTGTATTTAGTGCTACTAAATGTGGCATTGTCTATATTGCAGATTTGATTAGGGCTGGTAATAAAAGCATTGAGTGAGTTCATCTCCCCGAAGCCTCATAATTACACTAATGAGAGGCAATGGTGAAGCATAAACAATGGAAAAGTTCTGCTTTTGGCTTAGCAGGGTACAATTTATTTAGACTCACTGACTATGTTTATTTGGCCTACATTAGAGCAGTTACTTCGACATTTGAATGATTTTACTAAATAATTCCATTGATCAGATCGGTGAATAAACCTGATTTCAATGTTTTGACTGTATGGTAATTTTAGATAGTAATCAAAAGAACCCAGTCCTTTCAGTTACACAGAAGTTCACCCTCAAACTACTGACTTTGAAAGAGCCTCAAAGCCTTATTCATTTGAAGTAATAAGCACTACCTTCCACAAGCTTCACAGAGTACTGGAGAGTAGTGGTGTTCGCAGGTATTTTGGTTCACTCCTACAGTAACTGATTCACATTTGTACATCACCTTCCTCTCTTTTCAACTCTGCTCACAAAATTTCTGTGCCACTGATATGTGAGTTTCTGTAAGACAAAACATTAACTCTGTTGTTGGTGAGATTAGAGTGATCCTTCCAGTGGAAGACCCATTCGTCACCAAGCCTTTAATGCAAAGGACTTGAGATTATGTTTATATTATATTTTCACATAATGTGCTTTTCTCATGACGCCATCTATTTGTGAAGTACATCAATCCCTTCTGCAGCGTAAATACCAACAAATAACGCTGCCACCTCCAAACCTTTTCTGCTGCGGTTACGGCGGTGTTCCCCTGTTTCTTCCGGATTCAAAAACATCCATTATCAGCAATGTGTCAAGTAGTCTGATGAAATGTAAATAAATCTTTGCCCTTGGTGCATTTGCAAAGTGTAATCTGTCATTTTATGCTGCTTTTGAAAAAAAAACTGCTTCTTCCTCGACCTCTTCCCACAAAAACCAGTAGCATTCTGGCTTGTGTGTTTTTCACAGTTGAATTTGTACAAACATACATGAACACTGACCAAAGTAAGAGAGGGTTTTAGTTGTTTGGACGTTAGGGTTAGACATGTTAAACATAGCGGTTCTGTTGTTTTTTTTGTTTTTTTTTTTGGAGCTCTACTCGATTTTTTTTTTTTTTAAGGAAGGAATGATGGAAAGAAGGAAGGAATGAAGGACGTGGCTCGCTTTGGCATAAGTCCTTCAACAGATAGCAGTTTACTGGATCATTCAATTAGTCATCAAAGCTTGACAGTGCACACTGACTAAAAATAAATAAACTGGTTCATCACACTTAAACAAGAAGTGCATTCTTGAAAAGAAAAACATTTTCAGAGGAAAGAAAAGGAAACAAAACCACATCCGAAATGAAAAAATCTATTGAAATTGAAAGAGCGGAGAGGAATGTGTCAGTAACAGTAAAAGGAAGTGAATTACCTCACAGAGAAATGAATGAACACAGTACTGACTCACACTGGAAAATGCAGGCCCTTGAGGGATAAAACATAACGGCTGCTGTAAAAGCAGAAACTGTTGTAGCTCTGATTGGATTCCTCATATACTTCTTGTAAAACTTTGCACATGTGGCATTCGGTTTAGCAAATGGAGGCACAATTTGCACATCTTCTGTCAGTGTGATTAAGTGTCAGTGTAGTGCTTCCTCAGGAAAGACTTCTTCTCCTGTGCTCAAAACACAAAGTGAATTTCTACAAAACAAGGGTAATTGAATATAACTATTTGACATAAAATAACCGACTTCATGAATATTCATCCTACTCATCTCCAAAATGAGTCACTTGAGTGCTGCGAGTGTGTCTGGAGTGAGTGTGGAGTAGCGATGTGTTAGTTTGTTTCAAACCACTGATAAAACAGTAGTTTATCAATATTTCACTACTGATAAATATCAGTTATTAGCCACAACAGCATTATTAATATTGGATCCCATTATTGCTCTAAACTTTTATGTCTCTAAATTTGTACCCATACTCAATAAACGGTTTGTGAATAGGCCCTTATTGCTTTTTAAATTACCAAACATGTGTTCGACATTATCAGGCACTGAAGTGATAATAATTTGAATTACTATACATTATACTCCATTACACAGTAGTAATGGGGCATTTTAGGGTTATCAGTTTTTAGCAAAGTGGTCTGAAAACATAATTGGTACATTTTTTTAAGCGAGGTCCTGGCAATATTTCCCTTACACATGAATTGTCTCTTGAAAAACTATAAGTCGTCTCGGATAACTGGATGGAAAAGCTAATCTCTTCGCTCGTGCTTTTTATCCTTGAACATGTGAACGAATTGTTACATTTATCTATATTTAGTTTGACTGTGGGCAGGATGATTCCCTTGAGAAGCACAAATAAAACTGCAAGGATAATATATGAAAAGCCTGTTGCTTCTCAACATTATGCTGTCAAACATCTTGCAGCAAGATTGTTTTCTGCATCAATATTCAAATAGTGGAGAACTTGCAAATGACAAAGGTATTTATTGTGCTATTGTGATTGTCAGACAAAGTAAACTCTTCAAATACTGAAAAAGACGTGAAGCATTTCTATGACCAGGCTTCTCATTAAGATCTATGGCTCTCTGACTGGTCAATGACATACGATTGGCTTAGAAATACTTCCATGATGATTTTTAACTTTTTTATTAACAGACATGTCCCTCTTCACAATATAGGATATAAATAACCCCCAGTTTACTGCTGAGCTGTGTAGTCTTCGAAATGATCAAGATAACGCTTAATCACAGAGTGACTGGCTGGTGTTCAAACATCTTACAAAATGCTTTACTTCCCTTGTTAAAAAGAATAAATGGCAGCTTTATGTTGAGAAAACTACATCGAAACTTAAATGACCCCAAGAAATTATAGAGATTGATTAAATCCTTTTTTGGAGATGAAATTACCTGTGAAATGCTTACTTACATTGTCAAGGATGCACAAAACATCCATTGACCATGATTGCACAGTTTGAAAATAAATTTGCTAAATGGAAACATGGCAATTTAAAAAAAACAAAAAAAAACAAACTTGTTTCTTGATAAAAACGTTTTGGCGCTGGGACGAAATGAGTTTTTGGCCGTAATGAAATTGGTTTATTTTTGCAAAATGTGTGAATGTGTGTGCGAATGAGTAAAAGGCTGAATGTATTGTGAAGCATTTAGACCATAATGGATATATTGTTGAATTTTGGTTGCTACAGCGACCAAATATACCAAATTTTGTGATTACTCTTGTATCTCTTATTGAATTTTGATAGCAGTTAAATGCGTAGCACTGCAATCATCAGTGAAAAATCCTGATCTTTTTTCTTCTTCTTCGTTTTACCTGTGGCTCCGGAAAACGTTGAGCAGAATGATGACGAGTCCCAGACCGCAACAGGCCACATAGGGGCCACCAAAGAGCCTGGAGAGTCCCCGAGTATGATGCTCCCATCGGGCCACCTGCAAAGCAAAAGATCATCAGCAGACAGCACTTACCTTCAGTTCAGAAATCCTCCATATTCGTTTGCCTTCTCTGGAGGCATAAAAACAGGTCCCAATAATTTAAAAAAATAAAATTTGATGCAAAAAGATTTTCGGCACCAATGTGAAACCATGGCTCCCTAAACGAGTGCAAACTTTTCTCGTTAAAATCTTCTTTTTGATGACATTTCATTTTGATAACATTTTCCATTTTTTATACTAGAAGATGTAATACAAAGCAATTTTTTCCAAAGTTTGCTTTACTGCTGATAATGTCAGTAATATCCTCTACTAAGCTTTTGCAGTCTATATAATTTAGATTTTTTAAATTCATAAATCACAATGTTAAGTGTCTGCTCTGGATTAGCTATTGTAATCAAAAGTAAGTAAGACCTTGACACATTTAAGGCAATTATATGTGTGTGCGTGTGAGTGTGTGTGTGTATGCACTTGACTTCTATTTTACCAGTGTAAATTTTAAATTTAATAACTTAAGACTAGGGCTGCACAGTAGCGCTGTTGCCTTGCAGCAAGAAGGTCCTGGGTTCGATTCCCGGCCCGGGGTCTTTCTGCACGGAGTTTGCATGTTCTCCCTGTGCATGCATGGGTTCTCTCCGGGTTCTCCGGCTTCCTCCCACAGTCCAAAAACATGACTGTCAGGTTAATTGGTCTTTCCAAATTCTCCTTAGGTGTGTGTGGTTGTTTGTCCTGTTTGTCTCTCTGTGTTGCCCTGCGACAGACTGGCGACCTGTCCAGGGTGTACCCCGCCTCTCGCCCGGAACGCAGCTGGAGATAGGCACCAGCAACTCCCGACCCCGTTAGGGAGAAGGGTGACGGAAAATGGATGGATGGATGGATGGAACTTAAGACTATTAAGCCTGACTATTTCATTGCATTTCTTTCCAATTTTTTGTGCGTAGGCTGCAGAAACAAAGGATCAAGGAAAGAAACCTCAATATTTCTATCAAGAAAAACATTCCAGCCCACTGAAAAAGTGGCAGCCTAAACAGTAAAAAAACTAAAAAGCTTTGTGGCAATGGTAAGTTGGGGGTTTTTTGTGTTTTTTATTTTTGGCATCTGCACATTAAGCAGCACATACACGAACTTGATTGACAGCACTAAGACCTTAATCCTGGCTCTGATTGGCTGTTTTTTTTACCAGAAGCAATGCAGATTGCAATAGTAAGAGTGGAAGGAAGTGGAGGAGTTTGATTTTCTCACAGTTTATCTGTCTTAAATTGACAACTTTGTCATGATACAGTGGCAGTTTTAACATGTGAAAACATATTTTCTTAAAGTGACAAATTGCAGTCTTAATACCCACGGTGGAAACTGTGACACAACAAGTGCCAACAGTGCACCCAATCAATGAAACACCTTATGAACACCTTGTCTGTGTTTACAAGGCTGGATTGGCTGTAAACACCAACCAATAGTGTGCAAAGCAGCATTGCTACATTTTCTTTTGTACATTGTAGATGTGCTTTGAAGGAAAATCTTCAAAAAGTTGGAATTTTCCACCAATTATTTGCGTTACGTCTCATAGACAATGAATAAGCAAAGTCCAGTCTATTGACCGTTTTGTTCTTTCGAGTTGAGTTCTTTCCACTCAGGAAATGTTCCTCTTCACCAATAAATGATCAATAATTCCACTGTTTCTAAATCGACAAAAGAAGTTTACTTTCTGCACAGACTATTAATCAATAGCTAGACCTATCAAGGCAGGATTTAGGGCAGCAGCTGTGATGTCATCAACATTCTTGTTTGTGAATCCTGCTGGTTCCTTCATGACAGTCCGTCATAGCACACTAATTTACAGAAAGCTAATTCTATCAGCTCTGCAGGATGAAATGTATTTACTTGACCAGTTATAGCCAAGAGCTCTTTAAGAAATGACAAAAGTCAAATTATTTTCAAACTGTGGGCTGAGGAAGTACGTAGATGCGAATCAGACAAAGCAGACAGAATAAAACTGTTTCTATGGCAACATCTTTTCTATGTTTAGAGCTAGTCAGGCTAGAAAACAACATGAAAAACAGGTAAAAGTTGGAGGAGACAATTTTTACATAATAAAAAAGTTATTAATTTAGAATCATCAGACAACAAGTGACGGAACGAAGCCTCCAGTTTCCTTTATGTTCTCTTTTAATCATGGCCACCAACCAATTCCAGATCATTGTTCTCTAACCTTTCCTTTCCTTTCAGCAGAATTTGGATGTATAATTAGGCCCCAAAGCTTGAGATGGCCCGTTTGGTCTGGACTCATGCTTCACATCCACATGCTGATTACATCAGAGTCTGCTCTGTGGGGCACTGAGACACCACAAAGCACAACAAAGGCGATTATAAAAGAGGGAAGAATTAATGACTAGTCTTTCCAGACAGCACGTTTGGGGAAAGTCACATTTATGATGCCAATAAAAAAATAAAATAAAATAAAAAAAAAAAAAAGACACAATATGATTCTTCAGATGGCGTGTATTATAACGTCGCTGTGTGGCATTTTAGGCCTGGAGGCATTATGTAACGGCATTCTTTTATGTTGAACGACAAAAGGTTTTGGCACCGAGACTCGAACATAGAAGAACTGATTAAACATCTCGATGAAAAGCTCACACACACACACACACACGCACACTGACGACTGACTCGAACATGTCAGAGAAACCCTAGTGTTGCTATATGCTAATAGTACGTATGTAGTTAGCTCCTCCAGGCTAAAAAGGGTAAGGTCACAAGTGTGTGTTTATTGGATTTTGCAAACCAGAGTTAAATCATTTTTACGACAAGAGATGTAATAAAGAAGTCAAAATAGCCCCATGTTGACATTGGTGAACATGAAAGTAAACAGTGCTTTTAAAACCAATAAAGCAATTAATCCAGAATTAAACATACATTGCTTTTTTCCACTATCACTCCACTAACCAGGAAATGAATACAAAATGCTTCAGTATAACTGCAATATTATATTACTGCTGATTAGCACAGCAACAGGTAAAAATGGCAACCACTTCAAAACCTTTGCAACATGATCATGGGGGCCGCATAGTGGGGAAAGTCGGGACGATTCCAAGGGCCCTGGACCGACAGGGGGCCCTCCACAAAATATTTTTTTCTCGTTGTTTATAGAAATTGGGGGCCCTGTTAATAACAAAATTAATCATATTGTGTTTTTCTTTATTTCTTGCTTTTAGCACATAACCCCTTCCACTCTAAATAGCACACATTCATATTTGCCCAGTCAGAAATAGTCTTCACTCAAAGGCCTGCAGATATTGACTGCTATCAGAAATCCGTCCCTCCCACAGCATCACCATTCAAAGAAACTTTTTGAAGACATTTAAATAATAAAAGTTACAACTGCATTTACTTTCTCTTTTAGATAAATAAAATATCTATTTTTGAATCAAAGTTAGTGTTGATTCCCATGAGTTTGTCGTGTGCAAAAGGTCTGGACTTAGGCTTGAAGCAAATACTTCACTGAAAAAGATGCAGGTTATTGTTGGAGACAAAAAAAAAATCTTCATCTGGGCATCCTGTTGTTTTGGACCACTTATAACCGGAACAACAGCCCAATCAGGACAGCAATGACTCACATAAATACACCGCATGGATCTAACTAATAAGCGGTGCTTGAACTTAAAACAAAAATTCTGTTTTATAAATAAGTCCCTTTTGTCTGAACAAAACGGTTTGGTCGTTTTAAGATGGAAACAGCAGTGTGAGGAAGGATTCTTGGTTCCCAAGGGCAAAAACAACACAGTGTATATAAACCCACATTTTCTTCTGCTCATGTTTTTTTGTTTATTAGCAGAGATGCTATTTTTTTCGCATGTCAAAATAGCTGCATAAAAGCTCCACTTATCCAGAGCACACACACAGGCTGATGTTTTGCGTGGTTAAAGAATATAATCCTACTGACGAAATTAAGCTCTCCTTAAGGGGATAACGTTGAGGGTGAAACATAAAGCATTTTGTCTTTGGCAGATATCTTTAAACTCTGGCAAAGACCACCACAACAGGATGAAAAGCAATTCAACAAACTGAAATCTGACTGAAACTGAAATTGGACAGAAGCTATCCTGTTATTTTCTCATCTCTCCTTAAGAGCCACACAAGACGATTTCCGCGCAGCCTCATCTTCAAACCCGAGAACACGGCAGGAGTCACAGCTGGCACCCTCAGCCAAAGTTACTGCGGGGTGGCATTTGTGGCCAGAATGCCTCTTCTCAGAGATAAAATGGCGGCTTCATCCATCATCAGTCAGAAATCATTTGCAGCCACTCCAGTGGTCGGTGGAGTGTGCTAAAAATACTCAGGTGTTCCATGGACAGAAAGCAGATGATGTGATTGAAACAATCTGGAAGAGTAACACAAGGCCTGGGCAGGGAGAGTACAGGGACTGGCGCCAGAATGGCAGAACTGGGAGCCCTTGGAGACTAATTCAATAGAAGCTTTAACAAGCTCCTCTTGTACCATCAGCCCACTTCAGTCTTACATCCAGATGCTCCAAAGACATCTGTTATGTGCCGCGAGATGGCAGAAATGGAGAAAACAGAGCTCAAGTCTCAGCCCAGACATTCTTTACGCCAAAAAAAGATAAGAAAAAAAATACACACAGAATTGAACCCCAAGTAGAAGTTATGTAATATAAAAAAGAAAAAAAAATGTGACTGTGGGGTTTTTTTAAGCAATGTTAGCTAATTTGCGGAGCCCCAGGGGACCCAACAGTGGACTATGATGATTCTCTCCGCCTGATCAGCAGCTGATGGTTTATTGACTGTATTAATGTGTGGCCATGTTTGATGGAGAACACTTTGCACACAGGCACAGCCGTCCACTTATTCCCTGGGTAATAAGGGAACGAGAACAAGAACATGGACGGATCACATGCTTACATGCATTAATATCACTTTAATAATAACGTACTTCGGGTTCAACGGATAATTTCTCATCTACCGAGTTCAAGAAAAATACAGACTACCAAGAACTGACAATGACTAAATCGCTGATTCCTCAAGTTGTCCAAGTTGGCTTTCTCTTCCTCTCTTCTTGCTTTCCCACCACTTTTTCTGACAGAAGTATCTTCCTGTTAAAACTGAGGCTACCTTTACATGAGATCGCTGCCCAGAACGTGCTGGTACTTTCAGATGTTAATTGGGAAAAGGTTCCACATTTAGACTGTGCCGAATTAAATTAATGAAACAAATCAAATTGTTTCATAATTTTCGCAAATAAAAAGGTGAAACACGTGTTTTGAGTCTAAACACTGTACAAAAGCACTACAGGTTACGCCTGAAGTTAGGGGAACTAGGCTACCATGTTTTTGTGTTTAAAAAATGTTAAAAGTAACAAACATTTGGAGGGAATTATAGTTCGCAAGTTAGTGCATACCACCTTTGTCTGAGTCAACAATAAACCAATCTTAATCAGTCTTTACTGTCACTGTTAAAATAAACAAACAATGCTTGGTGGGGGGATAAAGTACAGCCTGGTGGCCTGCCAGGCTTATACTACACTGGAGAAAACCCAGCAGCTTCAAGTCCTTTGGAGGGATTTCTGTTCTAGCTTAGCACATTTATAGTCATAAAATGACAAGCTCTGTCAGGTTAAATGGAGTGAACATACATTTCTATGTGTAGACATAGATGTTTTAATTGTCCTTTGCCTGGGCCCATGGTAAGACATGAATATAGTACCATTCATGAAACAATTTTGACTTTCAGCAGCTGTTCCACTAACATTTATACAGAACTTCCTGTACAACCCTCAAAAAGTCATTATGCATTTGCCAAATAAGTTTCACGACTGCTTTTTCCTTTGTTCCCCTTATATGTAGGTCAGTGGGAGGATCATACTCAGGTAACTGATGAGTGGAACCATCTCCATATGTAGGGACAAGATCAAATGATGTTTAATATGCTGTTTAATACCCTGTTTGCTCCATCAGCCTGTCCTCCGCAGACGGATTGGTTAAAAATGCATGAATCGAGTTTGTGCAGATGAGGCTGAACTCTGCTTGGGAGGGTAAAGTATTATGCATAATTAATTGCATATTTAAAAAGTCTCACTTATAGGAAATCCAGTCCAAAGCTTGAACCAATGTTATGATGCATCAACAGTGGAGAACAGCAATACTGATGTGGAAAAAAAATACCTTTAGCCAATTGCCAAACCAGATTTTTTTCATTATGATCAAAGGTGAGTTTCTACCCCATTTGTCAAAATAATCATGACCAATAGTGAAAATACCAAAACAAATCTTTTAAAAAGATTCTCTTTTGACATTGATTGAGTCAAAATCAATGTAACCTCAGTCATTTCCATCTTCCGGGGATGAGACACAGCTTCGCACAGCAGAGCTACAGCCTCACATAAAATACAGAAGTATTAGGATCACTGCCAAAAAAAAAGAAAAAAAAAGGACTGGAAATTTTTTATGGTCAAAGTCACTCAGTCAATATTTTATATAACTTATTTTCAGCTGAAGGCAATGTGGGACGTGTCTATCCGCATCTACGGACGGAAATGTTTACCTATGCTTTATAAAACCCTTCAACATTAACCTTAATGTTGGAAGCTCTTTTTCAAGACATTCTTCCTCAAAAATCTAACTTCTCTCAGAATTCTGGAAAAAAATGTCAGAATTACTTGGGGTTTTTTTTTTCAGTGGCCCTAATTCTCATCTGTTACAGAGTATTATACAATTATACAGGAATAGTATAATGAAAGAGCAGCAAATTAGAATTAACTATTCAAATTAACACACAATCACTTCCATGCAGCGTACATCAGAGGAAATGTACCAAACTCTGAGCAAAGAAGGAGCATGTTAAAGGTCTGGCAGTAATGATCAAGGTAGACACGCTCATACAGTAACACAAACTGACACACACACACACACACACACACACACACACACACACACAAAAAAAAAAAAAAAAAAAAAAAAACAACAAAAACCAAACCCACACCAAAAAAAACAACAAACAAAAAAAAAAAAAAAAAAAAAAAAAATCAGCAGCATGCTAGCTGACACTTTAATGCACAGTCCTTGGCAGACATAGTGCCACTAATAATTATCCTGCCATTAACTTTGTCTTCCAAAACCAACACTGTGCCTCCATGTACGCAAGTCTTTTACGTCAGATCTCAAAAATAACTTGGCTGGATGCTGAAAGTTGAATAAAAATATGACAGAAGAAGGAAACTGTCAACAACATCAGTTTTAAGTCAAGTTAGATTTAGAGAACCACAGAATAAATGAGTACAAGGAAGCAGCTTCGACAGACTTGCTTAGATTTCCTTTGAAAAATCAACTGTTTGTTTGTGATACCAGTGTAATTAATACTCCCAAAAACACGGTCTGTTAATCACAAACAGAAAAAACTAATTTTCCAAGCAAAACCATTCAGCAAACATAATGCAAAAATAATTAGAAACCAACATAAGACTGAGAAGTAAAATTTTAGACCGATTGCTGGTTTGATGACCAAATAAACAACTGACTAGGAAAAACGGATGTCAACTAACAAAGACAACTTTTTTCACATTGAATGCAGTCAGTAATGGCACCACACGGGAGGAAAGGGACACTGCAATTTCTTTGTACCAGAAGCCACCAGGTCTCCTATAGAAAAAGATAAAAGACTGTTGGGACTTACTGATGTAGAGAAATTAAACTTTGATAAAGCGTCTTGGAACTGATGGTTTCAAATTGCGTTAATTGAATTTATTTGAATAGGGACAATTGTTAAGTATGAACACATGCCCTGTACTTTATTTTAAGCCCGATTCATTTCCAATGTCTATCCTTAGCTGGGCTGAGCAGCTAAGTGTTGTAAAATAATTTATCAGTTCTTATAGAAGAATGACAAAATCATTCCAAAATTAACACTTATCAACGAATGAATTTAAAATACACAACACACCACCAACACACCACAATAAAAGTAAATAAATGAGGCATTACGGAAATAAAAATAATTAAATCAAATAATTTTTCAGAGTCTAACTTTTCTAAACAAGAAAGTCAGAACACGTGCTAGTGCATGGGCAAGAACAGACCCAACATATCCAATGAGCAACTTCAGTGTTTTCTCTCACGTGGGCCTTCAGTGTTCTTCACCTGTCATCTTTTGTATTGTTCCTTCAGATAATCATCAGGATTCTGTGGCTTATCTCTTTGTTCTTCTGTTTTTCAGAAGAGCGACAAAGAAAAACTTGTTTTGCGGTTCAGATGTGACACTTGTGTTCGGAGGTGTACGTCTGCTCTGCACACAATGAAATCATTTTCTTCTTTTTCAAGGATTTAAACTCCGGATTTGCAGATTTTCACCTCATGCTGTGCTTCTCTTTTTGTTCAGACATAATAAGAACCCCAATAGAGAGAGCAACGTGGAAGGTTTACATAACCAACTTATTCCATGTCTGTGCATGTCTGTGTATTATGGCCAGGTTATAACTGTACATGTTGTGTTATGTGCTGCCCTTTTTACAGTTTATTTCTGCCGCCTGCTGTTATGATTTACGTTTCTGAACTGTTTGTGTCATGCCTTAATATGTTTTTTGGATGGTTTTCTGTTTCTCACTGCACTCCCTACCCTTGACTGCCCAGTCAGTAAACCTGCACATCACCAAACGTGTCACTGGCAAATTAAACCTGAATCCAGAGTTTGTGCACAAAACTGAGTTTGTGCACATTGTGCTGTGTTTATTAATATTAACACAGCATAGATTTGACATTTTGCTAATGTCTGCCTACTCTGCAGAACATGTGGACTCTTTTTAGGTCATTCCACAGCTTGTTTTTCTTTAGCAGTTTAAGTTGTTCTGTTGTTTTTCTAGATGAGTGCTTGGACTTGTAGTGACACTAAAAATTTGTATTCCCCTTACTCTTTTACTACATTGTTATGAAAATATGCACTGTGTTAAATCCATATTTTTTTTCTTATGGTGTGTGCTTTCAACACTTTGTGACTTTTCTGTTCTCTGTATAAAAACGGCCAATCAGTGCAGAGACATTGCGTGGGCTGAAAATCCTATTGGCATGAAAAATGTTCATTCATTCGTCTTCCAATATATTAGCCAGCAGACAGCAGTTTCAACTCTTTGCAATATTAATTAGGGATGCATTGATACAAAAATTTGGGACATCAATATCCAATATTACTATTGCTGTAGTGCCCACCATCCTTTGCTGCATCATTATATCTGTCACATGACAGAAGAAATGACCACCCTCCTCCAGAAACAAATGGCCGCAAGATGAAAATAAATACTGTTCTTTGATAGTGGCCCAGTTACATTTACGAGACCAATACTCATACGTTCCAAAATGCATAATTTTAGAACCTTGGCCAAAAGCTTTGGTTTGTTTACATAAGACCATGCTGGAACTGTCTCAAAAGTGTTATTTGAAGAGCACAAACTAATTTCCCATTTTTCCCTCCAACAGATTTGGCTATTTTACGGTTATATTTACCAAACATGTTACATTTAAAGGGGGTTAGCTTGGCCCTGACTTCAGTCTGCAAACTGAATGGACCCAGACTGCTGACTGCTCATAATCAAATTAATCAAAGTAAAAAATATCTTTTTTAAACTTTCCTTCCTGTCCAGTGATCTTTAGCCTCATGTCATGTTCATGCACTTCCAAGTGAGATGTCAGGCTACGGCAGAAAAAAATTGAACAAGACAGAACGTGCTGACCACAACTCTTGCGGAGCATAACGCGGGTCACCATGACATGAATCTAATGCTGCTTTAATCTAATCTCATTTCAGACCTTATTCAACTTGAGCAAAAGGGCATCTTGGACTAAGGCAGTTTGCTATGACACTGCAAGAAGAGCACATTCTATCTAAATGAGACCTTGTGTTTACAGCGTTGATGCAATAGAAAGTCTTATAAATACAAACAGGATACATACTTGATCAGATGTCCCTCTAGTTATTAAACACACACGGTAATACAGATGCCTGTTGCCCTAGTAACTGCTAGATGTGGAGTAAAAGATGCTTGCGAACATCGGACAAAAAGACTTGTTGCACTAAAATTTCAAAAAAATTATATTGATTGACTTACCATGATGTGATTTTCAAATGCAAAACAAGTATGGCTAACTTTCATGGGGAAAATGATCTGCATCAGGATTTCAGAGTGTACTTAGCAGCCAGAAGCTGCGAATCAAATGCACTTGATTCATGGATCACCAGCAAGTGCAAGCAGCTCTACAACAGCCGGTATTTTGGCAGTCAGCTGTGTGTTGACACACAGTTAAGGAGGAAAGATCACCAGCCTGAAAAGGGCCTTTCGGCTGTTTCCAAACAATGCAGCTTCAGTTACTTTGTAGTAGCAACTAAGAAGACAGCAGGCAGTTATCCCAGAAGAAAATGTCCATGCATTCCCATTTCAAAGCTTGGTTTGCAACAATGCAAGAGCTACATCTCAGACCTTAACGTGGCACAGTATTTAACATACTAAAGCCTGTAGTTACAAAAATCTTTGTGGTTTGTTTGACAGGACGGCCAGAAAGAAGTGTCTTCCCTCAAAGGAATGGAGTAGCACAAGTTCACAAACTCGATGAACCAAAGGCTTTGGGAACAAGGTTCCATGTCCTTGTTCCTGATTTACCTGTTGTCTGCTCCCTGATTGCCCTGTGAGTTAATCTAATTTTGGTTCTGAACCTCACTTCATGTACTTGGACCCTGATTACGGTCTCATGGACTGTTCTGCCTAGTCATACATGGAAGAAAGAGAGCTACTACTGTGATTCATACATTTTCCTCTGGATGACGTTATTGAAAAAAACAGAGCAGAAGAACAGACTGAAAAAAAAAACAGCAGGGGGTACAGAGAGAAAAATAGTGCAAGAATGATAGACATAGGAAATAAACAAAATGGAGCAAAAAGACAGAAAAGGCACAAGGGGAAAATTGCCAAAGATAACTTTCGAAAATACATAATGAAGCATTTGAAGCATTAGTAATGTGTTTGGAATAAAGACTTGCTCCTGTAACTGGCTTCTGGAAGTGTGCGATGCCAAAAGTGAGTCAGCAGGAAGTGATCCGTTAACAGCCAAATGAGATTAGAGGACTACTCCGAGTGTGGGCTCTCCTGGATGGTAGAGGTACTTGTTTATCGATGCAGAATCGAGTCCAATTATTTCAGTACTCAAGGCCATACAATGATGAGCGAAATCAAGTTGTGCCAAATTTAGACATGTTGTAGTCATGCCTCTTATGGTAAGTGACTGAAAAGTTTTATTTCTTGCCAAGATGAAGAGGCAGCATCAAGCCTACATCATTTATAGGTTCGACAGAAGAAATATTTATGGATATGTACATAAGGCTACATAAAGTGTGCACAAATGCTGACTTTAGCTTATGGTTGACGAGAATCTTGAGTTTCATCTTGATTGTTTTCGTTTGTAAAGATAGAGAATATGCACTTTCTTCAGATTATTTTATAAGCAGTAACTATAGTCAGAAAATGAAACAGTAAACAATATATTGTAAGCAAGTGATAACTGACATTGAAATTGTTTTCTGTAACAAACTTTTCTGACCCACAAACACCCTTTGGAGAAGAACTTGTCTAAAAAAACAACAACAGATAATTCTACTATTCGGAAGAATCTCACAATACAATTGCCCATTCTTATATACAAAAAGACCTTCCTAATAGGAATGTCAAAAGGTACCACATATTTTTATTACATTTTTGTTTTTAGGTTTAATACATTTTCTTCAATATGGCATTCAACATTTTTTGGAAATGATGACAAAAATTGACTTTATAACTACGAGTTTCATTCTTTGCAGAAATGTTGTGGTTGTATGTTGTATGAAAATGCCAAGGATAAACTGATATAGCTAATATTTCCTCATAGAATAGCATAGAAACAGCCTTTATTGACCTCAAAAGGGAAATTTAGGTGTAACAGCATTAACAGATATAAAGGTAACCTTTACATTTTAAAACGGTGCTAAATTCTTTAGCATTTTTGGACGTACTTCAATAATAGTTAGTAAGAGCTCAAGTGCATGCGTCATAGCTGCATTTGCAAACCCTTGTGGTAAGCTATCACCCCTTCTGCATGTGCTCTTCGCACTGGCCATCAAAGTCAAAGGTAAAATGTGACTGAATGTAACCAAGCAATACTGTTTGGAAACTCATGTCTGGAACAATAGCTACAGAAAACAAAACCCTGATCTTTTTTAAATATGCTGACTCTGTTTACATACTGCAATTAGGTCCAAACTTCTTTGTACTTCATTAAAGAACATGTCTGTCTAAGTAAAATCATAAAAGTGTGCAGTGCTTTGGTCTTCTGCGACAGCCTGAATTGATTCTAGTCCAACAAACTGCCTTCAGAAGCCACTTAACATGAGTGAACCCGAATGTATACTCATACTGGATGGAACATAAAATGTTCCAGCCAGACTGAATGGACTCAGGAGAATGGTCTTTGAAAAGACAGAAGGTTTCTGTCTCATATCAACATGCCCCTGAAGGACTGGATGTGAAAGGTGATTTTACAAAGTATTGACTCAGAGGGGCTGAATACAAATGCACACCACAGGAAAAGAAAAAGAAAAAAAAAACTGTTTTAAAAGGTTACCAGTCAGAACATGAAGATCTGACTCTCTAAACAATGGTTAATGGTTTTACACGCTCTTCGGTCCTCACCTGGTACACGACACTGATGTAATGACAACTGATGTAATGACACCTGATGATAGCACAGCAATCAAAACGCAGTAGTTATTAGCATCCGACTCTAATGAGAGCGTAGCACCGCGCTGGCTGGCATTCAGAGTAGCTAAGTGGGGACAAGAAGAAAACAATGTGAACTCTCCTCGAGGCCTTTGGAGGCTCTGTTCGGTTCACGTATGAGTCACATTGCAGCTCACCTACACACAGGTATACACACTCGCTATTAGCCCACACTGTGCAGGTGTTGCCGAGTTGGGTTAAGCCTGCAGAGACTGCCAACGCTCCCAACAAATAGAGAGTGCCAAAGTCTTAATTGCGTTGTAAGAGTTCCTGGGGCCTGACTCCAGGACCGGGCCTGTTTTCAATGTGAGGTCAATGTGTCACAGCGGCAGTGTGGCACACTGACCTCCTGGCCCCGCTGAGCAGCTGGGCCTAACCCAGATCCACTCTGTTTCCCTCCTGTGATTCAGCGCAAGCTCCAGTTGTGCCTCTGATTACAGCTTTTACATAAGAAAAACAGGAATCTTCGTTTTAGAGGCAAGATTTTACTGTTATTTCAACATTTTGAAATAAATACTGGGTAGCATTTACGTCAATGTGAAAAGATAAAAAAAGAAAAAGGAAATCACATAGTGGCCGCCAAGGGTATGGAATGTCCTGATCTGTTACCAAATAGAAGAACTCAAAGAACTTGCTGTGTATTTGTTCCCTGTGGTACATCGTGTTCAGAGCCAATGAAAAGTATACCCCACATTATTAAAGAACATGCGAGAAGTCGTTTTTTCCCGTTTGACGAATCAAATGCAACACAAGCCGTATAAGCCGTCACAGGGTTCTGATTCATAAAATGATCAGTTGATTGAGAAAAAAACAACACAAACCTTTATGACCATGTTACAACTCTGAGACGTCACTCCCACTCCATCCATTTCCTATGAATTTTGTGCGGTGGGGTGACAATTGCTTGCCGATCGACCGGTGAAACGTCGAATTCATACATGTATGGGTGCAAACGCAGGCTAGCGACGCAAAACAAAGTTGGAAAATACAGAACTTTTGTCCCTGTCGTAGCTATCACGTCCAAGTTTGTTTGATTCACTTCTGTGAGGTGGAAAACATTTGCCTTATGGTTGTCGTTCGTCCCTTCACGTGTCTAGTTCCTAAGGTTTCCACTCATAAGAAGCCACTTATAAGCCGAACGATTTGATTTGGTCTCTTTCGAACCACATGGCCTCCTTCCAAATTATTCTTTTCACTTCAAATCTATGCACTACTTTGTGTTGCTGATTAAAAAGAATAGGAAACTGTGCCAAAAAGCTTAAGCAGCCTTCATGTCTGTTGTATATGAAGACTTTTGCTATAGAAATCAGGAGCACAGGTTTGATAGTTGACAAGAGAAAAGATTGGCCTGTGTGAGTTTGCCCAAAGATGAAGTTAAAGCTCCAAGATTTGAGTTATTATGCAGGGCCTGTGTTTGCCTTAAAATGTATAATTTGATAAGATGAGTGACTCACACTTAAGAGCTTTCTACGAAATGGCTCCCAGACACTGTAAGTAGATGTTCATTATTCAGAGAATTTAAATGAGTGAAGCCCTAAAAGCAGCTTATTTATTTAAACAACACAGCACTTTTGCAGGCTTAACAAGACATAATTTTCCTAGGGAGCAGGTGGACTGGAAGGAAAGAAAAAAAAAAAAAGTAAAACCTCTACTTGATGTGAATGTCATTCAAGCTACAAGATGCAGGTCTGATTTAGTAGACCTGCAGCAACTGTTTAAAATCACAAATCACAAAGGCTTAGTTATGGTTTGAGTTTGTGTAACAGATGATGTCTAGACAATATTTGGTTGATGCAACAAACACACTGGAAAAAGGTGAAAAGGACATCCAGTTAAGTCCAAAATGTAATCGCTTCAACTCTAACAAATTACAACATAAAACATGAAATCAGGTAAATATTATTCCACGGGGAATTTTTATCCACTTTTTCCTGTGTATAAACAGTTATTTGAAGTTTTACGGAACAGTTTATGTCGAGGTTTTATGTAACACTCCGTCCACCTCCACCTGCCGATTCATGATTGACTTTTGAAAGGTTGAACTTTATGTCAAAAGCGAACATTTGACACCTACATATTGCAACTTCATTGACTGTGACTCCTAATGGATGGCTTCAAGTTGAAAGCGACAGTGTTAACATGCACACACACATCCACACACACACATCTTGACCCAACAATATTTACCAACTTCACCTTGCAATAGTTTTCCAAATCAATCGGGCTGGAAGAACATCACTGACTAACAACCTTCTTTAGATTAGCTCTGAAACTGGCGAGGTTATTCCACGACTTTAGTTTTTCTCTAATAAAGGGAAACTTTTGTCCATTTCAACAGGGACTCACTCAAATCTCAGCAGAAAGTTTTATTCATCCAACAAAAAACACATTTGCATCTAAAGAAACGCACGCTCAAATTAGAGGGCAACCATTAAAGTCCATTAAGATCCATCCATCCATCACTTTCTATACCTGCTTACAAGGTTCACAGGGGCATTATCCAGTTTAGATAAAAGCTTCCAGGCAGAGAAATTGGCCGTGCAAATGATGTTTACAGATTACATAAGTAGTAGTTTTGTCAACTGATGTTGTGTCAAACTAAAATCAGAAGTTTAATTAGAAGAGCTCTTAGTTGTTAAAAAGCACCAGCTGTTAATGAACTGCGTTTCAGTCCAAATTTTACTGAATTCATTCATAATCTGTCAGCAGAGACAAAGATATGTGAAGCAGAGCGGCTCGCTTTAGAAATCTGCCTCTATGCTTTTTTCTCATATTTTTTAGAGGCTCCTTTCCTACAACATGTTAAAAGCTTTGTAATTACTACATTTTATGTTTCTGATTGTGCAATGTGACCTAAATCTGCTGTGCCCTACTTCTGCACATCTGAGCTCACAGATATAACAGAATTAAAATACTTTTAGGTAAGGCGAATGCAATGAGTTTCTGCCGCCAAGTAGGTAAGGTGTTTGTCTGACGTACACTGAAATATAATCATAAACATGGCAGCATACTGGAACAGTTATGTTGAAAAAGAAAGCACACGTTCTTTCAAGACTAGAGTTTGGACAAATTTCTTTATCTGCTTTGACATCAGGGAATACCATGGGACATAGGAGTGCAGCAAGTAGGGCATTTATGACGTTTAGAAGCCATGTTGAACCTTGAAATAAAGGATGGCTAACACCAAAAGGATCTATTCTTGTTGCTTGGTACTTGTTAATAATTGTTCTGCCGCATTTAGGGTTAGGTGTGAAAGCAATCTGGCTAATTTCTGTTTGAGAGAGCTACAGTAATTCAACAGGAAAGTTATAAAAGGATTACTGAGTTGAAGTTACACCATTTTCTTTTACTGAAAAAAAACAAACCACTGGAACTGAAAGTTATATAGTTTTTAAATCAACTGTTGGGTCTTTTTAATCACTGCAGGTGGTTGCAGTCAGTTTCAGGGCCTCGCTGTGAGAAACCACAGTTGGTAAATACAAAATGAGTCGAACTGGCTGTGATCACATCACACATCGGTCAGGAAACTCCTGTTACAAACGAACACTAGCAGAGACCTTTGCCTAATCTCTGATTAAACTTTCAGCCAAGTTTTGAGGAAATTTTGCAGAAATATTAGCTAAATGTTTGTGGTGTAGTTTTTTTTTGTTTGTTTGTTTGTTTTTTAAGAAACAATCAAAGCCAAAACCACTTAAAAAGCAAAGTCAATCTTTGACCAACCCCATAATAATAATAATAGTAATATCACCCCTGATAGTCTCGGCTCGATTATTATCCAGACATCATCTGTTACACAAACTCAAACCATAATTTTGGGGACCAAAATTGCAACATGTTACATTTTCAGCTGGTGAGAGACCATTTGAGGAACCTGATGCTCCTCCTTGCCTGTGGCACAGTACCAAGAACCACTTACACTTCACAAAATGTAAATAAAAATGGAGTGTTGTGAGATTTTGTAAGCTGGAAGATCTCACTTTTCTGACCACAAGCCATTTCTCCTGCTAGCACTTATTTTGGTTGTATTTACCCAGAATGCACTGCGCTTTTGTGTGCTTACTTCTTTTGGAGCAGTCTCCAGTCCATTGTATCCACACATGCATTTGAACAGCACCAGAGTTCACTACAACCTAAGTTTGTAAGTGGACCGGAGTTCACTTTTTTGGTCCACATCAGAGTTCAATTACGCATTCACACCTTCCCGAACAAACTACATTGTAAGCAAAGTCTCTGTAACATTGTTAGAGTAGCTCGCTAGTGGACCATTAGCAAACCATCCATTCATCCACCAACTTTTGCATGTCTTATAAGCAGTCTCAGGGAAACCCAGAAATCTATCTCCAAGCATGCACTGGGTTTGCTCCCAATGAGATGAACCCAGCCAACTTCCTAATGTCATAATATGTGTTGTGGCATGGTGAGGCAGATGCTTAGGATCCAGGTTGAAGTGAAGATTTTAATGATGAATTCCAAAAATATAAAGTCCAATAATCCGGGCAGCGCAGAGAGAGAGCGGAACGCTAAGGCTCCTCAACTGGTAGCAACTGGAAAACACAATGGACAAAATTAACAAGACCATCGGACTAGACAGGACTAGAGGTAAGACCAGACAGTTTTGACAAAGACCCGACAGAGAACAAGAAACACTGGTGGGTATAAATACACACAGAGGTTAATCAGATCTGGGAACGATCAAAGGACAGACAGGACAACACAGAAACTCAATTAACTGAAAATGACACACAAAAACCTAACTTAACACAGAGAAAAATCAAATCCTTACACCTAATGGAGGTACTCAAGAGGTACCGTGCTCTAATACTAAAATCCCCTCAGTTGAGTCCTTCTGATGCTTAGAGCAGCAACTCTGACCTCCCCATCCGCCGATGAAGCTCCCCTCCCCATCTCTAAGACTGAGAAGAAGCCACGGACTAAAAAATGTTTGTCTGCTGATTCTTCAGGGTTAAGACACCTGCCTTAATCAACAAAAAATGCGTCAGCAAACACAAAACTGACCTTCTTCCATGAACATGTCAGTCACCAAACCTAATCCTAAAGAGCACAAGGCTGGATGGCTGCAACCTCGAAAAAGGTTGTAGGATAACAAGAAGGTAGATCCCTATTGGCTGTTGAAAGTATTGACAATAAGGATATCAAGCCTGGTTCCAATGATTTTGAAATTTTCCATATATTAACAAATATATACAGTACCTATATATATTTCTTGACATGGGATAAATGTTATCAAATTTCAAAAAGGCTCAAAAATCAATTTATAAACATCTTCTTCAAGTCTTTGGTTATCTAACCCTTAGTATGTCCATGTATCCCCATGCATTTCCTGTTTCTCCACAATGTCGAAAAAAGGAGCAATTGGAGTAATGTGCAAGGCCAAAAGCTCTCCAGCTCCATTCTCTCTCCTCATTGGCTTCTCACGTAGATAATGCTGGGCTGACTCAGCAGACTGCGAGTGATCACTAAGAGGTACATCAAATGACCACCTTTGAATGAATCGGCTCTTAAAGGGAGAGAAACTGGATTTGAAAGAACTTGGCAAATTACTGTCATGTCAGCCAGCGACCCCCAATGAAAAGAAAATACTGGTTCAAGAGATCATCAAATGATTAGCTTGCAATTATGACTCAGTAAGAGGCGAGTTATCAATCATATGAGAATAATCAAACCACAGCACACCTTCTCAACCTCATGTTAGGCTTGATTTTTCTAAACTCTTCTCTCATCAATGTTTAAGCACATTATTTCTGCTCTCTGGGTGTACGGTATACACCGCATGTGTCCTCAATTTAAGAACCGGAACAATTAACGCCTTACATGTGAGTGGTTTATTTTGCCTTCACGACAGTCTAAGTTAGGAAGTTGTTAGCAATTTTGTGTGATTTTCTCACGAGCTCACTTGTACTGTACTTGAAAAGTAGTTGCTGTTCAACAAAAGGCCTCAAATTGCAATCGACATCTTAATATCTGTGAGCATTTAAACAACCGTACAGGACTGCTCAGATACAATATTTGGTAAGAAAATCAACAACTAATCTACGCAACCAAATAGAACTGCTAATGACTAAGCTTGTGCAAAAAGGCTCCCAAAGAAAGAGTGATGGAAGAAAACGACAGTATTCAGTAACCAATATTGTCATCCCACTATTCTGAATGGTATTGCAATGACATTTTCCCAGTATAGTTCAGCTCTACTAAGAAATGGTTAAAAAAAAAAAAAGAAGCCATTCCTAAGGATTTGGGACACCATAGAAAGCTAAGCCAATAGCAAAATAAAGGTTCTGTCCTAGTCAAAGTACATCAATTGGATAGATTTTTCCCCTCAAATTAGTAAAATCAGAATTTCAAAACTGATTTTGAAATTCTGATTTTGAAATTAGTAAAAATTAATTAGTAAAATTACCCCAAGTAAAATTGGGGTAATTTTACTTGGGGTAAAAATTACCCCAAGTAATACAATTTTACTTGGGGTAAAAATTTGCAGTTATTCTTTTTGCAGTCCTTTGTTTTATGTATTAAAGATATTAAATTTAAAAAAAAGATAAAAAGAGTTATTTAAACGACACTCTAATCATATTATCCGAAACATGAAGCCGTAAATCCAGAATCAGTCTTGGGATTTAAGATTCACATTTTTATAATACTTGCGAAAGATTTTCGAAACAACAAAAAGAATAAGAATTAAAAGAAGAGTCCTGTAAGCGTAGTTTAGCAACTCTGGATGATCATGAGCTTGGATTTATCAAATGTACCTTGATTCAAAATACTGCCAAACCAGAAGTAATCCATGTTCATCTGTTTCCCCACTATAATGCAACTTCTACAGCCCTATAACTATACCTTACTACAGTTAAAAACAATGACTCGGTTGGTCATGTTTTGTCAAACCAAAGAAAGAAAATCAGGAGTCTAATGACTGCTACCACTTGTAAAAAGTATTTTTACTTGGGGTAAAAATATTACCGTCTGATTTCTGGTAGGGAAAGTCAGGGGTTCTTAAAAGCCGAGTCGTTTATCGCAGAGAGAGCCTGCTCAGCACGAACAATTTTCAATCAGCAGGATTTTGTTTTGAAAGGCTTTTTCGTCTCGATTTGCCTCAGATCTAAACTAAACAAAGCTAAAAAAAAGGACAATGAGTACACACAGAGGCATGCACATTCAAGCAGAATAGACAAAATCCTATATAATCCTAAATTTAATGTTTCTGTATCTTTTCAATGTCTTCTGTTTTACAAAGATAATTTAAGGTAAATTAGGTGGTTGAACTAATAAAATTGGCAGTTGCGATCATTTATGAAGGGGAATTGGAAGCATTTGCGGACTTCAGCGATTATTCACTGCTGCGGGTTTCCATGACTTTTTTCTATTCATGTACAGTTAACATTAATTTCACATTAAATTGAAAGAAAGATGTTGAAGTTTATAACATGGTAAAATGTGGAAAGGTTCAAGCTTGTCAAAGGCTTTTCCAGTGGACATGTACTAATTTACTGGGTAGAAAGAGAAAAACTCAATAACAAAATGCTATAGTATTTAGATAACACTTGCTACTAACTTGACTAAAGATTAGGGCAATGGTTAGGAGGCTTCTTCCTGTCAAATTATCATGGTAAAATCATAAAGTAACAGAGTAGACAAACAAATAGCTGGTCAGCCATTTTAAGAAGAGTTTGAGACCAACTACAATTGTAACAAATGATTGTTGTGAGGGGTATAAATAGCTTTTGACATGCACTGTTCAAAAAAAACCTAAATAAAAAAAGATAATGTTATATTGTTACATACTTTATTTTAAAAAATTGCTATGATTGTATTTCATAAAAGTATGGTCAACTGAAGAAGGATTGTATCCTTGCAATATATTTTTTTAATACAACTTGGGTGGAGGCTTTATTTAAAAAAATTAAATGACATTTGATTCTGCACAGTATGGTATGTACTTGTTAAATATAAGCTGTGCTCATCACAAGTTGGTGAATTTATGAAAACAGTAACGTTCTTCTGTCTTACCTGTTTTTTTCTACAAAACAATGTTTGTGTAGAAGAAATGTCTTTAGCATGAGATTGGGATTTTACTGTAACACGGTTCAGATTTTTTTTCTTTTTTGCTACTTATTATAAATGGCTAGGTACATTAGAACTTTCTCCTTAAGCTTCAACATCGACAACAAATTCTTACCACATTCCAGAAGAGAGGGTTGAATATGATGGCAATCACTGCGATGGAAAGGTTTGGGTCATGAAAGTTAATGTGTGTGATGAATTCTTCAATCGGCATCAAGTCCATCTGAAGAAACAAAACACAAATAACGGGATCATAAAAAACAGCTTTTTGTTTTCTTTTTTTTCTTTTTAAACAAATGGGTAGATGTAGCTTAATGCCATAGCTAGAAACGGCATTAAGCAGCTGGGTTGGCCATTTACTTCATGCCATGATTTTTCCCTATTGCACTTAATTAATTCAAGGCAAAGTTTATTTGTGTAGCCCCGTTTACACACAAGGCTATTCAATTTGCCTTGCATAAAGGAAGAGGATGTGGAACAGGACACATATTACAGTTTTGGGAAAGTACAAGTACATTTTCTTCCATTACCAAAAGCCTACTGATTAAGAGCCTTAACAGATGTACAAAACTACAATTTAACTTAAAAAGATCAGATAAACCTGCCAATTTCTACCTGCTGACAGTTGCTTTCGCTTAATGAATATATATTTTCCCTAAAGCCCTCGATTCATTAGTTAGCTATATTAAACGTGAATTTGATTGCTACATGTTTTAAAGAGAAAATTACTGCTAACCCACTCAGTAATGTTGAGGCAAAAGACTTTCCACCTGTCTGATTTAGACTGTCCATCTGATGCCTTGTTTCCACTAAGCAATACGGCACAGGTTACTGACCTACATTTGCAGGTCCATCTAAGACAGTGGTACGGTATGTTTATTCATACCGTACCGTTCTCAGTTAATACAACAAATGTTCAGTCAGTGACAATATCTCAGTCTTGGCCTTTGACTAGAAATCTTGCCTTGGCCCAGCAAGGACAAGTGTGTATGGATGGAAGCTTAAAAGGCATAAATGCTGTGAATTTAAAGTCGGATTTACTAAATCAAACTAATTTGCAACATTTTGCTGCTATTGGGCAAGAAGAAAAGAGGAAGAAATTAGATCTGTATCATTTAAAATGGCCTATAAAAATAGGCTGATCAAATTAGCTTGTCTAACTAATGAGATTCGGGGCAACATAAAGGATGATCTACTGTTGAGACAAAGTGAGAGCAAAAACATAAGTGCTTTCGGTTGAGTGACTTTGGCTCCAGGGTGAATCATGTTTTACTGTGCAACGCTGTCAAAGCTACTGCAAGCTCAACAAGGACTTGTAATTTCTCCCTGGCATGACTGAATACAAAAAAGGAGTGGATGAGTTAAAATTCACCAGGATGTTTACTAAAAGGGGAAAAACTGAACTGATTGTGGTTTCTTCTTTGATTCTGAGTTTGTGGGGAATGCCACTGAAATTAGCGCTAAAGGCTACACAAGAAAAAGCTCTATACTGACATTATGTAAAATCGGTTATTTTGCCTGGAGACAGCAAGCAGGAAAGCAAATGAGGAAAAAAAAACTGAAATACTTTTAAAGCTCAAGTAAATAATCACAATTGTCCAATTAATCAAGCTAAAAAGTCTCTCCAACTTTAGCATTTAGCAGTGAGTGGACAAGGTTGATTGACAGAACTGAGGACCGGCCTATTGGTTCTGGTTGTTTTTGGTCAGAACGTTGCATTACTTTAGCTAGCAATAGTAGCTCAGGGTGGAGGAGATTGATTGTTTTCACAGATTATCTGCCTCATAACAAACTGTCACAACATGGTGACAGCTTTAACAATTGAGGAGAAAACATATTTTTTATTAAAGTTATATGAGCTTGAATAAAGTGCAACTACATAGCATTTTTTGAGAAGTCTGGATTGCTTTACGTGTATTTTGCATGTTGCCTTTGCCTATGTCTCTCCCCACGACTGTTGCTTGTGGGGAGAGACATTTCAGGAATCTAAGCTAATAGAAAAAATGTAAGCGACCTACTTGCACACCTTATGAAGACTGTTGGATGTAAAATTCAAAAGCAGTAAATATTGTGCTAGTGTCAGTATTGGACCAAAGAAAGCAAGGCAGTTGCAAGCCTTTCAAATTGTGACGGTTTTGACATTGTAAAATTGTAAAGCATCTGCATGGGAGGGCCCATTTCAATTTTTTGACTCGGGGCCCAAGATTCCTGGCAGCGCCCCTGTGACCCAGGGTCACTGGATAAATAGTCGTTTTCAAGGTCTGAGATTCTTCATTGTTATTTCTTGGCTATGTTTGCATAAAACCTACAATACAGTTCAGGGAAGGGAAAACAGAACATTAAAAAGAGCAAAACATATAAAACAAACAAGCACTATCGAAGAATAGTAGAATATGATGACTGCATATATGACCCAGACAGAACATTGCACAGCACATTTTACGCAAGGGTGGAACCTCCTTCACGAATACGTCACATTATATATACAACAATGTGGGCGTATCATTATTTCTATGGCAAGCCGTTTTAACATAAATTCGGTTTTGCCGCCCTTACATTCCAGATATCTCAAATTGTTTTATGACTAGACATTTTAGCAATTTAAGATATCTCTAATTATATTTTGACTAGACAAAATACCTATTTGAGATATCTCTAATTACATTCTGACTAGTCAAAATGACGTCAGATTTACCATTGATTTGTATGGGGACTTCAATTCAAGATATCTACAATGAATTACTGACTATCTGAAATACACATTTCAGATATCTACATTTTAATTATGACTAGTCAAAAAGTAAATTCAAAATATCTCGATTGTAGTTTTGACTAGTCATAATTGTAATTAAAGATATCTCTAATTAGTCCATACTTCAAGATATCTTAAATGTATTTTTGGATAGTAGAAATGTAGTTTTGACTAGTGGAAATTGAATTATAGATATCTTAAAAGCAAATAATGACTAGACAAAACTAAATTAGAGATATCTTGAATTATAATTTTGACTAGTCAAAATTCCTTTTAAGATATCTCTAAATGAATTAGAGATATCTTGAATTATTCAACTTTTCTATTTAAGATATCTTAAATGAACATTCTGACTAGTCAAAATGACGTTACAGATATCTTGAATTAGCGTTCTGTCTAGTCAAAACGTCACTGATTTACGTGGCAATTTGAAAGTTAAATAAAACAATGAAAAATAGAAAAAAACGAAACAAGATATTTGAAAATGCACAACTTTCATGTTGAAAATGATTGACAAAGCAGTTTTAGCTTTTCAAAGCTGTTTTTAACTGCATTCGGTTCGTTGGAAATGAATAAACAGGACATTTTTTGCAGATATCATTAGCAGTCTTAATAGTTTATGAAGTTTTGCGTTCTCCGCATTTCCAACAATGCCGAGCTCTTTCTAATTTGTGGCATTTACGGACAGTTTTGTGCAGGAAACATAAAATTCTGCAGGCAACTGTTTGGACAGCACAAAGGGGCTTCAACGTCATTCTTAAGTCAGATATCTAAAATTGTAATTTTGACTAGTCATAATTACGTTCAAGATATGTTAAATTGTAATTCCGGATACGTGCCTCGTCAAATGACAAATCCAGTGACGTCATTTGATATATCTTGAAAGGAATTTTGACGAGTCAAAACGTAATTGAAGATATCTTGAATTATTATTCTTACTAGTCAGAATGTAAATGCAGATGTCTTAAATTACCATTCCGGATAGTCAAAATGTAGTTTTGTCTAGTCAAAATGCATTTTCAGATATCTGGAACGTAATTACGGATAGTCAGACGAAACCGAATTTATGTTAAAACGGCTTGCCATATTATTGCACATGTTTGAAATGAGTGTGAAGGGTGTCAAGCTGGTTTTCAGAGTCATGCTTTTATTTTGGAAAGGGCCTCCCACCAGCTGTGTTCCGGTCAGACAGAAAACAAAACTGGAGGCAGCGCTGCGCCTCAGCTTGCCTGCCTGCCGAGCTTTACCTTGGAATAGTCGACGTTGTTCAGACCTCCGCAGCAGTCGAGCGGGACCGGCTGGTGGCTCTGTTCGGCGGCAGGTCGGGTTTCCCGCCCGGCACCGGCGTCGCTATCGCTCATTCACTCCCGCAGATACGTGGCAGAAAGCCGCGCTGTCCGCCGCGTCAAAGATAACAAACGTTGCACAATAAATAGGGAAAGGGTCCAGTGTAAACTGTAAGAAGAGGCTCGTGGCCTAGCTGCTATGCTATTCATGTCTAAATGACCTCTAACCCTCCTCGGTGCATTCTGGGTAATGTGGTTCAATGTTATTTTTTTCTTTTCTTCTTCTTAAGGTGTTATATCTACGCATGTGGCCCAATTAAAGCCTATTTCCTTTTGCACATATTATTGATGTTTATTGTAAACTTGAAGAAAAGTGAAGAATTCAGGTTGCATTAGTAAACAATGGAAAACCGAAGAAAAATACTTTATATACATATCGGAAAGTGGAATAGGTTTTCCGATATGGAAGGAAACTTATACCTTCTGGTGAGGTATAAGTTTGGACACTTTTAAATATTTTAAAGTAGCCTATAATGACAGATATGTAGCGGACGCACGTCACCAGAACAGTGTTTCTTACGTGAGTCTGAAAGAAGCGAGGCCTTCAAAAACAAGATGGTTGCAGCAGCTTTGAAGCATAAAGTTGGACATTTGGTGATGCAGACCATCTTCTGTGAATTCTACCGTGCATTTAAACACATTCTCCACTATATACTTTAGTTATACAGTTAACCTTTGCTTTGGATTCAACTGCGTCGTACTAAGTAAACGTGTCACTGTAGATGGAAAATGTTTTACGGTCTCGACCTTCCAGGTCTGGGTCTGTTTCATTGTTTTCTGGACGATGATGTTGTGGTGTCATGTCCTGCGTTTACATTTTCTCCTCTCCTCATTTCTCCTTCTCAGTCATCCTATTGTTTCTCGTCCACTTTTTATGGTTTACCTCCAGTTCTTTCGCCATATTTTGTCCGTCCATGTGTTACCTCACTCCTTTTTCCACCTTTAATGGGGTTATTTTTCCTCTCGATTTCCACTTATTTTTCAATCGTTCCATGTTTCCCCCCCCCCCCAATAAAAATGTATTATTTGTTGACTCTTTTCCTCGCCGATTATTTCCTGACTGCCACATTAATTGCACACTTGTCAGCTGTTATTTTGCTCCGACCTTCCCCTCTCTGTTACCCCCTGCCATTTGTTTGGAGCGAGTAGGATGAGTAGAAGACACCTCATGTGGAGGCAGGAACAGTGGCAGATTCTGAAACCCTCCTTACAATGTGACCCAGCATAATATTTGTTCATCAGGCCATCTGATCTATTGAAAAAAAAAAAACAACAAAAAAACCGCATGAAGATTATGAACGTATTTGGAGATTTGGTCTGCTTTCTTTCTTTGACTCAGCTTGGATGCAAACACATCGACGACAACAACATAAAGAGACATTTTTCTAGTCTTACGCCTGTACGATGCGTCACTGAAAGCGGATTAGCTTTTGACTTCAAAGGACAAACATTAGTCATGCTGATTGCATAATTAATTGCAAGGGGAAACTGTTGAATAAAGAAGAAAAATATGCCTACAATATCGCTTTGCTATAACATCTGAAGTGACCTTACTTAGGCCATGTTTATGCCTCTTGATGCCATCAGTGGTGCCCAGAAGAAACTTTCATAGCAAGCCGGGGCCGGCCAAAACCTTTTTTGGGGCCCTACGCAGATTTTAAATTCAGGCCCCCCCATACCAACATGTCAATGCCGGATATTTCATAATAAATACTGATTTTTAAACTTACAAGAGTGGGAAACTAGTAAATATGTTCCAATTAATTTGCATGTTGAATGGCAAGATTGGTATTTAAGTGTGGGGTATTAATTTATTTGAAAGTAACATCTGCAGACAAACACTAAATTTACAGTTAGCAAATTTCATATCTTTTTTAAATTTGGAGGAGATGTGTAAAATGTCCAAAATGTCCGATCTATAACCCTTCGCACATGATACACTGTAAAATGTAATGTAAAATTTTCGAGTATATCTTACTCGAAAAGAAAAGTGACCTTAACTCATTCCAGCTTACTTTGTTGACTATACTAACTTAAACTTAGCAAAGACAACTTTCTACTGGGGCAAGTAATCAAACTCATCAGCAGCAAGTAACCCGAACTTGGAGTTATGAGTGAGCAAGACGCATCTGCATAACCAGCAGAAAACTCGGCATCATTCTGCAGCTCTCGTTGAACGCACATACGCAGTTGGCACGTGTTTGACAGAAGCACCAAATTGTCAACAATATGGCGGTTGCTGCAGCTAAGTATTGTCACGGTAAGTTCCACTGGTTTTTAGAAAACTTATATTCATTATCTCGGCCGTATAATTCATCCGTAAGTCCAGGTTTTGAGGTTAACTTTATGTGTAATGATTTAGCAATGCCTGGAACTAACGTTAATTGAAAATATGTTTATTTAGTAGCAACAAAATACGGAGCCCCCGAGGGGACATGGGGAATTTTTTTTCTTTTGCGTCCCCTCGCAAAACTTTTGCGTCCCCTCGCAATACTTTTGCGTCCCCTCGCAATACTTTTGCGTCCCCTCGCAAAATGCAAAAGTTTGAGACAGCGTTCTGGAACAAGACGAAGACGACAATGGAGCAGACAGTACGAGTGTCTGCTTCACTGTCGTTCCGGAACAAGACGAAGACGACAATGGAGCAGACAGTCGTACTGTCTGCACCTGGTGGTTCGGGAAAAAAACAACCGTTCGCAGAAAAGAAAATTACTTTCCAGACCCAGTAAAATTATCTGGAAACAGAAGTGAGGTACTAAAAGACCTAGTTGCAGCATGTGCAGATAACTGGTGGGTTGAACAAAGTGATATTGAACGTGAATTTCCTGACTTCTACTGGCGTTGTATTTCCACTGGCACTGAACGCGTATTACAACTGGCATTACGCTTAATTCGCCGACAGTCGTACTGTCTGCTCCATTGTCGTCTTCGTCTTGTTCCAGAACGCTGTCTCAAACTTTTGCATTTTGCGAGGGGACGCAAAAGTTTTGCGAGGGGACGCAAAAGTATTGCGAGGGGACGCAAAGTTTTGCGAGGGGACGCAAAAGTATTGCGAGGGGACGCAAAAGAAAAAAAAATTCCCCATGTCCCCTCGGGGGCTCCGTAACAAAAGGAAAAGGGATAAGGATGTTGGCGGGATAAAAAAAGCCTTTCAGTGTGGTTGAAAATTAGTAGGCCTACTAACTTTCAACCACACTGAAAGGCTTTTTTATTTCTTCCTTGTCAAGTTCACTACAAGTGGTAGTCTTAATATTAAAAAAAAAAAAAAAAAAAAAAAGGGAGTGCGTCTTTTATGGGCGCGTGCCCAACCGAGATAGCAAAATATAAGTGAATCAGCGTTGAAGTATCTCTTGTCTCTGTTAACTTACAGAATTAGTTTCAGTGTCCTGCTAGTGAAAAGTAGTCATGAGAGGTCCAACATCTCTATATGTTAAATATTAATTTTTCATACTTTTCTTTCAGATTCTGGCAGAGTTCTGTCGCTTGTCCAGCAAAAACTTGGATTCAAAATTTTTCACAGAACTTGACAAATACACCCCTCGCTTCTTTGAGATTTTCAAGAGCAAGGAGGGAAGTGTTGGCCAGAAACTTCAGACTTATCTGCAAAAAGTCAGACCCGAGGTGAGTTTCTCAGATACAAAGTCATTATTTTGTTATCATGTTGGGAACAAAATACACAACCCCACTGTGCATGCAGAGCTGTTAATTGATTATTCTTTACCACAGGAGTGATGTGTGTTTGATATGATTTTTTGGAGTACAGATATTACTGCGAAGCGAACGGCAGTGCTCCGTGGCCCTCCTGTGATCCTTGGAGATGAGAACACAGACTTCAAGACATGCTTTGTAGGTCATCTTTATTACATTTTTATTCTTTGATAGCTTTAGTTTTAGTTACTGTTCTTTCACTCAGCCTGAATTAGTGCTACTGTATGTCTTACTGTACGTCTTGATGCACTGATGAAATATCCCCAATCAGAACACTTTTAGTGGTTCTCTGCTGTCTTTCGAAAGGTTTCAGTTGCAGTTCTCTAGCATCACACCATGTGAAACCCGAATGTCATCAAGAACAAAAAAGTACAATGAATTTCACTTAGCTGATGAAGTGCAACATGTGAAAATGTTATGAACTTTCCCTTCCAACATCATCAACACTTATTTATCACTGACACTCTTGGGAAATGCGCTCGCTGTACTGTCATAGAAGGCTGATGAAGGTGGGACAGCTGTAAAGTGTTACGTTGATATGTAATTGTGGTGTTGCTTCTATTGTTATTAGGACTGCGAAGACCCAGATGTGTCTCATGCTCCCATTGGGATCCTGACCATCATTCCTGAGGACAGGCAGGCCTCCCCTGACTCCCTGCACGTTGAGTCTTCAGGTCCTGCCATCATTTTGGAAGGAAGTCTTGTCATGAATGACCTTGGAAATCTTCCACATGCCATGTGCTTGCTCTTTGGACTTATTTATGCTCTTTGGACTTATTTATGCTCTGAATTTGGAGTACACTCAAAGGGTGCTTCTCTCACTTGGACATAAATCCCTAAAACCAAAAATACAATCACTCAAAAATCTTCTGATGAAATGAGTGAATGTGATGTGACATTACGGATCAACGTTGATACCTTTACCCTTTTTGGGAAAGTGATTTTTATTTCTTGTTTGATTCTTTTTTGTTGGAGGGAGCCTCATTGCACTTGAAGACTACTAAATGGTTTTATGTTAATGAGGAGAAACATTACTTCACTATTCACTTTATCGATGTTATAATAAATGTTAGGCTCTATTATTGAGAATTTAGTTTTTGTTTCACACCAGTCAGCAAAGACATTTAAGCAAGGATTCTCAAAGTTTTAAAGACTGAGGGCCATTTGAAGGATTCAATATTAGATCGAAGGCTGCCCTAGAAAAAAAGTCATGTCATTTTTTTTTGTCTAAAAAAGTATATGGAAAACTTTGTTTCCAGGTTAGTGTGTATGTAACCACACTTGAGAACCCTGTATTTAAGGTAAACTTGTTTAATTATTAAACATTTTTCCATCCATCCATCCATTTTCCGTCACCCTTCTCCCTAACGGGGTCGGGAGTTGCTGGTGCCTATCTCCAGCTGCGTTCCGGGCGAGAGGCGGGGTACACCCTGGACAGGTCGCCAGTCTGTCACATATTAAACATTTTTTTCCATTCAAACTGTTGTCTGTTGGCTCTTTATTTCAATAACTTAACACTTTAGGTTCATCTTACTTGAACATATCAAGGCAATCGGTTTCCTGATATTTTGCAAGTAATGTGAACGCTTAAACGTGTAAGCATAATTTATTTTTATGAGTACTGCTTAACTGACATAACTCACAAATTGAAGTAGTCATAATTGACATTTTATAGTCAACCTTACTAATGATTTTGAGTTAACGGCACTCAGGTTTACTGCCATTATCTGAGTGGTCTAAAATTAGTTATTTATAGCTATAACACCTTAAAATGAATTAGCTACTTTACTTGGAGATTTTGAGGCAATCGGTTTCCTAACTTTTTTTAAGTAAAGTGAACTTATTACATTTTACAGTGTAAGGCTTGAAGTGGTTGTTTGTTTGTTTGTTTTTGTCTGGGTTTTTTTTTTTTGTTGCTATAGCTATGTGCATTAATGTGTGGGTGTGAACAAACACTAAATGACAGGATGATTTTGTTTTGCTAAATTAATTAGAAAGTAAACTTTCTCACACATTTGCCTTTTGCTTTCAAGCATCTAGCATCTTGAGGAGAGGGAAGTGTCTGCATAGCATAGAGTTAAATGACAATGTTACCATTGGGTCTTTGACAAAATGCTATGGCCTCAATGTAGACGTGTACGCCACACTGTTAGAAACATTAGAAAATGACCAATGGATGAGAATTTAAAAACATTGTTCATTGTCCCACAGAGGGGAAATTCAACAGCAGGATCAGGTATAAAAAGTTCACACAAAAATAATAAAAAAAAACAATTATAACCATAACAATGACAATAGCAATAATAATAATAATATAATAATAATAATACAACTTCATGACTAAAACAGAAAAAAATGTGGCGTTATCACAAAATTACTGGACTGTGTTGCACATCGAACAAATGCACATAAACCCAATAACATTTTATGATAACTTGGAACATGGCTAGTGAATGGTGGAAAAATGAAGCTCTGTGTCATGAGCGCACATCAACTGAAAACAGTTAAGTAAAAATCACAGCAATTTAGGTCAACTCAATTATTTCTAGTGATGTGATGCTACACTGGAAAAATGGTGGTTTGAAAATAAAAAAGTGAAGAGTCCTTATCGACACAATTTTAGCCACAGGAGACAATGTGTCCACATTTGTGCAACAGTTATAAAGAAACAATAAAAGAGTAATTCAGCTGGAAATAACTGGTTTCTATAGTAATGCATTTGTTTTCCTTTTTAAGCTGTTTATGTTTCTGCAATAAAAAAAAAAAATCCATCATCAGTCCATACATGCAGCCATATTTAGCTGCATAAATCTATTTTCTTCCTCCTTATCCAATCATCCACCCACTTACAGAACTACCAATAAGACATTCATGTGTTTCATAATTCACTCACACATCCACAGTTATAAATCATGACTAGTTTTTATTTTTTCTCCCTCCCCCCCTACTGATCAGTCTGCTGAGCGACGTCCTGCCCGATCGCCCGCTGCAGTTGATCAGATAACGCAGGACAGGAAATTGGCCAGTGCTGTAAATCTGAGGCAAACAAGACCAATAATCGTCCAACTCTGCGTCCCGGTCATTCATGCCACTGCTGTCGTCAGCACCAGCGGTTCAGTACTGTACACCTCGTCCATTCATCTGTTGCAATCATGTGCTGAACAAACTGTAGTCGACGCATCAGCCTTCCCCGTCTTGCCCCCTCTTGACTGGCACAGGCAGACTAGCAGTTGCATCAGGTAACAAGATGTCCTGATGCAGCCAGGGTGTTCTGACGCTCAGCATCACAGACATCAGAGGAATCCTGACGTTGTTGTGCCGGTACATCTGCACGACCTGTACCCTGCAGGTAACCAAACAGTCGGAACTGAATCAGGTTTGAGCTGGTCTAGCCCAGTTGTGTTCTGATAAAAAATATATTAAAAGTGCTTAATTAGGTTCGCGATAAGGCCCGGGACTGGGGCAGGACAGCAGCAGTGATGAGATTCTCATAAATGAGGACGATTCCAAGAATGATGCAGGATTGGAGCTCCAATTTTTACAGCAAAATAAAATTGCAAATACCACTGAAGTATCAAATTCAGTCAAGAAATAACTACTTAGGCACACAGGTGAACTGTGCTAGAGGAAGAACGGTGTATTTGAGTACAATTATTGAATTAATAAGGAAAGTCAAAGACAAGCATGTGAACATCCCTTCATTTTCAGTCCTGTTTACTCTGATACCCGGTAATAAAATTCAGACAAACGACTGTCTTCAGAACTCAATGAGTGTACTAAAGGGTGCATTACTGCTGCTGATTCTATGAATACTGTGCAGAACTTTGGTGCAGTTAATAGCTGTTTCCAAAGCACTTTATGAATTAAACTGATATTGACCAGCCCTGTTTACTTCACATTAATCAAAGCATTTGTTTGTCTAAAGTTCATGTTTGTTTGGAAAGGTGCGAATGCGTGGTCCATCTCTGACGCAGACCAAAAAATAAAGCAAACTCTAGTACACCAAAAGAAACTTTGGCCTTGGTTCGGCTGGAGTGAGTTTTGGCACGGCTTGAACGTCGATGTGAACGTCAAGCAGGAAGCAGACTACAATGGAGGGCATTGTGGGTAAATGCAAATAAAGCAAACGTGCCACTCCAGAGCGAGCGGCAAAAAAATGGATAATCATCTTTTGCAAAAATCTAGAGAAACCCTACAACCACTAAAATTCATACTGCTGTAGGGACGTGTGTTTTTGCGTTTAGTTCCTGTGTTGTTGCGTTTCTCCCCTTGATCCCATCTGTCCCATTTCACTACTACTATTATAAATATGGAATGTGTCCTTAAAGTTTTCACCAGCCTACAAAAGGCTCGGCTCATGTTGTGCACAGTCACACCTCTTCCTGTCCTTGCTTCCCGTCCTGCCATTATGGCGCAAATGAGGCGCGCGGCGATTAAACGCCGCATGTAAACACTGGGTTGCTATGGTTGCAGATCGATACTTTGTCGTGGTTCCCGCGTGAGGGTCGCTGCAGGTTGATGGGAAACGGTGTTCTCGTGCAGATCATTAACCGTGCCACAAAGACGGAAAGAAAAAAGAGAGAGAGAAGGAGAGAGAGATGCCAGAGCGACACTGAAGAAGAAGCCACTTGTTGATTACTAGCAGTAACTTAATATCGCTGTCTGTCGAAGGTTTAATCGAAGGAAATTTAATCGTGAATGATTTACAAATAGATCCTGGGTCACGTTGTCACCAGTCCTTGTTGTGCCATGACACTGGCTTTGAGTTTGACCTTTAACCTCCACAGATCCCATTAAAATTACCCTACACCAATCAGTGAATAAATGCCTCCCTATGAAAAGTGAGATTGACAGAGGAGGAGGCTCACTGGCTCCGCCCTCCCACATTGTCACCGGGAAACATGCGTCACCTCTCGGCGAGAGGCTCTTTTCAGATCAACATGCTTTTCTAATTTAATGACGATGCTGTCTGAGGAGAAAGGGGGTAAAGTGGGCTTTAATTTTGACTGAAAGTTTGGGGGTACAGCACCAATCGGGCATTGGATCTGTTGTGAAAACCGAGAGAAACCCTGATTCATTCTGTCATTTGTTTAGTTACATAAACGAAAAATGTAACTCATCCATCTTGATCCTCCAATTAAGTTTTGTTTTTGTGTGTGCGTGTGGTATTTGTCAGCCGCTCCCTCCTTCCTGGGTTTTTCCACTCGCTGCCCCCCTTTACCCTCCAGTCTTTCACCAGCCGCACATTTCCTGTGTCTAATGACACGTTGCTGACGTAAGCGTGGCGGCCCCTTCTCACTTAGCCCAGCAGCTCCTCAATAATTCATGTATTCATTTACTCGCGCACTCTGTTGTTGCCCCCTTGACCCCTCCACCCCCTGTCATTCCCCACCAATAATTCAGACACCTCTAAATTATTGGTGGGATGTTTTCCAGTTCGCACTGGGAAGTGGGTTACTGAAGCAAAAGCAGGTAAACATTGACAACTAGTTGAGACTTGAACAAGGGGTTCGAGTGGAAATCCTGCCGAGGGCCCATGGAGCCGATGATCTGGTTTTGTTCACAATACATGCTGAACTTCTACACATGTCAGATTAATATAATAATCTGACATGTCAGATTATTATAATCTGACATGTAACCTAACCCTAAACCCTACTCTAACCCTACCCTAAAAAAAATAAATAAAAATTCAGCTTTTATGTGTTAGACCAGCAGGAAGCAGTTCAGACCCGTTCGATCAATTTTAATAGTATTGATCATTTCGTTCATTTCACTAAATGAAACATTATATAGATGTACATGCATTCTTGAATTCACTGAACATGACTGCAGTTCTTGAGTGTTACCTGAAAAGTGTGGCATGGATCTGCATTCAACCCCTTTCAGGAGTTGATTGTTCATATAATAATATAATCTAGAGGGAAATCTGCAGCAGCAGCAGCTTCTGAATGTGGAGAAAATTACAGAGAAATCTCGGAGAAAAAAAAAGTTCTCGTACGTTTTCAAGCATTTATTGATAATTTACTGCAAGTCAGAGAGAAAAAAAATGTATATGTGTTTTTATTTGGTGTATCTGAATGTCAGCTTTCAACTGCATGTTTAATTGAAAAAAATTATATCTGCTGTATTTTTTTTTTTTTTTTTGCTTAAGCATTTGTACATTATTCACTGTCTGACACACTGAAAATGTGTCTTTTGAATTTGAATCCTTGGAAAGTCGAACATTTGAAATGTTTAACATGAAACAATATTTTCAGCTAAAATCTGTTGCTGTGACCAAACTTTGCCGACTTACAATAATGAAATTAAAAAAAAAAAATCATAGAGTAAAATTTCATCTCTAAACATGTCCCCTCTGAGCTTCTGGAAGTTTCTTCCTCACTCAAACATTTCATCCTCTGTACTCAGTGGTTCCCCGTTGCCCCGGGACACGGCCAAATGAGCTCACAAAGAAACACTTTGCTTCAATTATGCAACGAGCCTCCATGGTGAATTACTGTCTAAACATATGACTCCTGAAGGCAGAAGCTTTATGTTGGCATCCTGCGTCAGTAGAAGATCACAGTTCGCTGGTTGTGTTTGGGTCTTTCTTTCTCTTGCAGAAGAAAAAGCGCGGGCTGTTGAATTTGAGTCCACATTTCTGCAGGGAAGAACAGGCAGAAATGCCCCATGTGTCGCTTCTGGACTTTCCATCTAAAGAATCACAGTAGCTACAATATGCTCGGATAGAACAGAGAGGGATGAAATGTTACTATGTCGTTCCTGAAGGCATCATCATTTGGAGTATATAAAAAATCCAATGACCAGACTTTACTGGTGGGTTACCAGTGAAGTCTGGTGGCCCACCAGGCTTATTATACACTGGGGTAAATTTTGTACTCTATCAATCCAAACCTTCTAAAAAACCTGCTCCTCTCCTCACCTGTGGTTTAGCTGCATCAGGTACCACTGAAGGATGAAGATGAAGATGTCAACACAAAAAACCTCTGAAGAAGACACTGAGAATAACTTCCTTCTTTACCAAATGTAAACAAAAAGGGAGATTTTAGCCGTTTTTGTCTTTGATAAAAAAAAAAAAAAAAATAATAATAATAATAATAAAAAAATAAAAAGAAGACCACAAGCCGTTTCTCCCACTCACACGTGTTTGTTTTGGTTGTGTTTAACCAGAACGCCCCGTGCTGTGATTGGCTTCCTGGGTGTGTGGATGTGTTTTGGTCTGAGTGTGAGTCACAGTTTCTAGAGAGGATCTCTGCAGACGGTTTTACTGACTCCAAGCAGCCTGCAGGCCTGCAGGAATCTGTCTGCTGATTCCTTCATCAAGCTGCTGTGGATAAAAGGAGCGACAGGACAAAGTTTTTGCGCTGGATGTTCTCCCTCCATGGTGGTCTCTGGTCTGCCAGCAGTCTCCAGTGTTCTCTCTGGTGAAACATCTTGAGTTGAACTCACCTCCACTCTTCGGGTCAATCCACTGCAGCTCAAGCATCCTCAAGACTTCGTCCGGTGGATCGCTCTCCTCCGTTCCATCGTCCCACACCTCAGATCTTCGAACCTACAACCTGTCCAGGACTCAGGCTCCAGTTTGCCACCTCCAAACCCGCCTTACCTCCTCCAGCGCATACAAACAAGCCATGTCATCATCTCACAAACCTGCAGCTGACTTCCCTCCCTCTTCCCCACCAGGACCTTTTCAGGGAAAAGAGCGTCTCTAGTCACACATTTTCCCATCTTGCTCAAAAATGTGGGTTTGCTTACCTTCTGCATTCAAGGATGGATCACAAGTCACAGATAGTCAGTGAGCAAACAACTGTGCACACCCACATCAACTGACCGAACAGTCGTGTTTTTGGATTGTGGGAGGAAGCTGGAGTACCTAGAGAGAACCCACTCATGCATAGGGAAAACATGCAAACTTCATGTAGAAAAGCCCAGGCTGGGGTTTGATGCCAAGTTCCTTTTTAAAAAGAAAAATGAAGTTCAAGTTTCCTCCACCAGTACTACACAAGTACACGTGCTGAAGTTAGTCAGTACAGCTATATTAACAGAAGAGATGTGAGGCATTGTCAGTGCCTTTCCTCCAGTCCACACCAAGCCCACAACATTATGATTCATCAGAACCAGAGATGTCCCAGTTTGTCTTATTTAAATTCCCAGGCTTTAACAAATTGGCCATTTCCTGCTGCATGCAAACAGTTCGACGTCGCGCGAAGAAATTCGATTCAATGTTTTGATAACTCGATCAGCTCCGGAGTAATATTCATGCATGCAAAATCAAGTATGCTTTCTCAGCTGCTGAATTTATTTACCTTCTCAGTTTTCATTATTTTTCATCGCTGGGGTGGATGTTAGCAGTGAGCAGACCGTGAACCCATCTGTCATTTCCTTTGCGACGCTGATTTGATTTTCCCACAGCAGCCCGCGGGCTCACGAGGAGCTATTCCTGTAGCTCCAAACATGTCAGCAAGGAGAAGCAATGGGTTCTATAAATCACTTACCAGCGTGACGGATGGGATCCATAATCCTGTAGGTGTTTGAACGTTATGATGGTTATGAATGATTGATCCCATTGCGCATCGACTGAAAGAAAAAGGTATTAGCAAGCCAACATTTTCTTTGAAAGCCCCCCAGGCACACCACATCTTTTAAACATCAAAACAATAATGAGTCATGATTTCCTTGAGCTTTAGTTTAACGTGGCACATTATAACGACAAGCCAATGTTTTGGCGTTTTTTTTTTCTTATTTTGAAAAGAGTAATGCAAAATCCATTAGTGTTGCACCATCCTTCACCTTATTGCTGGGGGTTTGTGTCTAGATACATTGTGCTTGTGGGCCAAACTGGTCCACTTTGGTCTCTCCTGGATTGGACAAATTCTGCCATGTGAATGAAAACAGTATTTCTTATGGTTTTCAAATGTCTTGATTCCCGAAATTGAGGATCCGGGAACTGCGACCTGCGAGGCTCCATTGACATGAACGCGCTGTGATTACTGCACACGTTATATAACCCGATTATCCAGCAGAACGGACCTTATCTTAATCCAGGGGTGTCCAAAATGTGGCCCTTGAATTGATTGCACACTGCAATTCAAAAATAATTCAAATTTGGCCCATAGAAGCGAATTGAGACTGTTAATTTGTAATCAGGTTTTAAAAAAATTACAGACATAATTTTCTTACAGAGGAAAATGTAAAGTGCAACACAAATTATTTATGTTTTTATAAGCAAGTTTTAACAAAAGTTTAAACCAAGAGACTTATACTGAAAAGCCAACTTTGCTGCACCCGAATCATCTTTTATTCTTTAGTAAACTTGATTAAGTGCAGCGAGCATTTTGAAACAAATCCTGCTGAAAGTGAATTTATCCAGTCTAGCCCCAAAGAAACTGAATATAGATGTCTTTTCCTTTATACAGCAAACACGCAAAATGTAAGTAGTAGTAAGTAGTACATTTCTGCCACAAAACTCAGAAATTTTGAGAGTAATCTAAAATTTTCTGGAGAAGCACAAAGGAAGTTTGATAGAAAAAAATTCTAACAATTCGATTAACGGAAATTTTCTACAAAAGAAGAATTTCAAATGTCGACAATTTGAAAAAAAACATTTTCTAGAAAATGTCAATTTTACAGCGTTACATCTTTGTCACACTGCTTACAAGACCACGCTGAAGAGAGCTCACGCATGTTCACGCAAAACCCATCAGTCAACCCAGCTCTACCCCGGAAAACAACCAGACACAGTCAAGATGAATCTACTAATCTGTTTGTACTGATTTGCAGCGTCTGCACGCAAACAATTTTCTCTCTCGGTGAGTTGATGTTTTTGGAATGAACTAGTCCTAACTAACTTGACCTATAACCAATAACATGTCACGTATTTCTGGTGGTGATGCAGATATCGCAGGATCTCCTTAAAGGATCTGCAGCGTCTGCAAAACGTTCCACAGAAGACTCCCTTCTTCTGTCATTCGCCATTCTTGTTCTCTTTTTGTGTTTACTGCTATCTTCATGTGAAGGCTGTATGTACATTACCTATGTTTCAGGCATTTCTTTAGCCATTAGCAGCTCTAGATTTGGACGTCCTTAGGCCTCCAGATGTACCTTCATGGCATAGAGTGATTTTAGCCTTGTGATTGGCTGATTCTCTATTTGTGTTAACAAGCAATTGTCTCAGATGAGATTGTGCCATGATACACTTTTTGGTTCTTTTCTATTCAACAATTATGCTTTAACTTTGCATCTAAAACCCCTCATCGTTAAATTATTGATCTAAACGGACAGACATGAATTAATTACAGGAAAACTCTCCACTGAGGGTCAAAGGGATTAAGTGTTCTTTTGTTCTAATCTCTAACTGACTCTTCTGTTGGGAACAGTGTGGCTCATGTGCAGATGGAAGACCAGCAAGAAACGGGATCGGTTTCTTTATTCGGGTGGTTTGCACTCGTTGATCTCTGAAATCAAGACCTTGCCATGATGCGATGTGAGAGAGCGTGGAAACGCTGCGGCCAAAGCGCAATTTATATTCAGGGCGGCAGCGGATACATGAATAGAGACAGTGATGTTTTCGGGGTTAACAGGTCTGCCGTGTTCCCACCGTTTAATCCCACGCGTTCTCGGGTGGCTCAGGAGCAGAGTCACATGAAACATCAATGTGAAGCGGCTGCTTGTGTTCTGAGGGACCAGTTTACTGTCTTTGATTCTCTGGGAGGATTTTTCGCCCTTTTGCTTGCGATGTCACCTTTGTCAACTTCATGTTTAAATGTTGGGTGGGCAGTTTAAATGGTTCTGGATGTTTGCAGAGACTTTCAGTCAGATAAACCTAGATCTTAATATTTCCCTCTGTCAAAGATGTTCCACTGACAGGTTTTATCATTAAATATTTTGAATATTAACATAAAAAATATGCCTTGTAAAGACTTTCATACCACTTTTTTTCCTCCTTTTGCCCCCAGTATGATGGAAACATCTGTGTTTATTAGGATTTATGTCAAAAAGACAAGGACAAAATCAGTGCAACAGTAATTAGTATTTTAAAAAACATAAATAAAAAATGAGGCATGTCTTCTTTTAAACTAATTATTTCTTCTTCTTGTTTTTACCAATTAGGGCAAAAACGTTACTGACCGACAAATTAGTGCAATAAAACCAAAGAAGAGAAAGAATAATAAAATAAACAAACATACATTCGGAACAAAGACAAAACACAGAACATAATCAAATGGAGTCGTAACAAAAACAATAAAATTGTTTAACGAGTGTGGGTTAGAAAATGTACATATATTTTTGTTTAATCTTCCTATTCTCTAATAATCCTTGATTGATCTCTGGTCGTAGGTATTTTGAATAGAAGTGGGAAAGAGAGACAGAGAAAGATCATATATAAGTTGATAACTAAACTAGAACATTTGTAAAGAAATTGAAACGGGGCCCTGCCAAAGAGTGCCCGTCGGATGGAGACCAGCATTCTGATTGAAAATGCTGCTGCTCATGTGGGCAGTACACTGCTAATGTCAATGCACTTCGTGGCACTCAGTTACCAGAAAACACTCTCATCTCTTAGCAATAGATTAACAACAAATATTGTTATTGTTCAAAAAAACATAAGATTTCTTCCGCTCTTTTGAAATACTCATTTATCTTCTACTTCTTACTACTTAACCAGAATTGTGCAGTTGGTGAACTTTTCAGAAAAGTGAAAATGTTTCCGTTTTGTCCTTGGTGGTGAATAGAAAACAGAAAATTCAACACAAATGTAAAAAATCTCATTTGTACTCTGTGACAGTTCCTTACTAGAAAAAAGAAATGCTCGTCTCTTAACAATAAATGAATTATTGTTTATAAAGCATAATTTCTCTTGAAATACTGCTCATCTGCTTTGCAACAAAAAACGCACGATTGGTAAATTTTGCAAAAGTAAAAATCAAAATGTTCACTTCGTGGCTCTTGGTTACCAGAAAACGTGCTCATCTCTTAGCAACAGATTAACAACAAATATTGTTACTGTGCAAAAAAACATTAGATTTCTTCCACTCTTTTGAAATACTATTCGTTTCATACAACTGAAGAAGGACTGTGCAGTTGGGGAAGTTTTTAGAAAAGTGAAAAAACAAAATTGTCATTGATGGTAAATGTGCTATAAGACAAGACATTCAACGCAAAACTAAAAATTTGGTCTATTTTGTTACCAGAAAGAAAACGCTCATCTCTTAACAATAGAATAATTATTGTTTAAATAGCATAATTTCTTTTAAAATAATCTCTTACCTTCTTAGATGCAAGAAATCTACGATTGGTAAATTTTGCAAAAGTAAAAATCAAATGTATACTTCGTGGCACTTGGTTACCAGAAAACGACGCTTGTCTCCTAGCAACAGACTAACAACAAATATTGTTATTGTTCAAAAAGCATAAGATTTCTTCCGCTCTTTTGAAACACTAATTTATCTTCCACTACTCACTACGGGTGATGATCAGCAAAACACAAAACACAGCAAAACCAGAATTGTGCAGTTGGTGAATTTTGCAGAAAGTGAAAAAAGGCTTTATTTTGAACTTTCACCTTCCTATCTCACTCAGGGAAGTCATAACTGCTAACTTACATGGAGAGTTTAAAAAATAATATCAGTAAATATGAAATAAATAAAGTATGCACACTGGATACCTAGTGATTGCGTCTCTGGGAAATAAACTTGCTCCTTAAAGAATGCAAACACAGAAATGTCTGACGACACCTTGAGGTTTTCCACAGGCAGGCCGAGCACGCTCCTACGCGCCACCATAAACAATCACATTTCAATATTTATTCATTTGTGTTGTTTATATTGATGTGGAACAACTGCCAATGCGCTCCTGTGGGAACTTAATCAGAGTTTATTAAGCTATTGACCTCAGAGGACTTATAAGCCGTCCAAGCCGATGAGACTCTTGTCACAGGCAGCGTGGATCTGAAGGGCGAAGGTTTTAAAATATAACCGTTGACTCACCCAGTTCTGTTTAAATCTAATCCATTGCATATGACTGATAGGACTGACTTCCTTACCTGGGAAATGTTGTGTACTACTATGGTACTTGTCTCAGAGTAAGTTTAGCTGCTGAGTCATAAAACTGTTTGTGACTCAGCAGCGTTTTGCTGAGTCACAAACATATTAGCCTTGGACCTGGATCTGTCTTTGATTGTCGAGTCTAATATAGACTCAGCAATCAAGAGTCAAAGTTTACATTTCTGATTATTAGTTTTCGCTAAAGAGTTTATAAGACTGCCTAGGAAAAGCTCTTCTGTTTCCCACAACAGAATGACGCTGTTGGTACTTTTAATTAGCTTGTTGTGCCGTTATGCTGTTACTGAAGGCCTTTATTTATTAACTCGTTTGCCCTTTCTCTAATTTTCCATAATCGTAAGGATTTGATGTTTTTCTTTGCTGTATACCTCGAAAGTGAAATGGATTTGCATTGACTACTGCTGGCACAAATTCACAGTAAGTCTCCACAAGTCCATGTTTTCTGAGTCATTTTGGGCCAAGAGGGACCAATCAGCCCCCTGTAGGAGCCACTTGGCCACCTGCTCCGTTCACAGACCAAAACATGTCTATGAAGGCATATAGTGCATACGATCTGCAGCGTACTCAAAAATAAAAATAGTACTTGTGAAATTATGACACTGTTTATTCCTGTGGAGCCGAATCCCACAGAAGCACAAAACTCTCCACACTCCAGCTTTACTCCATCCCCACTTTTAGAGAGACACGAAACAGAAATGTGGAAGATCCAGTTTATGGTTCATCGGTGTTCCTGCAACTTTAACAACATGAAGATATGAATACTAAAGAATTGTCCAAGCAACAGAAAGTTTAGTGTAAAATTCAAGCCTCGGCTCCATTGTTGGCTGAGCTACATTTGGATTTAGAGTCGAAGTTGTTTGGACGAGTTGAGTCCTGGTTGTTGGCAGGAGGACGGCAGTTCACTGAACTAGACTGGGTCCAGTGTAAACGTTTGGGGATAGAGGACAGGTTCTGCTTGCCCCCGGTTCCAGTGAAGGAAACTCGTGGGGTGTTGTCACACCTAAGGGGTTCAGTTGATTTAAAATGAACCGGTTCATTTCCCTTCTTTGCTATTGTTCGTTTTTGTAAATGTGAACACAGTGATCGTACTATAACCGTTTGGAGGAAGTGGTCTCGGTTCGGTTCCAAATGAACTCTAGAGTGGTTTGTTTGAGGCGTAAATGGGATCCAGCCTCAATCAGACGTGGTTGTCATGTAAACGCTGCAACCTTGAGTCTGGCAGACAAGTTTGCTGTAGACTAAGCGACAATAGCGTCTGCTTCCTGTCTTTGCATGAGGTACTCTGGACTCGGACACACGACACCAACAAAAAGACTGAACGTTCTCATGTGGTTCGTCGCGACAAGTTCTGGTCAGTAGAAATTTCTCGATGAAAAAGTTAAACCCGTTAACTGATTCAGACCAAAGTAAATGAACTGCAGATGTGAAAATGCTTTTAAAGTTTGTCTAATAAGAGGCACAATGAACACTTTGTACTATACCAGGCATCAGAGTTTGTGTGTGTGATGCAAAGCGACTCACTGGTTCTGGGACTATATCATACAAATATATTTTTTCTGTTTGCTTTTCAGTATGCAAGAGTCATGCCTCCACCGTTACTCCTTTCTCGTACTTGGAGACCTGCCGTGTCTGATGAGAAGAACAGAAGTGCTCGCATGGCTGAATCTGCTTGACTCACCAAGCTGTCAAGAAACAGCTAAAGTAGAAACACACGGTCGGTTTCAGCGACGCTTCGGCGCAGTAAACAAACCAAATTTAGCACGTGAGTCTAAGCGGAGGTCGTCGCTCTGTGTTTATTGTTGCTCACTGGGCTGAGTGGAGAAGACGTTTATCTTAATAGGACTGCGGAGGTGGAAGGCAGCAGAAAAAACACAGCCGCACACACTGATGTTTTCCACGTCCAGAGTGTGAACTGAAGCTGAATAATGCATATTACTGTAAGCCGAGTCACACGCTGACAAACATTAAGTAATTGCTGACTTCCAGTGTTGATATGCAAATACTTTTGCTTTCCAAGAACATTGAATTTTTTTCAATGTTCTTGGAACATTTATTTTTTTTATTTTTATTTTTTTAAATTGATAAAGATCGGGAGACGTTTACCAACCACTCCACAAATAAACAGGGCCAGGGTCTGAATCAGAGGCAGAGGGTTTGTGGGTTGACCTCATGTGACATAAAAGGACTGTCAAACAAATTCTCTACCCTGGACGAAATGTTTGGTGATACGAATTGAACCTTAAAACCCAGGTTTTCTCTATTTCAATTTAAACATATTCTACTGATCATGAAAAGCCCTGGGTTTGAATCATAATGCGAAGAGACGGAAAACACAAAAAGACCGAATTTCTTGCAGACTTTTATTGACAAGTTTAAATGGGTGACTCACAGGTGGAACAAGGCAGGATCAATGTCAGATTTGGGTTGTATTGAGGAGGAGGGGGAGAGGTAGTATATCTCGACCAAAACAACTGGCATGTTGAATCCTTAACTGACATGTTTGGATAGTCAAGTGATAATGACCCAAACAATGAACCAGAGGGAGAGTAAGTGGCCTTAATAGCCCTATTAGTGTGATTGTTCTGATTACAGGGCTCTGCCTTGTCCAGCCAAAGCGGCAAAAACAATTCTCATTGTTACAGTTGCGTGACAATTTCGTGCCATTTTGTCCTCGCTCGCTTGTCCTCCCCCCTCTCTATGCACAATTATCGTATGATTGGTCAGAATCTTGTGGGTGTGTTTGGTTGTGCAGAAAACAGGTCCGACTGCTCGATGTCCAGGAGCCATCTTTTCACACAGGGATGGGCAACTGTCAGAGACTCAGAGGACGTACATACTGTTGGACCAAAACACTAAAAGTACACGGCTCAGTTTTTGCCCGACGTCCCACAGACTCCTTCTGTTCTTTTTTTTTTCCCTGATAACATAGAAAATGAGATGTTGCAGGTTGTCAATAATTTCCTTCTCCAAACTTGTGAATTTGTAAGACTATGACATGACATTTTAATCTTTCATACAGCAAATATGCATTAATATGCATTAACACGCAATGACGGAGACTGTCTCAGCACTGCCACTCAACAGACTCAACAGACTTCGTTTTCTCTTGGGGGTTCAGGTGATCAGCACCAAGGAAAATGAATGGCGCTCCTGGATTGGCTGCTTGAGTTAAAATCCAGAAAATGAGATTAACCGTAAATAATGATATAAATAATCCGCTGACCAAGAAGGATTGGAAAAAGTATTTACGCCTTTGGATCCTGAAGCTAACGTCAACATTCGTAGAAATGTCCCAGAGGTCTAGAGCTTGAAAGAATGAAGCTTTTCCATCACAGAATACTTCCATGAATGTTTCCTGGGGACATTTTGAAATTCAGCGTAAATATTGAAGCACAACATAAGTGCCTTCAAATGTGCCAGTCGTACTGGTGCAGCAGGTGCAAACTTAAGAAACGTTTCGCCCACAATAACAGAAGCTGGAGGCTGAAGTTCCTCTGGCTGCTCGTAGAAATCTGGAGCTCTGCTGTTGTGTCCAAACATATCCGGCCGGGAGTCTCACATGACAGAAACCAGATGCTGAATTTTAAATCAGTCCTTCATATAAACTTTTAGTAACATTACGAGGGTTATGTTTAGCTGTTTCTTGGAGCTTTAAAATGAGAGGTTTCATTCCTAAGTTCTCCACCACACAGAAATAGAAGCAATTAAAGAAACAAAACACCATCTTTATCCCAGAAACAGCATAACACACAGTATGACTACCAAAGGTTAATATGCTAACTTTGAGCAGGAATCATCTAATATAATCCAGTTAGATTGGTTTGTGCATGGATGTGTGTGTGTGTGCGTGTGTGTGTGTGTGTGTGCGTGTGCGTGTGCGTGTGTGTGTGTGTGTGTGTGTGTGTATAGTTGTGAATGTACACAGTTGGTGTCTGGACGGACTCTAAAAGCAACATTTCTACAAACACGAATGCACACACCACATGGCTTTGTTTGGGGATCCTGCTCACTTTAGTCGAGTAGAGACGACTGCATGGCAACTGGCTGAGGATGAACACACACAGCTGGACGTAAACACACACCTTTGCAGAGGAGCCATCGAGGTCACAGCGCCCTCATGGAGGGCTAATGACACAGAGAGTAACCGCTGCAGCAAATGGCTATCGCTAAGATATAAGAAGCCATAAGAAGGCCCCTGTTAGCAAGTGGGATGTCAACGACTCGCTCTTGTTTGGTTATCCACACCATTGCGCATATTTACACACAGTCGGGCAGCACTTATCACTGGAAGATGCTTTCTGCAGAGTTTTTTTTTCCATATCGTGACCTAAATGTGGGGGAACAATTGGAAAGTTCTCAGAGAAAACATCTTTTGGTTCGTCCAAGCGGAACAAAAAATCCTTAAACCGAGATACTTTTCTGCTCGAAGGAGTAAGAAATGGAAAGCTTCAAAACGCAAAAGTCCTAATTTGCAGTTTGCGCTTGTTCACTGTAATCATATGATTTCAGTTTTTTCTTTTTTCAGAACAAAGATTGAAACAGATTTACCTCAAAATGTTTTTAGCTTAGGGCTGCTCAGTGGCACAGTTGGTACCATTGTTGCCTTGTAGCAAGAAGGTCCTGGGTTTGATTCTCGGCCCAGGGTCTTTCTGTACAAGTTTGCATGTTCTCCCTGTGCATGCGTGGATTCTCTCCGGGTACTCTGGCTTCCTCCCACAGTGTTTGTCCTGTCTGTCTCTGTGTTGCCCAGCGACAGACCCTGCCCTCTCGAGAGCCCCAAAACACCTTTGTCCCTCTGGGGACAAGGGTGTAAGAAAATAGATGGAGGGATGTTTCTATCTTAGGTTTTGACACAAAAACAGTTGAAGCTTATAGAGCAAGATTAGGATCATGAGCTGAAGGACAGAAACGAACTAACATACAACATTTTGGATAGGAAGGCAACAGGTTGTAGATGTACACGAATAAGTTCATCAACAGAACAATATAGTTATGATCGAGATCATGAATTACAAGGTTTGGCTTAGCAACAAAAACGAAAGGCTGAAATTACCAACAGAACTACAGGATTATGATTAGCAAGAAAACCACATGTTAAAATTACATAGTTAGGATTAGGAACAAAACAATATTTTTTTGGATTAACAACAAAACTACAAGATTAGAATTAGCAACTAACCTTATAAAACTACACATTTAGGATGAGCAACACAACTACATTGTTATTATAAGGCTTAGCTACAGAGCTATTTAGGATCAGCGAAAAAAAAATTGCATGATCAGAATCTAGAAGAAAGAGAGAAATGTATGACAAAATGAGAGAGGAAAAAAAGGAGCCAAAAGAAAGATTTACAGCACCTTTTTATTTCAGCATTCAGCAAATGAAACTGAACAGTGTCCTTACAAAGCTCTTTAATGCCTCCATGACAATCTATGTCACAAGAGCGACACCTACTGATTGTTCAAGGGACGATGACTGGATACAATAAGAGCCAGCGCATTCAGAGATGCTGAGTTGTAGCTGAAGGAGTCGGGCGTTGGTGTGCATTTGGAAACAAACAGTGGGCAAACAAACACCATGTCTGGAAAGGATCAAAGAGTTAAGCGACGTAAAAATAGTTTGACATCAAATCAAATGAAAGAGGATTTAAGCGTTTTGTCACAAGCGATTGACTTAGTTCCCGCACATGAAAAACACACCAGACTCGCCCGTTTATAATCTGATCCATCTTATGCTGACATGAGCGGTGATGATGCCGTCGTATGTCACAGTGACACGCTTCAGATGCTATTAAAGAAGCAAGAGGGGGGAAAATATCTGTCACGCTGCTCCAGACTGGGACGTTTTGAAGGACGGTTAATGAGTCAGAACAGGAGTCACACACACACACGCACACACACACACCTACACACACGCACACACACGCACGCACACACACACGCCTCTGATCGTGGATGCATGGAAACATATTCTCCGGATGCAGCTGAGGGCACAGGTCAGGTCGCGCAGTTGGGTTACATAAAACCAACAAACAAACAATAAAAAAAACAAGAAAAATGGAGAGAAAGTCATGCAGAGAGGTTTTTATCTTCATCATCATCAGCAGCAGGAAAAGGTGTTTGGGCAAAAATAACACGGGGGAAACGTTCACAGTGTCTCAAAGTAAACAGTGATAATTCAAGCTACTATTGATGGAACCATTCAGTCGAGGAGGAGACGATGTTTGAACACGTGCCTCTTTCAGGAGAAATATGTGGATTTTTTTCAATAAATGTTTTGGCAAAACGTCTTTTTTTTAAAGGGGATTTTAAGAGAACTTACAAAATCACAGTCTGTCATTGTTTTTAAGATAATTCGTGATCAGTTTCAAAAACAACTTATGCATTTCTGACTGCTTGTAATTGTGCTGCTGTCACCTGCCAGGACAGTCTGGTGACATTTTTAAGCCAGTCAAAACAAAAGACCGGAAAGATGGTGAAAAGGTTGTAAGAGCCGCAGGACACCGGCCCTCGAGGACCAGGACTGCCCACCCCCGGCTTAGACCACGCATATATACATATATATATCATTATGTGAGAAAATTATACATTAAAACCAAACGTGTCCTAAACAACAAGCCAACTGAACTTTGGTTAAGAGAGTTTTGTCAGGTTAGCCGGGGTTTCTACAGGTTTGACCAACTCAAATTATGACTGAAATTTAAGACATGTGTCAGGACAGAAATGTGCATATGTAACCTTTTTAAATTATAATGGCCTTTCATCAGCTCTGCGTTATGTGAATATGGGACCAGGACACAGGATGAGACAAAAATGTAGTTTATCTGTGTGAAACAGAATATAAAATAATCAGGGACCAGGTTCGTTATAGGCAATATAGGCGCCCATCTCGTGAACTGGCAACGAGATGTCTGGGTTCACTATATTTAACGTTGCCAACCACCAGGAGGGGGTGCTGGTGGTTGGCAACCGAACCAAACTTGGAAGTAATGACAAGTGGAATTCTATACAATATTAACCATGTTACACTCCCTCCTGCTGAATTCCACTTGCCCCATTACAACAAACAAAACTAAACAATAGAAAAAAAACAAGAAAAAGAAAAAAAAGTTCATTAACACTGGGCAAGGTCCAGGTACAAAAGCACAAAAGGGACTAAGACCACTATTCAAATGCACAGGAAACCAATACACAACCACCGTTTCCAAGTCACTTGTGAGGTACAATCACATCAAATTCACAGTTACAGATATCCAGTCACAGACTATCCCTTAGGGATCAGTATGAGAAAAGGTTGGCCAAACCCTCCCTACATACATGGGGAAAAAAAAAAATGCCCATTTACATATTTTGCTAATATGCAACTGCAAATGCACCTCCCATATAGCAAAACAGACATGAAATATCAAAATTGTTATAAAACATCAAGGTCAAAATTGAAACAAATAGAACTGTAGTTTTACAATTAAGAACTCATCAAACTAATGCTGTTCTTTGGTGCATCATTTCAATTAGTCTCGCCACTGTTTTTAATTTGTAAGTGCTTAAAAATAAAAATAAAATAAAAAAAATTATTGATTGATTTATTTATTGATTTTTGCTTTTTTTGCTAAGTGCTGTGAGTTATGGCAAGCAACAATTCTTTTGGTAAGGGAAGGGGATTTAAAATGTTTACTCCTATGCTTGCAGTTGCTACAGGCAGGGGTTGGTTTTTGAATACCCCAGAAGCATCTACACCAAAATCAAACTTTGCTTATTTGGATGAAAGAGTTAACAACACTGTAAATGCTCCACATTGTGATGTTGATGGAAGACTTTTGAATGACATAGCTTCACGAATTGGAGTTTCTATAGGTGAAAGTATTGCATCAAGCATTGAGACCCATTTAAGTAATACAATGGGTCCAGGGGTGGTTGGAGCTAAAGCTAACGAGTCTGCCATGTTAAATGTCATTGTTCGCCCTGATGTGAAAGAACCTGTGAGTTTTAAAGGGGATCGTGATTCATGTTCAGTCCAAGAGTGGGAGGTTATGATGTTATCTTACATGAAAAAGAAAGGCACTCCCATGGCTGAACAGGCTGATGAGGTGATGTCTAAGCTGGTGGGGAGGGCACATGAAGTAGTTAAAGTTGGCATACGCAGTAAGCCAGTTTTAAATGTGACTACAGGACCTGAGCCCATTTTTGAAATACTGAAGCAGCACTTCAGTGATACTGTGTCCTCTAGTTTGCCCTTAACGGATTTTTATGCTACTGTGCCCCACCCTAATGAACATCCCTTTGACTATTGGCTGAGACTCAACAAAGCATGGCACCAATGTAACCTTTTTAAATTATAATGGCCTTTCATCAGCTCTGCGTTGTGTGAATACGGGACCAGGACACAGGATGAGACAAAAATGTAGTTTATCTGTGTGAAACAGAATATAAAATGATCAGGGACCAGGTTCGTTACAGGCAATACAGCACTCTCGCACCCATCTCTCGTGAACTGACAACGAGAGGTCTGGGTTCACTATATTTAACTTTGCCAATGGGTGCTGTTTCACCCATTACACCCGAACCAAACTTGGAAGTAATGACAAGTGGAATTCTATACAATATTAACTATGTTACACATAACATGATAAATTGGAGATAAATTTGCACTTACCCACGATCGATGTAAAAAACGCGAGCTGGCCGGACAGCAGCTGCAAAAAATACAAAAATAAAAATAACCAGCACTCTAAAAAGTTGATTGGTGTACCGACGCACTCCTGATCCAGTTCCACACTTGGATGCATTTTTGAACAGACTTTAAAACACTTATACAGAGGTTCAGGTGAAAATAACCTCAAGCAGAAGGGGGAGAGCCAAGTGTGTAGCTGAAGTGTTTTCACTGCACTTTCTAGCTCGGATGCTCAAGTTCATGTTGTTATTACACATCGCAGTAATTGTAAGTGGGAAATTTCCCTCATCAGAACAAGATTTCTAGGAACCGACTGCATGATGTGCAATACTCTGAATCCCACAGTAATTTCAGGCCACAATTAATGAACTGAGTGAAGGCGGTCAGAGTGGATTAAAGAAAGCGATCGATGAGCGGCTCAAACTCGACCAAAGGTCGTTCCTGGGGTCTCGGTTGGCTCGGCGGTGGCCGTCCCCCTGGCTCTCTCCGCCGGGCCATTCTCAGCATCGGCCGCCTGTGGCTCTGTGGAGGATCTGACATCAGAGAACTTAAGAAATATGAGTGAGAATCTGAGGATTGTGCAGGATCTTGACTAAATTACATCAAGATGGCATTAAAAGAAAGACGCCTTACTGACAGCGCTGAAATTCAGCTTAGTTTTGAAGTCTCGCATTAGAAAAGGTTAGATAAAAACATCCTAAATCACGCAAAAAAAAAAAAAAAAAAAGAGTTGACGCTTCTTTTAGGTGATCCACGTTGTTTGTCCTCTGCAGCTTTTAGGAAACCGTTTTTACTGTTTTACTTTGTTATATTAATTAATATAATGTACATTCCAATAATGTGTCATCTACGCTAAATGCATCATTGAAGATGCTGAAAAGATTAAAGACGAACCTTTAGATGAAAATAAATTGTTGGTCTGATTTTTGATGATCAGTGAGTTATGAGTACGGATATCATAGCTACGAATGATATCTGTCAGCAGGAATAAAACATGATATTTTTTTAAAAATTGATCTTGACTTAAAACCCTCCAAAACTTTCAGCTTTTAGACGAGCTACATTCACCCCTTTGTCCAGTCCAGCTTAATTTTATCTAAGGGTTTATATTAGCTGCTCTACTAACTACAAATTTATTTAGTAGAGTGGTTTTTCACCCTGCTGGTACCATAAAAATCAATTAATCATCTATTTTTCTACTGGATGTAGAAATCTGTAATTCCATTGTGCTACCAGAAGATGGCACCGACGATTCACAGGAAGAATCTGACAGCATTTATTCTTGAGCAATTTACAATATAAATAATTGCAAGATACAAATCACAAGACCACGAGTGAAGTTATTTCCCTCATTTACACAAAAAGTGCTTTAGTCATCAGAAAAGAAAACACATGACGGCATCTTTATGATACATCTGAAGAACAAAGCCGAGAGTCTTTTCCACTTGAGATCAACCGTCGTCCAGCACTGATATTCTTTTTATTTTATTTTTTTACAAAGATCGACTTCATCTGTGGAAAAATACTCAGCTGCAGAGAGAAGCTGAAACAGACATTCCTTAAAGCGAGAAACCTTCAATATACCAGCTGTTGCTTCAGTGATTCTGGTTACAGGTTCATCTCATCCACCAAAAACAACGTATCTACATTGTATAAAAACTGAAAGAATATAGAAACGATGGTAACGGGCAGTAACAATTCTTAAAACCACAGTCGTCTCGGCTTTCGTTTCTGCTGCATCAGGAGTCAAATTTGAATTGTGACCTGTTTCACTAGAAGTGAAAATGTTTTGCTGTAGGAAGGATTTGGGCCATGAGTAGAGGTCTGCCATTGGACTCTAACAGTAATCTAGAAGAAACCTGCTCTGAAAGAGGATCTGTCGTTCAAAGGATAGATCAGTCTGAAGTATTTTTTTATGCACTGATAAAATCCCGCAGCACACCGAGGCTACGTTCCAGCAGCAGGCTGATCCAACCCAAATCGGACTTTTTTTTTTTTTGCCCGTACGCGACCCATGTCAAACGCCGCCATCTGAAGGGTCCAGTTCAGATACCGTCACCAAACAAAAGGTTAGATCTGTTCCACATGTGCTACTAAATCAGACATGCGTCAGATTGTTTTCATCTACAGACAGAACGGTCCGACTTTGATGTGATGCCGGTGTCTTAATGCTGCACCGGATGTGGTAAACTTTGATGGAGGACTCTAGTTCTGTCATTGTGAAAGACGTGTGCACCAGTGAAGCGCGTCATAATCTCACCGCTCTTATTTCTGATGCCACATCCAAACAGGTTCCTCCACAGACGTCGCACTCAGTGCTCTACTAAAAGAATGACTTTCAAAGATGGCGCCGTTCACCATCGTCTCGTTAAACGGTGCGCTGCTGTTGGACGTTCTTCTTCTGCGCGCACGGGTCGCTTCGGGGGCCACAAGCCGTTCACGCCGAAGTCCTATTGCGGTCGCAATTTATTTGTGGCACGAGTTCTTTTTAGCAAAAACAAAAAACAAACAAACAAACAAAAAAATAGTATTTCAACATAAAAAAAAAAAAAAGAAAAGAAAAAAAACCTGAGTTGATCATCAGTACCTGCTGTGTGAATGGAGCCTAAACTTTAAAGTGATGCTGACTTTATTCCAGTCAGTTCCACAGGTTACATGATGGCAGGCAAAGTAGACTAAGTTCAAATGTAAAAGTCATTTCCACAGAGGTTAATGAAAGGGGTTTGAAATCAGACACTTTTATTATTGTGAGCCTTTACACAGAATACCCAGTTATTTACTTTGCAGTGGCAAAGTTTATGGCCATAAAAACACACTCGTAGCATTTTGAAGTCATCATAAATAAGTTGGATATCTCATGAAAATCTTCTGTTTTGTTGGGATAAAGTGCAGAGTACAGTCTTTTGCTGATGATGCCCTTCTTTACATTTCACATCGGGTCAAAATGACAGAGAAACTGAATGCCGATTAGTGTCGAATCTCAACGCACGTCTTCAAACGTGAAATGTGGAGCACAAATATCCGGACGAAGGCTCAGATCAAGTTTCACACACATCGATAAAACAGGTTAGGCGCTGTACAAGAAGAGGACACAGTGACTTTAGAAACGGCTGATTAGCTGCATCAGTGAGTTTGATCCGATTCTGTTGATTTGATAAACTACGACGTCATGACCACCGAGTTCTGCTCTAACGCTTTAAACAAAACACAAAACTCCCAAAAGACAAAATCAGTCATCATTTTTAAAATATGTTCATCACATATGAAAATCCGGGCAACATAGATTCTGCAGGCAGTGAACTGAGCTGAAATGTGTGTGTGTGTGTGTGTGTGTGTGTGCGTGTGTGTGTGTGTGTGTGCGTGTGTGCGTGTGCGTGGACATGCACGAGTTATTTTACATTCACAGTTGCAGCAGATGGATGAGTTATGGGAGAGCAGGTTGGCCTTATAGTCACTGAGAAAGTGAGAGGGTCATTCCCAGGCACACACATACTCCAGCTTATTGTGTAGTTGAATGATAATAATGGTGTCGATAATAATAATAATAATAATAATAATAATAATAATAAGATCCCTGCTTTCTTTTGCTGTGGTCAGAACCGACACGATCAACACATCGGGGTGCAGTCTAGGTCCGGCAGCAGCCACCGACCCTCATTTCCTTGTCCACGTACTCCTGCAGCTGGAACTTTGGCTCGTCTGGTTCCTTCATGGTCCGGTGCTTCAGCTCTCTGGGATCACACAAACGCACATGCACACACACACACACACACACGGAGTCAGAGTGAACACGATTTATGTCTGACTCGTGCATTTGTAGATTTTCTGCAAAGACCTCGATCATTTGTGCATTTTCAATAACACCAGTTGGTGGAAAAGCAGGAAGTTGAAGGAGTATGTGATTTAACTGGACAGGAAAAATGAGTTTTCAAAAAGAATAAAAGCAAATGTAGAATTGTATGGTTAAAGTAATTAAATATTTCCAAAAATAAAGGTTGAAACAAATATTTCTGAACAGTTATATGGAAGACAGTAACATAATATGGGATTTTCTTAAGATGATTCAGATGAATATATACATATTTAGTTCAAATTGAAGTTTCGTATGCAATTTTGATATAACGGTATATTGAAAATATGCGGGACACTTTCAGACTGCAGAACACATATGGGTTGAAACACATTGAAGTGGTTTATTCTTTAGCTGTAAATGACAGGATGTAACAGGATGTAACAGCGACGCTCTGCAGGCTGCGTGCCTCTTTGTGTAGGATTCAGCGGCTTGCATGAAAACTCCCCTCGTAATGCTGAGGCATAAAAGCGATCTGGTTATTATACCAGAAAACTTTCCTCCTCTGTTTGCATCTCTTTGCATCCATCTGCACTCCCTCTGAGCAGCTTTGTTGTCATTTTGAGCTTCCTTCATGCTACATTTGTGTCTCATTAAGAGCCTCCACACTTCCTTTATTGACCTGCCATAAAAAAAATAAAAAAAAAACGTTATAATTTCAGACTAATGGAGCTGATATGCCACCACCTCCTGAACCTTTGAGCCCTCCGGGTCTGTATTTGGCGGCGCATGCCAGGATCCCACCCGTGATTACCATGGAAATTAGCTCATTAAGGCGCAGAAACCAGGAGCTTGATGAGATTTTAACCTAATATTGAAAAGGAGTGCAGGATGCGTTTGTCGACACAGAAATGAATGTTTTGATTTCTGCTTTGATATTAGAGCAGTGTATTAGCTAAAAATATGAATAAAAAATGGGTTATTTATTGTCACTAATATTCATGGTACATTCCCCTGCTCTGTTTTGGAGGCTTTCCTGACCCTGACGCGATCTGTGCGAATGACAAAAAGTGACAAAGTGGAGATTTAACTGTGACAAAACAGATGAGCGGTGCAAAGTTACGGCACAGCAAATATGAGCTGGAGGATGAGGAGATGAACGGATCAAATTCGATATTCTGTATTTGCAGAAGGATTGTGGGCCAGACAGCTAGCCTATTATTGGCAACGACTCAGCATGCCAGCCTGTTACCATAACGAGGCTATGAAAGGGAAACTGCTCCCACACAAACTGCCTGACATTATACATTAAGAAAAAAACACACACACACACACAGTTGAAACAGCACCCTCTGTGCTTTTTACTTATTTTTCCAGCCAGTTTGATTTGTGTTGTTCAGTTAATTGGAAAAATAAAGTTGGTTTCTCAACTCAAATTTTGTTTTGCACTTTGTTTATATAGGAACAAAGGTGCACAGTTTTGTTTTTACATCGTTACTGTTTGTCATATTAATACGACGCCTATAAACTGTCCAAATTTACAGTTTGGACAGCTCCGGCGTCCAATCAGATTGTTTTTTGAAACAAAATCAACCCTCAGTAGACCAACAGAGGGAGCTTTTATCATCCATCGCAGATCTTGCTAGTGCGTCGGGATTTATGGGCGTACCAGAAACACTCAGACACAAAGGTTCCAGGACTGATTAGTTACTTCAAACATTTTAACACGTTTAAATTATTTGGAGTAAATAAGTTTGCAGTCTTTCCACTCCTTTGAGATAAATGTGTCTGAATACAGTATTATTAAATATAACGAGTTTCTATATGTTATGAATATGCAAACAGTAAGGTACATATTTTTTGTTTGCTCCTGCTTTTTTCCAACTATGTGTAACATGCATTTTTTAAAATTCTATATAGCTCAAATAAATAAAATCTATGTCACTAATTAATCAAAATTATAGCGTTAAGTCCCAGCGTTAAACATGGGAGTTTGACCAACGCTACTGAATAAATGTGGAGATATTAAAATGTTTCTACGACTCGGCACGGCTCATGCTGGGATTCTGTATTTGTGTGACTCACTTGGCCGCAGCGGTGAAGGCCAGCTCTACGTTCAGTCCTGATTTAGCGCTCGTCTCCATGAAGGGCACTCCAAACTCCTGCACAGGAAACACGACTGCTTTTAGCATGCTGGCGGAAATCTGGCGAGGGGAGAAAATAACCCTGGAAATGATCAGGTCTTTTATTAATGCACGCTTCGTTTGATGGCAGGGGTTTAAAATACCTGCGGAGGCATGATGGGATTGGAAATTGGCGGCAATAACTCAAGCCTCTTTTCAAAAACATGTCGATATTTCTGGCCTCGAGCCATTTTTCGCTTTCTTTTTTTTTTTTTTTGTTGATTTGTTTGTTTTTCCAAGCAGAGTCGATGAAAAGTCCTCCGAGGTACAGAAATATGATTTTGTGGAAGCCACAAAATCAAAATCATACAGTGAACCTTGTGTGAATTGGAGAAGGCTCACCTTGGCCAGTTTCTCTCCTTCCTCTCGCTTCACCATCCTGTCATGTGTGGTGTCGGCCTGGAAAACACAACGACACGTGGTTGCTCTGATAGTCTCAGCGCTGACATGAGAATAACGTGCAATCATACGTTTGACTTTTTATTGCATTTTAGAAAATACCAAACCGCATTTCATACGTGTAGCTGGTGCAGATGGATACGTCTGAATATCACCAAATATCAGATTTTATTTCAAGAATTTGTCTCAAACAGTAAAACTCCAAAAAATGTATTTCACGTTGGAATATTTTGGATTACAGAATACTAACATTTAAAATTCTCTTTCAATTGCTAAGCTACAAAAGATGATGAGAAGAGAGGTGTTCAGAGCTTGTGAAAAGTTCAGTGGAAGGAAGATGTCTCTCGGCTGTTTGTCCATTTTTGAGTAAAGGTCAAATTTCCATCTCTTTTTCAAATCAATGTTCCATTGATTTGAAAATTGTTTTGGAGCGGAGAGGCACAGAACCCACTTTCTTTAGGCCCAGTGTGACGTTTCCACAGCAGGAGACGGTATATGGCACCCTCTGCTGGTGAAGCTCCACCGAGTTTTATCAAATTCAAAATGAGTGCAGACATTTCAAAGCTTTGTGTTGTTGACAAGCTTTCACTTTCCAGTTGTAGCTGCTCACTTTGCTCTAAGTACCAATTCCTGAGTGAATATAGAGTAAAGTAGAGATGGACATTTATCATACTGTTCATCATTCATTGTACTGTTCATCATTTATCGTACTGTTCATCATTTATCATACTGTTCATCATTTATCGCGATACGCTTCTTATCATGACAAGAATTTGATTTATCGCCACAATAAATTCCAATTAATATGAATTAAAAAAATAAATATACTGCCCGTATTTATTTTTTCCTTGTTTTTCAGTCATTACATGTTTTGTAATTTTAGTTTTAGATGATTACAGATAAGCAGATCATTTTGGTTGGTTGTTCTTTTCTTTTTTTTTTTTTTTCAAGTTGGATCTTGAGTCCAAGAGAAAGTTTTCTATTCTATCAATAGTTTATATAAAAATATATTTAAAAATATGACTATATACAATTGATACACACTTCTTTATGACCCTTTACAAAGGGATTGTTTTGTCTTGTCATTTTTATCGTTGTCACAAGAGTACCAGAAAGTAAAGTGCTGAAAGTTGAAGCCCATCTCATCCAGCCCCACTATAAAGTATTTTTTTCAACCAAACTAGAAAAATGTCATTATTTTCCTATTTATTGTGATATCTGAGCAGTAAACCAATTTAGGAAACTGATTGAACAGTCTTTTTTTGTCGTTGTTGCTGTTCACCTGTCCCCAGTTCTTTAAGACAACCTGGAAGGTAAAAGAGTTTTATCATGAAATCCTCCGTCTCTGTGCTGCCGCTCCTATTGCACTGTTTGGTCACCCGTTTGCATTCACAGGTCCGCCTCGGCGCTCCCATTCTCTCCTCTGTGAGCCTTCCCGGCCACCCTCCGAGTCCATATGCCCATCCATCTCCCAGTGTTGCCAACAAGGCCTCACCTTGTTGCCCAGCAGCATGACCACCACGTCCTGCTGGGCGTACTCGTGAATTTCCGTCAGCCATGCCTGCGGGTGAAAACGGAGCAAAGATTAGGGAAAGAGGAGAGAAAAGGGAGCAAAAGGACGAACGGCAGACGGAGATAGCGGTGATGAAGAGGAGAGTCGGGGATGAAGGCTTGTGCGACAGAAGACGGATTGCTTCATGAAGGGAAAGACAAATAGAATTATTGTTGTTCTCTAATCATCAGCAACTCGTGTGCTTTCTTCCTGTATCTCAGTCTGGCCATCTCCTCCCAATTACAGAGTTCCTTTGCTCTAGTTAGAGTCTTTGGTTTCCACTCACTCACAGCTCTCTCTGAAAAGCTTCTCATTTATTTGTGGGCTGCGTTCAACCTTTAGGCGCAACCCTTTGAAATGCGATACGAAGCGCAACATGACCGCGTTCTTCTAACCCACAGAAAGTAAATACAGATTTAACTCTAACAGGACTAAAGACAAAGACAAACTGTTGTAGTATCTCCAGATCTAATTAGTATTGGCCCAGTTCTTCGGCTTGTATGACATAATTCAATTCATGTGGAAAAATGAATGAATGCTCTTGGAAATACTCCAATGCACCAATTAAGGGACGGGTGAAGTGTGTTTTGTATGTTTCGGTATATGAGACGAGACAGAAAAGGATGGCAATGCAAAGAGACGAGTAGCTATGGCAACTGGCATGTCCAAGACGTTTCAGCCTCAATGGAACCTTGTGTTCGTTTGGGGGGGGGGGATGAACAAGGAACCGAACTCTGATGCCGGCCAACAAAGTGAACTCGGTTTGTAGGCCAAACCGACGTCTGTCTGATTGAAGTGAACTCTGACGCAGTTCAAATTGCAAGCGGACTGGAGACCACTCACAAACTGAACCTCACAATGCTGCTGTTATAGAACCCAATCGGATCTACCGGGCTATCGGGTGTGAAAACACCCTCAACTCCAATCCAAGTATTGCCAACGTTCATTTTCAATGTGAACAACCTTGGGGAAGTTATCAAACTTGTTTTGTACCAAACCTTGAGACATAAAACTATCTGAGAATCCAAAACAACAATAAAAGGAAATGCAGTCAGTCAAGCCCACTCTGCCTCTGCAACGCTTCCAGCTACTGACTAAAGACAGCCATTCCGAGGTTGGTCCCTCCTACTGCGGTGGGAGATTTGTTTCTGCTCGAGGGACTTGCATCAGGGTTCTGGTCAGTTAGGAAATACCACCCATCACTCTGCCTTAAGGGGCTTTCAAAATAATAACACTTTTTATGTTTGTAGTTTTGACAACATGAAAAGCTGAGTTTGAGTCAATGGCTTCTGGAATCCGGAGAACTTTCAATCTTTCTTTCAGCCTTTATTTACTGAACTTGATATATTATTGATGGCCAGGATGTACAACAGTGAAAAAAAAAAACAGTGAAAAAAAAAAAGGCTGGACTTCATTGCAGATGATGAAATATACCAGGGATGCATGTAAGAGTTGCAGGACGGTAGATTTTGAGGAACGGACTTGGACATCTCTTGAATCGACTATTTCAATACATGTGTCTGACCCTCAAGCTACAGAACCAGCTGCAAATTCTGAAAGTTACTATCCGGCTCACAGAAAACACTTAATCAATTGATCAGACTGACCAATCTGCAGTATCACTCTGTGGTGGAACCTTCAGAGAACATCTCCAACTTAAAGTTGTCTAGAAGAGTGGATGAAAGTCGTATAGCAAAGCTATTTTAGACTTTTAGAGTGCAGGTAGTTTCCATCGTGACAACATTCAATTGTTTCTCGAAAATTAAAGCCAGAAAGCTAAAGTTGGTAGAATATATACCAATTAAAGACGGAGTCATCTCACCTCAGCTCCGCACAACGTGTTTTGAAGTGTAACAAGGTCAAATTTTCTTTGGTGTGTTTCAGTGCAAGATTTTACACGTTTTCACAAATCTAAAAAAGGTGTTTAATCTCAAAGGAGATTAAACACCTTTCCCTCTTCCTGCTTTGTTTGAACCTTTGTGTCAATAATTAGTCCTAAACAAAGCTTCTCAGTGGATTTCTGCTATCTTGATTACAATTTCTGGGTGTCCGATAATTCTATTTGTGATATTAAATGCTTGAAACACTGAAAACTTCACACTATCTGCTATTTGTTCTTTGTGTGACTAACTTTCCAACTGCTTTCTGCTTGCACAAACAGTTGGAGCCAGATGCAAATTAAAAAAAAAAAAAATGACACTAAGGTTTGGCACCAGTGGATAAGAACCAAAAAAAGATTTCCTGTTTTTTTTTTGTCTTTTTTCAGCGGCAGCCTTGGTTGAACAATGTGTATTTTAATATGTCAGCCCTGGCGATACTTTCTACTGATGAGGAGGAGGCAGCAGGGATGAGCAGCAGTGTGTGTTCATAATGTTCAGGTTTGGGTTCACATCCAGACAACAACGCCATGTTTACCTGAAGCTGATTAGGGACCAATTTGACAGTTTGTTGGCACGGTGACGAGAGGCGCAACAAAGTTAAACCCAGAAAGCGAGAAAAAGATTAGAAAAAAAAAGAAACCCTCTACCTCAGGATGACAATTACTCTGACAAAAATATGGCCTAATAATCTCACAGTGTCATTGCCTTTAAATAGTTGTACTGAGCTTTTATCACAGAGCGCTGAGGAGAAACTAAAATATCTTTTTTTAACTTTAGTGACGTCTGAAAGAAGGACAGACATCGCTGTTGTGGAATCGTAAGAGAAAAGAGAAATATGCAAAACCTTTCCGTTTCCAAGGCACCATTTAGTGCCTTGATAAAACAATCAAACCTCAAAAACCTCAATGGATCTCATGTGATAGATAATAGATAGTGACGGACAGATTCATACAAAACAGCTCTAGAATCTACAGGGTGCTGAAGTCACCTGGAAGTTATTTGCACAAGAAAGTGGTAAGATTTTGAGATTTTTTGCTGCATAAAAACAAAAATCTAAAACGTTAAACCGACCAACCAACATGAAAATAGCTGAACAGTTTTCTTTTCCAACTGAAATATTTGTAACGGAGTCATTGACCAAGTTCAAACCAGATATTGATTGTGACCCAAGAAATCAACAAAATGTTCTTCTTCCAGCAGGCCAACTTTATACTATCAATGAAGATGAAAACACAATGATTTCCTCTCCACACTTGTAGAAGCTGCTTAAATAGAGGAAAAAGGGGCTTAATTTGTTATTTTGTGTTCCTGGAAAGATGGGCTTTTTGTAGTTAAAACGATCTGAAGGACAAGATACTAAATAATGAGTCCAACTGGATCCAAGAGTGCCCTGCTAAGGACTTCATTAACTTGTGTAATTTTCTGTTCACAGATGATGATGATGAATAGTTTTATTTTCTGTCATTATCCCGTTAATCCTGATGATGTGTGAGCAGAACCAGGCAGGGACGTTGAGTGTTGAAGTGCAGGTTTCTGTAAAAGTCAAGTTGGAGTCTGATCAAGCTATGGTGGTTGTAAATGACCTTATTAGTATTTTGTGTTTCCTCATTTAAAATGAGTATTTATTGAAAATGATATAAAAATGTATGCTTTTATTTTGAAAGGGTTTGAAACGGAAGAGTTGTGAAGTGTGACGCCAACGTCAGACAATTAACTGATAATTAACTGCTGGTCATCGCAGAAAGAGAGCGCACACAGGTCGGAGTAAAACTAATTAAGGAGTGGTTCAGATTAGGGTGTAGACAGTCAGTTGGTTGGCGCTTGGTTGATGGGGAACAAGGTGAGAGTTTTTAATATATGTTTGGTTTTGCTGTGAAGCGTGTAGTTTGCTGTTGGGTGTGACGGTTGTATTTTGCCACTAGATAGCGCTAGTATTCGTTGGTCAACCGTTAATGTTACGCTTTATTTTATGACAGAAAGTTTAATTATAGAATATAAGAAAAGGAGATTTATATGTTAAGGTAAAATGTTAGAACAACACTGTTTGAGTTATTAATTGTATTTTATTTGTATATTTTGTAGCTCTTACGGTGTGTTCACATACAAAGGCATCAAATAAAACGTTGTGAACCATCAGTTTGAGAGACCATCCATTCAACCGGGACGCTACAGTAAGAGCTTGCCCCAAGCTGAGAACAGTAAGAGCTTCACCCGGAGCTAAGAAAAGGTTCAACCTCCTCTCAGCACCAAAGTCCCAGCGAAAGCCATGTTAAGGTTCCAGCTCCACGGCTCCAAATAATGTCTTCTGGGATTTGATGGTCAACTTTATCACCCTGTCCTCAGCATGGAAACATCTGAAAAGGAAACAGAGTACACCGAGGACCTACCTGTCAACGAGGAAGAGGAGCCTCCATGCTCTGTTCGTCAAAGGAGGCCCACAGAAAAAATGCGAGCATATCAGGAGGAGGAAGCCAACAAAAAGGAAAAACGTCTGCTCAAAGTTTATGATCAATGGAAAAGGCAAGTACGTACGACAAGAGAACAACTGAAAGGAGACGTAACAAACAGTCAAATTGCTTCACTCCTGGACATCTTAGAAAAGGAAAGGGATAGTGTCATAAAGTTATATACAGAAATAAGGGAAATCATTACTCCCTGCAGTGACACAAGGCGACTTATAGATGCATGTGAAGCAGTCACGAATGACATTATCAAAGTTGCATATGAAAGACTCTCAGAGATAGATGGTTATGACAGTGGAAAAGTGAAGGCACGTCTACGTGAACTTCTTATTCCAGACTATGCTCAATCCATTTACAGTTCTTCCATGACACACTCAAGTAAACGCTCAGCTGCCAGTAACTCAAACTCTGCAAGGTCAATAGCCGCTGTAAAGAGAGCAGAGGCTGCAGCAGAGTTGGCAGCCAAGGAGGCAGAGTATGAATTGTTATTAGAAGAAGAAAAACAAAGAGAAAGGATTCACCTTTTGGAGGAAAGGCAGAGAAGGGAACTAGAATCTCAAAAACGTGAGTTAGAGAGATTAAAGGCTGAAAAGGAGTTAAAGGCAGCACGAGCTAGATTAATAACTTATGACCAGGAGATAAAGAGGGAAAGCAGTGTTCATCTTGACTGTACTAGAGCAGATCAGAAGGCTTCTGTAGTTTCTGCTCCCATTCAAGTCTCTAACAGCAACATTGTGTCCACCTCGTCTCCACAAGCAGATGTTCTTTATTTAGTCCAAGCATTACAGGATAGTGTCACCATGAACAGACTGCCAATGCCTGAGCCCTCCACTTTCACAGGTGACCCAATAGAGTTCATCGAGTGGAAAGCTTCATTTGTTGCACTCATTGACAAAAAGAACATCTCACCTGCAGACAAGCTGCACTACTTAAAGAAATATGTAGGAGGTTCAGCTCGACAAACACTTGATGGCATCTTCTACAGAAACCACAGTGATGCCTACCAGGATGCATGGGAACGCCTCAACCAAAGGTATGGACATCCATTTATTGTACAGAAAGCGTACAGACAAAGACTGGCAAATTGGCCAAAGATACAAACAAATGACTCTATAGGATTTAGAGCATTCGCTGACTTCATTCAAACATGTCATGAAGCTATGCCACACATAGACGGGTTAAGCATTCTCAACGATTGTGAGGAAAATCAAAAACTTGTTCAAAAGTTACCGAACTGGGCAGCTGCAAGGTGGAATCATCAGGCTACTCAGTACATGAAAGAAAATGGGAAGTTTCCAAGTTTAAGACACTTTACTGAGTTCATGTCTTCTGAAGCTGAGATTATGTGCAATCCAATCACATCCTTTCAGGCTCTCCACTCAACAGACTTCACCAAAATCAACAGTAAAGCTTACCAGAAAGAAAAAAGGCCCACCTCCAGTGTTCTCCATACACAAGTGGTAACAGAAACGGAAAGCTCAAAACAAAGAGCAAATATTAAACCACCATGCATGCTCTGTCAAGATAATGGACACAAGCTTCATAGTTGTCCTCAGTTCAAAGGAAAATCACTTGAGGAACGAAGAAAATACATAAAGGATAAAAGACTTTGTTATGGTTGTCTCAAATCTGGACACAGCGCAAAAGACTGTCGTTACAGACTTGCATGTGAAATATGCAAGAAAAAACACCCAACATGTCTTCATGACTTTAACTATGACAGCGACAAATCACAGACAAACCAAGTTCAAATGAGCACAGAACAAGCTGCAACAACTTTGTTTCTTAATGCAGAAACCAACGAACAATGTGTAAGCACTTCCATGATTGTGCCAGTATGGGTTTCTTCAGAGCAACAACCGGGTAATGAAAGGCTTGTTTATGCACTCTTGGACACCCAAAGTGATACAGTGTTCATTGACCAAGACGTTTCTAACAATCTGAAAGCTAAATCAACCCCAATAAGATTAAGACTCACCACAATGCTTGGTAAAAATGCAATTGTGCCAAGCGAGCGTGTCTCAGGTCTCAAAGTGAGAGGCTACAACTCCTCCGAAATAATTGAACTCCCTCCTGCTTATACTAAGGACTGTATACCAGTTAATCCCTCTCACATTCCTTCCTGTGAAACGGCAAGGCAATGGGATCATCTCAAGGTAATAGTGAATGAGATTCCACCACAGCTAGAATGTGAAGTTGGACTTTTAATTGGCTACAGTTGTTCCAAGGCATTAGCTCCAAGGCAGGTCATCTTAGGAGGAGAAGGTGAACCCTATGCTGTCTGCACAGCATTGGGCTGGAGTATCGTAGGCCCCACATTGTCTCACAATGATTCTTTTAACATGTCTACTGTGTGCCACAGAGTCACGGTCAAAGAGCTCCCTTTAATGACTCCCACTGATGCACTCAAGGTTCTTGAGTCTGATTTTAAGGATGATAACAAGGATAACAAATCAGTGTCTCAAGATGATATTCTCTTTCTGAATACACTAAAGGAAGGCATTTATAAAAACAATGAAGGACATTATGAAATGCCACTTCCATTTAAGGAGAGACCTCTGTTACCAGATAATAAGCAAATGGCCACTGTGCGACTTCAAAGCCTTAAAAACAAACTGTCAAAGGACCAAAGATACAAGGAGGAATATGTAAAGTTTATGAGCGAAGTCATAGAGAAGGGTGATGCAGAGGAAGTTCACAACAAAGCAAAAGAAGGAGAAAAGTGGTATATTCCTCATCACGGAATATATCATCCCCAAAAACCCGACAAACTCAGAGTAGTCTTTGATGCTTCAGCAAAATACAAAGGTAACAGTCTCAATGATTATTTGCTGTCAGGTCCAGATTTGCTGAACAATCTAAATGGTGTTCTAATCAGATTCAGACGGCATCAAGTTGCATTACTATGTGACATTGAAAAAATGTTCCATCAATTTCATGTGTATGAAGTAGATAGAGACTATTTAAGATTTTTATGGTGGAAAAATGGCAACCTGGACTCTGAGCCCCAAGAGTTTCGAATGAAGGTGCATCTTTTCGGTGCCACATCTTCACTAGGATGTGCCAATTATGGATTAAAACATCTTGCAAAAGAAAATGAGAAACAATTTCCCCTTGCATCTCAGTTCATAATGAAAGATTTCTATGTCGACGATGGTGTAACAAGTACTGCAAGCATCAAAGAAGCTATTCAGCTCGCCCAGGAAGCTCAGACACTTTGTGCTTCAGGTGGCCTCAGACTACACAAGTTTGTAAGTAATGACAAAACAGTATTAGAAAGCATTCCACCATCTGAACGTGCCTCTTCACAGCAAGCATGTGACCTAGCGTTTAATGACTCTAAACTCGAAAGAGCGCTGGGCATTTACTGGCACACTGAGTCAGATACACTGAGGTTTCACTTTCGACCCAACGACCAACCTTCCACAAGGCGTGGAATTCTGTCTATGGTTGCATCTTTGTACGACCCGTTGGGATTCATCTCTCCCTTCGTACTAGCAGGCAAAAGAGTCCTTCAAGAGATGTGCAAACAAGGCACAGGCTGGGATGATCCCCTTCCCAGTGAACTAAGGCCAGTGTGGGATAACTGGAAAAATGACTTTAAGAATTTGGAGAAAATCACAATGTCACGCTGTTATGTTCCAAAAGACTTTGGCGAAATAGTAAAAACCGAGCTGCATCATTTTTCTGACGCAAGTTCATATGGTTATGGTCAGTGTTCATATTTAAGATATATAAACAAAGACGATAAGGTCCATTGTGCTTTACTTACAGCAAAGACCAGAGTTGCTCCGATTAAAGTAACAACAATACCAAGACTCGAACTGACAGCTGCTGTTGTTTCAATTACCGTAAGCAACATGTTGAAGGATGAGCTTGGATTGACACTGATTAATGAGTATTTCTGGACGGACTCAAAGGTAGTTTTGGGCTACATCAACAATGAAGCACGCCGTTTTCATACATTTGTCTCCAACCGAGTTCAAAAGATAAGGCTCAACAGCACCCCCCAGCAGTGGAGATATGTTACTTCTGAGCAAAATCCAGCAGATATTGCCTCCAGAGGTTCAAGTGTAAGTGAGCTCATGTCATCAGACTGGTTCAAAGGGCCACAGTTTCTGTGGGAGAAGGAAATCCCTCCAGTTGAAAGGATCGACATGAACCTACCACTTGGAGATCCAGAGGTTAAAAGGGCACATGCATTGAGCACTTTCAAAACAGAGAAGAACAGTTTGGCAGACAAGCTAACAAAGTTTTCTTCTTGGTACAAAGCCACTCAAGCCATTGCTCGACTGATTCGCTGTGCCAAGAGAAATAAAACAACAGGTCATAGCACAGCACAAGAAAGACAAAACGCTAAATGTGTTATTCTAAAGGATCTACAAGTAAATGAATATGCAGAGGAGATAAAGATGCTTAAACATGGAAAGGCACTTCCTCACAAAAGCAAGCTGTTTCTAATGGACACTTTTCTTGATAGTGATGGACTCCTTAAGGTGGGAGGAAGGCTGAATGATGCTTCTTTCTCTTCCTCAATGAAACATCCAGTAATCGTTCCAAAGGGTCACCATGTTTCTCAGCTACTAATTGCTCATTTCCACAGTAAGGTGCAACACCAAGGGAAAGGACTGACAATCAATGAGATCAGATCAAATGGAATTTGGATTCCTGGCATCAACAAAGCTGTAGCAAACTTTATACACCAATGTGTGAAGTGTCGCAGACTGAGAAGAGAAACTGAGGAACAAAAAATGTCTGATCTACCAACAGTGCGTTTAGAGCCAACGCCACCGTTTACATTTTGTGGAATGGACTGTTTTGGTCCCTTTCTAACCAAACAAGCTCGAAAGGTGCACAAGCGTTATGGACTTCTTTTTACTCGCCTGTGTTGCAGAGCAGTGCACATAGAAATGTTAGACGATATGACTACCGATGCATTTATCAATGGGCTCCGTTGTTTTATAGCCATAAGAGGAGCAGTTAGCGAGATAAGGTGTGATCAAGGAAGCAACTTTGTCGGAGCAAAAAATGAACTGCAGGAAGCTTTAAAACAAGTGGACTCTAACCGCATTACCACATTTCTGGCCGAGAAGCAGTGTGACTTCAAAATGCACACTCCTCATTCAAGTCATACAGGAGGAGTATGGGAAAGGCAAATCAGGACTGTTCAAAACATTCTGCGTTCTACAGTTTCACTTTCGTTAGGCAAGATGGATGACGCATCTTTAAGGGCGTTCTTTTATGAGGCAATGTCGATTGTGAACAGTAGACCTCTTACAGTGGATAACCTCAGTGACCCAAACAGCCCAGAGCCGTTGACCCCAAACCACCTCCTCACCATGAAGTCAAAGGCAGCCCTGCCCCCTCCAGGTAACTTCATCAAGGAAGACATTTATGCACGGAAAAGGTGGCGGCAGGTGCAATACCTAGCAGAGCAGTTTTGGTCACGTTGGAAAAGGGAGTATCTGTCCAACATCACAACAAGGCAGAAATGGCACACTCCCAAAAGAAACCTGAAGATTGGAGATGTTGTCATGGAAAAGATGGACGGCTTACCTCGCAATGAACGGAGATTAGCACGTGTAATGGACATAGTAACTGATAAAAACGGACTTGTAAGAAAAGTAAAGATTCGTTTTGGAGAACGGAAGATGGAGAATGGACAGTGTTCTCAGAAACTTTCTATAGTAGAACGCCCAGTGCAGAAACTGGTTCTACTATTAGAGACTGTTTAATTATAAGCAAAGTTGCATTCTTTCCTATGTTCTGAGTTTTCATAGAAGTTAGGTTACAGGTCATTTAGTTTTTTAGGAAATCATTACCGCTCCATTTATTTAGTTAAACGTTAATGATTTGGTGGGAGTGTAAATGACCTTATTAGTATTTTGTGTTTCCTCATTTAAAATGAGTATTTATTGAAAATGATATAAAAATGTATGCTTTTATTTTGAAAGGGTTTGAAACGGAAGAGTTGTGAAGTGTGACGCCAACGTCAGACAATTAACTGATAATTAACTGCTGGTCATCGCAGAAAGAGAGCGCACACAGGTCGGAGTAAAACTAATTAAGGAGTGGTTCAGATTAGGGTGTAGACAGTCAGTTGGTTGGCGCTTGGTTGATGGGGAACAAGGTGAGAGTTTTTAATATATGTTTGGTTTTGCTGTGAAGCGTGTAGTTTGCTGTTGGGTGTGACGGTTGTATTTTGCCACTAGATAGCGCTAGTATTCGTTGGTCAACCGTTAATAGTTAATATGTTACGCTTTATTTTATGACAGAAAGTTTAATTATAGAATATAAGAAAAGGAGATTTATATGTTAAGGTAAAATGTTAGAACAACACTGTTTGAGTTATTAATTGTATTTTATTTGTATATTTTGTAGCTCTTACGGTGTGTTCACATACAAAGGCATCAAATAAAACGTTGTGAACCATCAGTTTGAGAGACCATCCATTCAACCGGGACGCTACAGTGGTTTCTATTAAGAAAACCAGGAAGTATTCCGATTGATAACTGGGATTGTGAATCGAGACGACATTAGTTGCAAATAGATGCGGCTGAAACATGGAAATGGAGCGTTCTTTAGCAAATGTTTGGATGTAATCACCCCGCTTACATCTACCACACAGTTCAAAGAACCGATCTTATTATTCCCGCAGAAGGTTCTCGATCCTGACAGCCTTCCACACGAAAATCTCGAGATCTTTTATTCTACCCACCAAACAACAGGGGAGCAGACTTTCAAATCTGTGTTTTCAGTTTCAGCTCCGCCGGTTTCTGAGTTCTAACACCATGAACAAAAAGCTTCAAACGCAATGTCTCTACCGGGTCTGAGCGCTAAGTTGCTCTGGGCCTGTTGTTCTCTCCGTCTCCTCCATCTTTTTGTACACTGAAGGCAGAGTACTTTCCTGGATGATGTGCAGTCCACTAAAATGAAGGAAGCACTCAACTCAAGCGGAGACGGTGAGCTGAACAGAGGCCTGCCATTACCATTTCAAGCATCAATAGGCACATATTGACTCTTGCTAGCAGGGAGCAGACGCAAACATATTTCATTGCTATTGAAAGAAACAGGAAAAAAGGTCAGAAGTTTCTCTTAAACACAGATTCTGTATGGTGTACACACACAAACACACGCACACTTGTCTTCCTCCAATGTTCAGTGTGTGAATCATAAAAAGCAGAGCTCTCAGATCAGCAGAAATCCCTCCGCCCCCGTGTGCAGGTTTACAGTATCCCCAGAGCTGTACATCATTTCATTACACTAAGATCAATGGTGCGGAGCCTGACCCCCCCCCACCAACAACACACAAACCTGCCAATTACTCACGGATTCTTTAAAGATCCCGGCAGCCTGGGGGTGGATTAGGTGAGAAGCGGAGGGGGAAGGAACCCCAGTTTGGGAGCTGAAAGTGATCCGACTTCAAAAGGTCTGGCTGTCGACACGTGGAGTCAGAACGCATACGGTATGAGGCGGGATGGGCCGAGGACACATGTTCGGCCGGGTTTACATGTGATGCTTTGTGACTCGCTGTCAGATTTGGGACGTTTTAAGCAGCTTCCAGTTCGACATGTTGACTTTTGTGCACTGGCAGACCAGAAAAAGAGAGAGAGAGAGGAATGGCCAGACGTAGGCAAAGGGCTGCAGCACTCGGCCACCTTGTTGCAAGGCCTGACTGTGAGTGACCTACAAAGGCTTTCGGGTGTTGAAGAAAAGTTCTGTTTGACTAATTAAAAAGTTATTGCCGGCCAATTGTAGACAGAGATTTCAGGGGTTTCTAGAATATTGTTACAAATCCTCCATCCTTTATGGTTCAAATGACTAAAATGGGATCTCAATGTTCATTCAGTTAGAACCCTTTTTGTCTCATCATGGTGAGACAATGGAGTGACCCAGGCTTTGAGTGATTAACAGTCTCTTTCCTAGACAAACGAGTTTTATGGCAACTTAGAAAAAGATGACCAAAGACTGCACCGGGAGACGGGTGGTATAATAGGTCATTCGTAAAGTCACATGAAAACAATCTTTTGACTTCTTGCAAACAAAAAAAATTAAAAATCTGGACCAAAAATTGTGTAAATATCACAACTGACTGGCAATATCACCTCCCTTGGAGATGCCCTGCCGGTGTTGTAAACATTTCTGCCTGCAGCTGGAGCAGAGTTTGTGGAGCAGAAAGTAGAGATGAAACGCGTGAAAGCAAATGTCTGTAAACATTTAGGCCGTTCAATCTTAAAGACAGGGAGCACTTAAATGTGAACACCATATGGAAAAGACATTCGAAATGCAAAGCAGCAAAACCGACGCCAATAAACCCTGCAGACTGAGAGGACGTCCAGTCCTCTGCAATAGCTTTTCAATTTAGAAAAGAACTGATTGATAGAGGTTATGGTGAGACCCTCATCACACCTGTTTCTGTCACAACAACCCTGGGAAATGTCTTTCTTAAAAGCCTTCACACACTTGCTTCACGGTATGAGAGTGTTTGTGAGCTGCGATTGCACGACAGAGTGAGAACTGAGACATCTGCGGTTCTCAGGGTGTTACTTTCAGGAAGTTGTGGTAAGATTTGGGTGGACCGCTATGAGACCAAGATGAACAGGGGAATTTACTGACCAAAGTTCTGAAGAGATCAGCCGATACTGAGGTCAGGACAGCGCTGCAGGTAAGCAGCTCCTCACATTTAATATTTTACATTTCACAATCAAGTGAAATATTTATATTTAATATTTGATGACTATGAAAGGACTAAGTGCTCACTGAAATGTGTTGGCAAAAATGCCATCATTTTTTTCATAACATTTGTTGAACATGTTTCTGCTGATCAATTCTGCTACACCAGTTTTTTTCTAATCAGAAGTATCATACATTTGTAATGAATGGAATGGATTTCTTTAAAACCATTCCAGAGTGTATAGTAAATCTTTTTGACTCATTGTTTCACTGCGGACTTCAAAAGCCACAGTGAACCTTTTATTGAAAGGGTCCTAAAATGTTCTTCTCAAATTTAAACTTTGGATAAGAAGGATTTGTCATCATGAACATTTAAAGAAAAGCATTTATCTACGGAATGTCATTCCTCGTTAGGAAATGACATTCCTGACGTCGTTTGTCTGATGTACAATGTTTGGGATGTGTTGATGCTCCTGGAAGAGTCCCTGTTGTGAAAAGTCAGTGGTTTAGAAACTTTATCTTAAAAAGTCCAGATGGGTATGTGCTGTTCCTCTTTTTAGATGTAAAACATCCTGAACACACCCCTTCCTTCTTCTCTTTTCTCCTTAGAGAGTTCTTTACACACCCAGCTCCCACTTACCCAAGCAAGATGAAGAAATGCCCCACTGCTATTAATGGTGATGGAGATGTAGCCTCTGCTGTTCACAGCTCTGCTAAAATGAGAGAAAAAGTGTGTCGTGTAAATACCGTCAGCATCAGAGCACACAGCAGAGAGAGACCAGGGTTCAGATGTCCAACAACACACAACCAAATCCCCAGAGAGCGACCGAACTTGACGGTCTTGGCATCCAACGTGAGCTTGCGCTCTCATCAGAGACGTTGGTCAGTTGACTTCTGTAAATGCCAGACGCCGCCTGTCATCATGCTGAGGAAGAAAAAGAAGGAACCTGACCCTCCTCAGCGCAGTGCTTCCCTTCTGCGACTAGAGACATCCTCGCATTCGTCTTTCAAGCAGTACTCATGCCCCTCCATTGGGATCTTTTCATCGACGTCTTCCTCTTCATCCTCCACCTCCTCCTGTTGTTCCCCAACTTCTGTTCCCACATCTGTCATCATCGGCCCAGATCCTTTAGGATGGAAAATACAACCCAAATCCAGGTCCAACTCCTCTCAGAACCGCACCAAGAGGCTGTCTCTGCAAATCCCTCTCCCTACTCTCCCTACCCCCAGCTCTCCAAACCTGGAACCTTCCTCTCAAACCAAACCTGCACTGAGACCCAAACCTTCCCGCCGCCACCACTCCGAGTCCTCTCCCTTTCTGAAATTGCTCGGGAAGACTCAGCCTGCGGTGACTCTTGAGCAGCTCCATGCCATGCGTCTCCGGCGAGTTCGCCTTTCCGATGAATCGGACGACGTCTTTGATGAGCCGGCTCAAAGCCAGGGAAAGGTGACTGCTTCAGCCTGGAAAATACCGCCCCCTGTTCCAGAGAAGACAGCCACGGCCAGGAAAATAGCACAGCTGATTGCTTATTCGCGGCACAAGCCAGTTACAGCCAACATCAACAAGATCACTGCGATGAAGCCGACGTCTGAACACTGGCAGAATAAGGGCCATAACAACATGTGTGCCACAAAAATGGGTGAGTCGCTCAAAGAAATCAACTTTTGCAATCTTGTAAAGGATAAAATTTGTCACCTAAATCCTGAGTGTGCTGGAAGGCCAGCAGTCAGATGGAACCCCAGTTTTAGCTCATTTCAGCAAGATAAAAATTATGTTTTATTAATGCAATTTCTTAAAATAGCATTAGGTTGGTCTCAGTTGAAGAAACATCTGTGTTTGTATAAGACAAGGTGCCCGAGTCCAGTCCATGAGAGTCATCATCATGTAACTTTTACATTCCCTTCTGCTCCAATGCTTGTATCAAATCAGCAGTCATTTAACTCTGCAGAAACCCCTTAATTAGAATTTCATTTGATTCAGGTATAAAAAATATGTTCGTCGATGCTACTGGTGATATCAGTATCTTTCAGTAGGGAGACCGAGAAAAGCACAATATGTACAACCTTTTCAACCTTTTTAAGAATTTATTCGTTTTTCTACAAACTGACTGCAATTGATCATTTTTAAACACGTCTGTGAAAATATTTCTCTTTTTAAAGCACTTAATTCTGAAATATTCTGTAATTTCAGGTCAGTCTGTAACATTTATGAGGGTTGTGGCAAAGTATGAAGTGTTTTGCTTTGAGGATGCATAATCAGTAATACCTCTGAGTTACACTTCTGAATATTTATTGTGAAATACACACTGAGAAAGCTGCTTTAAATCCATTTGTCAGTGTGAGTTGAAAATTTGAAGACGCTGGAACAATGTTGGAAGTCTAATTACTCGCCCACAAACATCACATTATCCTATAAAGTCAAGTTATTTATTTAAAAAATAAAATAAAATAAATTATGCATGAGGCGGTTTTGCAGTTTGCCTCCCACTACAAAGTGGACGGCCCAGAGTGTTTTTCATCCTAATTAACTTTCAATGATTTTCTTTAGGATGTGAGGAGAAGAAAGAGACGGGCTCCGGCGCTTGAAATCGATGCTAACCGCATTAACTTTCTTTCAGCCGAGCTGCATCTTGATAACGTCTGGAACAGGAACAGGTGAACCGCACGCTTCCCCGGCCATGAAATGCGAGGAGATGACTGAGGAGTCTCCTCCTCAGCTTCACAAATTATGACCGCGGGACGTGAAGCCCAGAGAACAAACTGTCCCCGAAGACGAGTTCGGTCAAGTTTTTCCTTTTTTCATGGTTTTATGCTCCAAGGACTAACATTGCTGAAATTATTGAAAACTAAAATGTCTCGTTACTTCCAATATTTTACACTCCCCTCCCTAAATCATATGTGCCTCCTTGCAATTGCAGTCGATGTTTTGTTTGTGAAAATTACTGGTGTGACTGAAAATGTTTGTACAGGCTCAGGTATGCAATTACCTTTGAATTAAACTTTGTAAAATGTGTCTGTTTATATGCAATTACCTCATGTGAGTTGAACAAAAAGTCTGAAATGAAGATAATGAGGCATCAGGATTTAACTAGCGTTAGTCGACATGTCAGATTATGAGTGTGAAAAACAGCAGATTCCCTTTATATGAGAATATTGAATTTGTCCAGCAAAAATGAGCTTTTTATGAATACGGTTTCAAACTAAATCCTGATGTGCACAACCCGAGTTAACAATAAATTTGACACCTCACTTCCTGGCGAGATCACATTTTTCTTCATAATGTTTGCAGCTCTGGAAGGTGTAGATAACCCCAGAAATGTTATTAACACATTAATCCTCATCTACATTTTAATTCCCGTACATCCAGGACCCACTAACCCAGAGTGGGTGATAAGATTGTCAAGAACCGTTTTATGGAGGAGAAACTTGTTAATAAGCGTATGAAGCTGCCTGTTGCCCCGCGGCTTCCTCATAAAGCGACAATGAAACTTTAAACAAGGCCATTACGTTCAAAACCTCTCCTCTGACAGGAACATCTGAGAGGGTAATGCAGTCTCTACCTAAATATGCTGCTACATACTGCAGCTTTAAGGTGAAGCCTGGAAGATTTCCTTCGCTTTTCAGCCTCGCCGCCAAATATTTTAGCTTTCATTGGTGTGGAAATGTACTGGAAACAACAATTTGCAAAAGTTCATTTTCTTAAGCTCAAGTAACACAAAAAGAAGAAAGTACAATTTCAAACGTAAAACTGGGCCCTACTTCAAAATAAATGTGCAATTCTGTGCATGAAGTAAAATTATGGAATAGTTTGGATGAGCAGTAGGAAAAAAATGCTTTACTATAAATCCATTTAAAACACTTTGCAAGAAAAACAAATGATTAAATCAAATACATTTTTGAGTTGAAGAGACAAATAATATACTGTTTCCAGCTTTTATAGTTAATTTCATCTATATGACCCTGAAAATGTAACAGGTTTATAGGTTTGAATGCATTCTGTGGCCTGCAGGCGCCGAACAGATGCTTCATGCTCTGCATCACTTCCTGCAGACTCCAACCGACATGTTGCTTTCTGTCTGCAGTCCGACAGCCAAGTGAGGAGGTTCTGCTGTTCACTCGAAATCATACCGCACTGTCGCTTCTCATTGTTGGCACGTCGAGGACTCATTTACTTCCCAGACACCTTAATCGCCGTGACAATCACGTGAAGAAATAGTTTCACATTCCTCCTCCTTCCTTTTTTGTTTCGCTCCTGCTACTTAACCTGCCAGGGAGCTCAATCCTGTCCCAGGTGTCTGTGGGATCATTTTAGAAGCTCGGTCAGCCGTGATTGCATGCTAAATTTTGAAAAAGGTATTTTTGCCATGATTACATATGACAACAGATGTTAGAAAGTGCCACAAGTATAGAACGCAATCACCGAGAGGCAGCGCATCATGCTAATAATGTAAAAACAGAAAAGGGGCTAGTAGAAAATCTTACGCCATCGCAAGAAGCCCTCATAGATTGTTTCACCCTGACACCCAACAGAGGCATTTCCTGATTCCTTCCATGTTATTTACTTTAAATTAAAATGAAATCAGAATATATGTACAAACAATTACACATCTGAACAAAATTGATCAGTATCAGGTTAAAGTATAAACTCCCAGTTAAGGATTCTCAATTTTGTTTTGTTACAACTACAAACTTTAATGTATTTTGAAGCTGCAGTATGCAACTTTTATTTAAAAAAAAAATTTTTTTATTTGTTGAAATTGTCGACACTAAGTTAGGACAGACAATCTGTGAAAAGACTGAATAAAATTTTTTTAAAACGTGCTCTTCTGCCTTCTCCCAGTGCTAATTAGAAATAACCAATCCGAGCCAGGGGGCGGGTCTTAGCGCTGTCAATCAACCTCAGTGTGACGTATGTAAAAAAATAAATAAAATAAAATAAATACAAATATTTCATAAAACGTTACATACTGCAACTGTAATGGAATATGTGATTAACACTGCAGACTTCCCTGACCCGTCTGCTGCGATTCTCATGTTTGCTCACTAGTGCAAACATTTAATATCTTAATAGAACAGCAGTATTTATAATGAGAATATTCTCTTTTTGTCACTTCTGAAGGCAACTGGACTGAACAGGATTCTGTTTATCAAGGTTATCAAAGTAAGAGGAGCAGAATACAAATGTCTGCTACATCTTTTCCCCAGTAAGCATTAATTCTGCAAGCTGAACATCATAATGAGTTAAAGTGTTAAGTTGCATTTTTTTACTGGAGGTTTAATATGAAACAAGAAGCAAAAATACCACATAAATTCACAGAAAAACCACCGTAAATTGAATTTCACCTGTTATTTCCTTACATTTATTTGTACAGTTAGAATCATGCTGACAGTGACAGAGCCACTGTCTTGCTATGTTTTATTCCTGCTTTTTTATTTGTATTTTTTTTAGAAGCGGGCTGCAGTGACAGGCACTGACAGCAAAAATCGCTACTTTTTTATGCCGTGACACTCGGAAAAGAAGGACTGCATGACATGTTACATACTGTGAAGCCACATTTTGGGTCACCAGCATCCATATGTGGGGAAAACAGGACAGCTTTCACCTCCGACGTCTCGCCTGAGAATAACACTCTTTTCTCATTTCTCATTTATTCTAGTTTTCTAACTCTAGACACCTAGGATCCCTCTGTATCAGAGGTTCTCATACTTAATGTTCAAACTTCTAATCTTATTTCTAGATAAGATCTAAGGTTTGTGATTAGCGAACACATTTTGATTTGACTGAATCTGTTTACAAAGCAATAGATGGAAGGTTTTATGTTGAACAGTGAAGTATGATGGGAGCTTCAATTAAATAAAAAAAATGCATATCAGTAATAACCAATATAAAGGGGCTTTCTTGACACACAGGAATAAAGGAAGTAAATTGAGCATAAAGTGCAAAAAGCAACATCAAAAAACGGAAAACTTTCCATGAGGCACTGCCTTTGTTGAGCCAATGCTAATTAGCTAAAGCTAATGAGCTTTAAATGGAAAATGTTCTGCTCAATGTGCTAATGGCAGAGGAACTACTTACAGCAGTGTTGGTTTCAACGCTAACGAGCCTTAGCATTCATGGCAGGCTCTGTTTTTTTGGACCTAACTGTAGTGTAAAATGGCAAGTTGCTGAGGCTAGTTAGCAAATAATTCAAAGTGCTCATGGCGGGAAAACAACTTTCTGTTTAAGGAAAACCTTTTATCTGCCGTCAGATAATGCCATGAATGCTAACTAGCCTTAGCATTCATGGCAGGCTCGGTTGTGTGGAGCTAGCTGTAGCGAAGCGGAGAGCCAGGTGGAGGATGTGAACAGTACTCGGCAGGAGGCTGAGGAGCTTGGTGTTTTCACAAATTATCCGTCTGTTGCACTGTCATGACATAGTGACAGTTTTAGTAAATATTTCTACATAAGGGACATAATTGTCTATTTTCATAAGCAAGATAAACCATGAAGCTGAAGTGAATCTATTCTAGAAATTTTGCTGCGAATTGAGTTCAAGTAAATAACCGAACCTTCGGAAAAAGTGTGAGTGAGCCGGACAGATGGAGTCCGAGAAGAGACAACGAGACTAGACGAGAGGCGGGAGAGGAGGAAATCTTCTTCCACCCAGCACGGCGCAGGCTGAACACGCTGACGCTTATTAGTCCGCATGAGCACAGGGCGGCACATCATGTGAACATTGTGTCAGGATTTGTTTACCCAATTATGTGCACGAGTTTGCATATGTGGGCGTTCTAACTTCTCTGCTTGGTTGGGCAGTACAGTCAAGAAAAGACAAAAAACACACAAAGTTAGCATCAAGGCTAGACACTCTGAACCTGATCCCACCTCATTATCGCTGTTTCAACTCGCTGAGAGGCATCTGAGAGATGCTGAACATTTCCAGCTGCAGGATTTTGATTTTAGACATTCATCTACATTCCTCTATAGGTGACGTGTCAAAATGTTGTATATTGAATGTATAGTGCAAAATAATACATGTGTTTCACAAGCCAAAAATTTAATTCAGTGTTATATTCAGTTAGTAGGATGAATATTCAGGTTACAAATTAAACAAGTACTTAGTTTGTGAACTAAATATTTCATATAGTCGTGAATATTTAGTTTACAAACTAAATATTTAGATCTAAATGAAATATTTATTATAACTAAATATTTCTCTCCAAACAAAATATTTAGCCAGCACGCTAAACACATGGCTGGTTAACAAATTATTTTGGTTGCTAGCTAAATAATTTGCTTTGGTGCACGCTAAATGTTCAGTTAATGTGCTAATTAGCGTGTTGTTAAGCAGAAGTGGAATATTGAAATAAAAGCTGCATTTTGCAAACTTCGATATGAACTTTGAAGGAGGCACATAAACACATTTTTCTCTCTCTAAATAAACCAGAATGTTGTTTATTTTTTATTCTGCAACTTGGTCCGCCATTTTTTTCTTCTCTCCCCTGCCCTGCCATTCTGCATGAACATTTATGGCGGCGGGCACCAGGTGTACATCACATTGATTTCTACTGTGTTGAAAAGGGAACGTCTCAGAAAACAAATCTTTCCTGTTGCAGGAAGGTTTTCATTTATTTATAGATTTAGTGATCTCACTCCCCTCTTTGCGCATGTTGGTCAGTAGAATCCCCGCTGTATGCTTGTGCTTCCTGCCGCACTTCTTGAGGTTTTTTTTTTTGGCATTTAAGCAGAAATCCTTACTCAACAGGGTGTCCTGGTGCCATGGCAGCTGCTCCTTCAGCTCGCTGAAATGTTGCCGCTCCTCACGGCCTATGATGTATCTTCCAGAGATCAGGCAGCAGCCTGAGGTGATGTTATTCAGCTGCTTCCGGCACTTTCTGCTCAGTGATTTTGTTTTATTGGTTCTGATTATTCGAATTAAGCTGTAATTAAGCATAATTACACCGAAACACCAAACGAGCTTGGAACATTTTAGCACGATTAGCATTGAAAGCTGGACACACCCACCATTGTGTGAGACAATGACGCTCCAATTAAATGTCAGCAGGGATGGCGGGAAAAAAAGAAGGTATTGCTCGAGAAGAAGTTGGCATGACAACCATCACAGGACGACAGTAAGTTATCAATTAAGTCTCTAATGTGGATGGATGTAATTATAGCTTTTATATTCAGAAAGACAAGCATAATATTTTATTTTTTTTGCTTGTGTTTCATTAAACTAGTTGAAAGCACATTAGTCTTGGCATGTTTAGAGGTTTCAGCTATGGAGACAAATAAGACGTGCAACATGTGTGTGCGATGATTATATTGCTTTCACTCTTAATTAAACCAAATTGTATCCGTTTAACAAACTGTCTTATGCAGCTATAAAAGCATGTGCTGAAAAGCATCGAGTCACTACATGACAACGGTAAAATCAAGCGACAATGACCCTTTAATCATATTTACCTTTGTACATTTAGACGCGTGTAGTTCAAGTGTGATGTCATCAATTTGTGGAGCTCTCCAGAATCAAACAAAGCTAAAGATATTACAGCTCTGGTTTATCCCTTTTGACTTTAGCCTGTCACAGAACATGAGGGAGGTTTCAGTGTTATTGTGATACAGAGAACACTGGGCAGAAAGCAAAAGCTGCATGTGCCAATAGACCAGATGTTTGAAATGTAGAAGAGTTGTTTTTATCTTACTTTAGCATGAGCGTTTACTGAACAAACAGAAACAGGGACTGAAGTATCACACCGTGAATAGCAAAAAAAAGGGGGAATCCCACAAGGTTCAGTGTTGGGACACCAACTTTTTAGTTTAAGTCTCAAAGTCATTGAAGTGTTGGGTTAGAATCTATATTTCTACAGATGCTATTTTTTGTGACTGAAAACTTATAGTAGCAATATTGTTGACAAAAACCTCAAAAACTTGATTTTTCCACTTTAATGAAACTAAATTTATTATCCTTTGTGATCATAAAATGAAACATTTACTATGGGAATAGATTAAATCCCATTATAAAATGAACCTCAACTTGTCTAAAGAGTAATTTTACAATGAAAGGTTTGCAAAAAATATTGCAAACTTCAATAAAACTAGAAGTGTTTTGAACATATTATATTTTTTTGTGCCGCCTGTTTTTGAGTTGCTGTATAAACATTTTGGCAATACGATGCCAAAATCAGTTGTAAACCTTTGCCTTACTAAGCAGAGCATATGAATATTACATCATCTTTTCCATTACATTTTTGACACAAAACATTTTGCGTTCTGCATAAAACCTTCTCAAATGTTAAAAAAAGGAAAATAAGACGCCATTTGAGCAAATGTAAAAAGTTGGCAGTTCAATTGTCCGACCTGGCTGGTTTGAGACGCAGCAGACGCAATAAAAGCACCAGAGAAAGGCAGAATAGAAAAGGGCGTTGGGTGAGCTTGTTGGCAGCAGTGAAAAGAAGAGCGAGAGGGAAAAGGAAAGCCTGGGTGCCAGAGTGAGACAGCGGGAGATGGACAGCAGCGCGCCCCGCTTCTTTATCTCGCCATCATTTCGCCGCCCTTCAGCCTTCACCTCCAGCCTCAGCCGCTAATGCATTCATGCTATAGGAGACAGCCTTGTGCAGTGGCCTTGGAAAGCTGTGTAGTCAACACGAGTTTAAAATAAACTCATCTGTTCATCCACTCAGTGGAAAGTTCTCTCCCTGCTGAGGCACACTGGAATATAACAAGCAAGAATCAGCATAAATTTTGCATTAGCTTAGGCATATGAGGGTAAAAGCCGCACGGTTTAATGGCAGCATGCAGCATGTTTAAACCATGATGTAGTAATGTATGCAGAAGCAAAAGGTGGTTGAATAATGTCCACTTTAAAGCGTTGATAATTACAATTGTGTTATTTTTAACATTTTCATTTTAATACATGGACACGACTATCGGAAAGTGAGAGAATACGAGTGAGTCTTTAGAGCCAGTCGGGTTTTTCCATGAGCTCTCGTCATCGATTCACTCAGTTTACTTTAGCCAGAGATATTTCAAAATAAAAGGCTGAGGAAGTTGGTTGATCAGCTTTCTGAGCAACCATTATCTTGAGGACTTTATCAAAATACAGAAGAGTCAGTGATGGAGTTTAGTTGTTGCTCAGTAAACATGGTTTTGTAAAGAGACGCTGGTTTTGGCTGGTTGGTGAGTCTGACTCCAGATTTAAATAGTTTTGGGTTTTTCATTGTAGTTTAGTTGTACTTTTTTGTGACTTTTGGTCTTTGAATTTGTTTTTAGAGTGTGTTCAGTAGTTTTAATTAGTTAATATTAGTAATTTCACTTTTTCCATACTTTGGTTTGGAAATGCTCTGTGTTGAACAGGCATTGTCTCTGAAACAAAAACAGCCTGGTCACACACACGCACACACACACACACACACACGCACACACACACACACGCACACACACACACACACACACGCACGCACACACACACACATCCTGTACATCAGCCTCCGACTGTGTTTGCATCTGCTCTGGCCATTGGGGTTGCTTTGTCCTGATGATGGGAACTAAACACCCTCACTGTCTAAAAGTGGAAACCTGAATGTGGAGCAGAGTCGATGCGTCTCACTGAAGTCGTATCAGAGCTGTTCCCTGAGACGAGGGAGGAAAAAAACGGATTAGTCCGCTGAAGGGAAGTAAATGAAAATTGAAGTGATGCTGCTTCCTGAATTTGAATTAAGATGGATTAAATTTACTTCACATGCTTGTTTTTCGTCCCAGAATTTAATCCAAGGCTCAAAGGAAAGTTTTCCCGCTTATGTGTTCTCTGGTTGTTGCAGGAATCATGCACTCAACAGATCTGCTCCATCTAAGGGTGGCAGGAGGAACAGCGCTATCGACAGAAAGACAGGAGTTTGTCAGAAACCTTACGTGGAACAAAGCAAACATGTGGAAGATGGCGCTCTGCTCCAATATTAAACTTATAGATTAATGCTAAATTCAAAATGGAATGGAAAATTATCAAGCACCATCATCATCTGGTTGGGTAAATGTGGTGGTGGCATCATGCTGTGGGTTTTTTGTTTTATTAGGAAGAGGAAAGCTGGCTGGGGTGGAATGATGGAGTTAACTAAACAAATAGCAATTCTTTACTAAATAGTTGAAATCAAACCAAAGCCACCCGTTGGAATGTCCCAGTCAAAGTCCAGACCTAAACAGAAATGATGGTCTGAGGCAAAAGTTGGAAATAACTGATGGTCCCCTTCCAATCTGACTGAGAGGGAGAAATTTTGTAAAAAAATAACTTTGTTCTCTCACATAAAATCCCAATAAGATACTCTGAAATATTCAGCCGTGTGAACACATACTGTGACGAGCATCCATGGACACCACAGTCACACGCACGCACACGCACGCACACACTTATTTACATGTGAGACTCTCCAACAATGACCATGTCCTGCTCTCATCTCTGCTCGATGTTCATCAAAGGAGAGAAACGCGCCGCACAGAGAGGAGAGCAGCACCAAATGGGACAGGAAATGGCTGCAGAATAACGGAGGAGAAGACTTCACACGCCAGAAGTTGGGACTACAAAGAGATCTGTCTATTAGCGACAGCGCGCGCTCTTATCTGCGCGGCCCATGCTGCTCGCCTTCGTCACCTCCCTCATTTGCTGCCGTTGTTGTGATCCTCGCTTGGTGGCCTTGTTGTTCATTATCTGATGATGGCGGGGGAGTTTCAGCGCGCTTGCAAATGGCTCGGAGGGGGGAGCCTGCTGCACACCTTGAAATATGTTGGATGCAAATTATACTTCGGGTTTGGAGGCATCAAGGAAACATTTTACAAAAGAGGACGGGGTGATGGTAGACCGGCGGTCAGAGATGCTGCAATAAGTAACGCGGCCATTTTTACAGAGATGTGGAATTTCACACAGCAGATCTCCCAGCTGTTTTTGATCAGGCGTACAGCTTACCTACTGTGAAGCTAATATGCTATTAACCTCATGAACTCTTCGCCAAAGAGAAAGAAAACAGTCTGCTGGTAAATAATGAGCTTTGCCCAAATAACATGATATGACATTCGGGCTTGTGAATTTAAAACCACTTCGAAATAGAACGCTACCAACACTGCATCAGAGAGAGAGAGAAAAAAAACAAAACAAAGACGAGCATATTTCAAAGTGATTGATCTTACCCTGATGTTGTCAAAGGACGCTCTGTTGGTGACATCATAGAGAAGCAGCAGAGCTGGGAGGAAAGAGACAAGAAAAAAAATTTGTTTTATATTTAGCTTTATTTCATCTTTAAAAACCCAACAAACCCTGCAGAGGAACTCCTGTCAAGTTTCAATCCGGCTTTAGTTTCTGCCAGATGGCCACTGATTCATCTTAGTGCAGATGTTAAACAGTGATGCTGAAACAAGGACATCGCACCACTGGGAGAGGATTTATTAAACGAGAGAACAATGATAAAACAAAACATGAGTGATTCTGGAACCGTTTACCTTCAGTTTCTTTTATCGGATCTGCTCCTCATTAAACGTCGGCATCTTAAAATGTTTACGGCTCGTGATTTTTAGTCATATTTTAAAGTGGCCATCTGCGACAACGACGTAGCATCGCACCACTCTGCCGTTTCAGAGCCTAACCTCATGCGGTGAGGTAACCCATAAGAAAAAAAAAAAAAAAAAAAGAAGTCTAGAACCCGCCTTCTGAATAACAATTTGCAGAAATTTGCACGGGTAAAACGCAGGGATAAAAAGAAAAAAAAAATGAAAATGGATTACAGTGTTGGGTCAGGAAAGTGCTGAACTCTGCTCTTTAGCGTAGCATTAGTCTGCTTGCTGACAACATAACTGCACATGCGAATCCTAATGAGCTGCAGCAACATCACGCCGCCACAGAGAATAATATCACCTCAGGCGTGTTTTTAGTGGAGAGATGTGGGCATTATGAGGCTCTGCAGGACAGGAAAAAATCATTACACCTACAAGGCCCATTTTACCTCATTTTCACAGATGGCTTAACCTTCGACTGGAAAATGTGGCCTTAGGCTATTACCTCCACAACACTTCATCACTTCCTGCCGCATGTAATCCCCGCAGACCTTGTCTCCGTTCCATATATGTCACTGTCCTGTCCTGTTTTTTCACTTTCCCCCTCCGCACTCGACCCTTCTTACGTCTCAGCCGTAGTCCAAACTGAATTAAACGTTTCGCTTGCGTATTTCAGCCAGGCATGTCTGTGAAGTGCGTTTAATGAGCTGTAATCACTGAGTGCTGTCTGAGCACTCAGTGATCAACCCGAGCAACGGAGGATGAGGAGGACAGTGGAAAGTATCCAGAAGGAGCGAGAAGATGTGACCGACGAGTTAATTTCCCCTCTCATTGCTCCTGTGGTGGCCTGCCACTGTAAGGCGTCCATACACACACACATGCGTGCATGCAAAATCCAATTAAGGAGACAAAAGGAAGGAGAAAACATTGTCAAAAATAAAGCCCCGACACCTCCAAGTTGAAGGCTTTACTTAAGCCGGTCAACAGTTTTCTCCTGTGGGAATGAGTCATTATTTCACAACGTAGGACTCTGTTTTTAATCAAGCACATTTCTTTCGTTTCAGAAGGTGTCGCGATGTTTTATCTGTAAACCATACAAGGTCGGAGCCTGGATAATTATTCCTACATAATGGCCGAGTGTCTCTTGTGAACTCTCCATCTGCCAATTAGTGAGTCTGCAAACTCGGTGCTGAAAACACACCAAAAAAAAAAAAAAAAAAAAGAAGCTGTGCTAGTAGCAGTGTTTAAGAAAAGAACGCTCGCCCTAAATGCGTCAGCTAAATGCAGCACGTGGGATTTAATCGAGACCCTGGGAAGTACAGCTTTTAGAAAGCTGTCTAAACCTGCTGAAGAACCAAACTGGTCCGGACCAGAGAGTCCAATTCAGCTTTACAACCGAGGTCGACTAAACAAGTTGACTGGAGCGTATTTGGAGACGAAGGCATGTGAGGAGAAATTAAACAAAAACAAAGCTTTGCTGTTTTAGTTTTTACATTCATCACCCAAACGAAAGGAATCATTTCTACCCATTTTGGTCTCAGCCAATCAGTTTGGCTGCAGCGAGTTTTGAGTTGAACTTTACACACCCTGAAATTAAAACTGAATAAAATCACAGCTGATATCCAAGTACTTTTAGGACGTTGATCAGTGTATAAAGCTACTGAGTACAGATTTTTATCCAAAGGTAAAAACTTCCCTGAGATTCTGCTTTAGGACAAACCAAAGAAACCCTACATAGGTATAATGTCTAAAATACTCATGACTCGTTTCTAAAAGACACTCAGACATATAAAGACTTCAAAATGTTCTGTTTAGGCTGAAGTCTTTTCTATGAAACACATCCTTGTACAGGTACCATTAGGTTAAATGTATGAAATCCAGTGACTCTGTTTCATAGCTACTATGACACTGAACTCTGAGCCAATACAAAAGACCAAAAATGGAACATTGGACAGAAGTTCAAGCAGAGTGTTTACATGTTGCGCTCAGGGCGGTGATCTGTGTCTGATCTGGGCGTGAACCTGTGGAGGTAAACACGAGAAGAAACGATAACCACTCCCTTAATAAATCCACCGGCTTATTGTACAGCAAACAGTGATGTTGACTGGTGACCAGTGTGCTTTTCTACGTTTGCCCCCTCATCGTTCCGGCTGCTGTTGTCATTTCTGCCGAGTCTCCTGTTAAACAGCGGGTGGCAAATCTTCATCCTGCCGTGTCAGTTTTTACAGAACAGTGGCTCAATCATAATAGAGTTAAAACTCCCCTCACAGCTGCAGCTCAACGCATTAGCGAGGTTCAAAACGTTACACTATGAAACTTGGTATCGTGACGAGTGTTCAGACATCGTGCTAAACTCTTAACTTTCCATTTTCTTTTAATAATGGAAAGTTCATAAAGTTTAATAAAGTCGAAGTCAGATGTTTTCTTTTCTTTTTTCTGCACCCAGGTGTCTTTTTGATGACGTAAGATGAAGATGAAGCTTTGCCTCGTCCTATTTATATCCAACTCGTTTCCATTTGTCTCTAATGTTTTGCTTCCCCCTCATCACTCTTCACCTTGTTTATAAATGATTCGCGCTTCTTAATTCCTCCCATCAACAAACCCGAGAGTAAAGCTATGCTCCACACATTCCTCTTAATGACCCAATTATTTCAGGGGTGTTGAAGCAGATATATAAAACTCAAAAGAGATTGTCATTAAATCCCACTAAAGATTTAGTGAGGTTGATAAGCCAGGAATACAAAAGTAATTCAGTTCCCTAAATGTAGTAATAGTTGTAATGACGGATCACTTTTTTTCATTTGGAAAATTTACATGTGATGTGCTTTACTTTGGTCCAATGTGAAAATATGATCATCTTCTTCAGGAAAACAAGACAACAGATGTAGGAGACAGAAACTACTGTCCAAAAATAACCTACCTGCTCATTTAGAGTTAATCGACTCAATCGGTTGCCATCACCATCGACAATAAATCTTTGATGACTTTGACTTGATGAGCTCCATTTCATTTCCCTGTCGGATCAATAAAGTATTTCTGGACCAAAGTTGCATAAATTGAGGTACTGACTAGGCCTTACAACCGAGTCCTTCGAGAGCGTCAACATCTTTGACGGTTCTCTGCGTGCGGAGAACCATCAACTGTGTTCGGCTGGTCAGCAGAACACAGACCAATGTGATACAAATCGACGTAGAAGAAAGTATCAGCTTTTTCACAGCGTTTTTATGGAATCGTTACCGTCGTGCAGCTCGTAAAAAAAATGAAAAATAAACAGACGTTTGACACCAGTTCACCCGTTTGAAGTTTGGGAGCGTTTTATTGGGGCCTCGGTGGGATTACAAGTCACAATTTTTCTGTCGATTTATTGTCACATAAAAGGGAACCTGACATTTGACACTGCTGCTGTGGAAGAAGCATGCCGGAAATGCCAGCATGGGATGAATGTGTGATTTGGTCTGTACTTCATGCCTTAACATTTACAGAACTGCTGGCAGCTTCATCGGCTGAGTGGCAAATAGTGTCAAAGCACTATATATCAAGTTGAAGATAAAAGAGTAGAGCAGTTTCTATGGGGTGGATTTCATGGATTTTTTTTTTTTTTTTACCATTGGTCCCCCAACAGCGTGCGTGAAGGGACTGGAGGCCACACCGGTTAAAACTGAAGCAAATTTGTACAATACAAGGATCAATAGCAGGAAAAAGTTTTATAATGACCACGTGGAGGATGTCGTTAGGACAGGCAGACGGATTCATCTTGTCAACTAAAGATTAAATGTCAAAGTCACTGGATCACGTGTCTTCAGAGACTGAAAGGATACAGAGCCAGAAACAAAGTCATGACATACTGATGGAAAAATGTTTCCTGTCATTTTTGACCTTGGTCACAAAAAAAATAAAATAAAATACAGAAATAAAAAATTTGAGTAATTGCCGTCATCTTTAGAGGACACTGGTACTGTAGGAATCACAGGGAAAAGAAGACAGTTTATAGTTTCAGACAAGAACTTAGAAAGTTTCTCTTATTGAAGAAATGAGTCTGAAGAACTATTCTAATCTGGTTGTTTTTATGGATTTATTTAAAAAACAACAAAAAGAAAAAGCAAACAAAGACCTCAGAGGTGGAGCCTGTGAACCTCAAGGTTAGATGCTCCACTTGTTCTACCTTATGACACTGTTTTGGATTCATTTCAACCTGTTACCCTTCTTCACCTGTGGTGGCGCTGCACCAACAACCACTGAAGGAAAAGACACAAAAAAACATCTAATAATAGTTTTTTTTTCCTGACAGCCTGAAATGTAAGGTCAAAACTCTTGTCTGAAAAGGAAGAATTCCCATTAGACGGACAAGACAAGTCAACTTCAGAACATGGTGTAACAGAATTACTTCATTCTTCAGAAGGGTTTCTTTCCCAGATAACTTTGTACAAGATGTTAATCTAAACTTATTCTGCCATGTCTGTTGAGTTGACGCTGATGAAATCTCTAAAAACCATTCCACCCAGCCCCATACCCATTCACACACCAAACCCAAGAGAGGTTTCTTTGATTCCCTTTTATGACCCTGGAATTGCAAAATACACTTTTAGATAAGCAATTAAAAGAAGGAAAATGATTTCTAATGTCTTTTTTAATTAAAAATTAGTCTTACAACACACTAACAATATGAAATGGTCCCAACGCAGCAGGACCACATTGAAAGCGACGTCTGGTTGAGATGTATTTAGAGAGCCATAAACAGTTTCTTTACAACACGGGGAACAAAGAGAGAGCAGTGGGGCCATTACCACAAAGTGAAGCAGCAGGAGTCCTTGTTCTCAATATTGCCTAAAATACTCAATCGTGAAGCGTCATTTGGAGGCATAATTTGTAACGCAGTCATTACCTGTTTCACAAATCAATTTTCGCACTCCATTTCTTCTGCCTCATTATCATTTTAGTGATGAGGGTTTCTTCGAGCGTCACGTTTGGAAAGGAGACATTTAGGCCACAAAGTGTTTTTGAATCTCAACATAGTTGGTGCTTTTTCCATTCTTTAGATTCTAAACTTAAGGAATAATTCATCTGAAGGGGAAATATTAACTCATTTTCCTAAAACGCTAACTTTTATTTGGATGTAATTTCTTTTACTCTACTTTCCCCTAAAGGAAAAGTTGAAAATCATTCTAAGAGGAACACTTAGTGCTTCTCACAGAATACTCTGTTCCTTTGTATTAGACAATTATATTCCAATCACAGAGTTAGAAAGGTAGACCATTTCATATTTAAATTCTTCTAAAACGTCACCATTGTTCTCTTTAACGTAATGACTGAACCAGTCTCTTCCAAGTTTTCCTTCTTCGTTCTCGGATTTATTTCCTCCGTCTAATTCTGCCCCCAAATCGTCCCCGTTCCCAGGTAACGCAGCTCCTCCCATCTCGTTCCACCGACAGAGCGTGCTTCCTCTGCTCACGTTTCGCAGCCTGTGGTTGCAGTTCATGCTGTGGAAATGACAAACTGTCAGCTCCGGTCAGAGAGGAGCGCTGGAGTTGGGCGGGCAGCAGGTGTGCCGTGAATGTGCAGCTGGGTTCTGGACCTCGTCCAGCCTCAGACAGCCAGGATCTTCCTGCTCTCCCATTACGGGCCTAATGAATATTGCGCTTCAGCACCAATCGGTGCTAAAAACACACCCAGTGATCTCCATGGGGCAAAAGTGGCCCTTTGCGGGTCTGAGAGGAGAGTTCACGAATCTCAAAACATGATCTTATCTGCTGGATTAATCTCTTATTGGTTACATTAACTTTTCTCGGATGCTTCCCGAAGCACAACCTTTTCATTTCAAGTCAAAAGAATCAGTTCCTGCCACAAAAGCAGGAACTGATTTTTTTTATAGAAAACTTTTTTTATAGAAAAGTCAAAATCAACAAAAGTGTACTTTAAGATGAAATACTACATTTTTGTGTGAAAATAGAAACGCCCACGAGTCATATAAGAGAGAAACTAATATTTATTTTGATCCAAAAAATTGGCCCATTTAAGTGAAACTACTGTCTATTTAAATGCAGAGCGTATATATATTCAATAAATTCCAGTAAGTGTTATTTCTTAATAGATTATTCATTTTAAAGTGCAGTATTGTGTATTTTTAAGTATCACTTTATAGCACAATCAATCAAGTGACTATGTTATCTTCAACTGTTGTAGAAGTGCTGTACAGATCAAACGTGACCTAAAAACACACCTGTTCAGAGTTGCTTTTGAAACGTAATCATTTACGAATTTAATGAAGGTAACTTGACTTTAAGAAGCCTTGGCTCAGTCCACCTCTCCGCCTCCAGGAAGTCATCTCAACATCTCTCCTCTGTTAACCCTTTATCAACGTTTTTACTAACGTTGCACTGAGAAGTTGCTCCTATAATGAGCTCAGCTGATGTGCCGCTCCACCAGGTGTTTGCTAATTGCTGCTGGCTAGTCGGAAGGAGCTAAGTGGAGGAGTCAAAGGGGAGGGCTGCTCTGCGAGGAGGAAGTTCAGAATCTTGGAGACTGCAGATCCGAGGAGGAGCTTTGTGGAAGTAGGTGAGGCTAGGTCCAGCCGGGTTTTTGCACAGCTGAATGGTTGCCAGGGGAGATTTAAGGATTTCTCAAACATGCGTGAAAGAATCAAGGAAACATTCCACATGTGTTTTTGATAGGAATGACGTTATAACATGATGTAAAACTCATAAAAGTTGATTTTACATAAAAAATTTACCAAATGCCTTTTCTCTTCACCAAGTGCTGCCACTGCTGCTGGTCCTGGTCGTTTTACCACTTTGTCTTTTCATATTTTTGCAGGTTTAGAGATTCTGAACTTTTGCCAGACAACAAATTGGGCCATCCACTGCATAATATTGCGAACCCATGTGTCAATTCACACCCCAAATCAGATGGACTTTTCAAGACCCCCAGAGGTTGCTAATATAAAAAAAAAAAAAAAAAAAGATATTGAGACGTGAGTTTTAAACCAGTCGCAAAGATGCTACATTGTCAAAGCCGATTTAGTAGTGAGGAATTTCACAGATATCTGTTCAGAAAAAGCTAGTGGTAAAAATCTTAACAGCTTCTTGTGTAAAAGTTAAAAGAAAATGGCCATGGTGAAGCCTCTGAATACGAGAGGAGGATTTGAACGTAAACTGTGTTGATCCGTCACAAAACATAACAGAACAAACCTCAGAATGTCAGAGGAAATTTTCTGGTGATTTTTAACTCGCTCTAAGGCTCTGTTCACACCCCGCGAGAACAAAGAAATTAGTTCCTTCACGCGAGCCTCCAAGAACAAGAACAAATCTATTGGTAGCCAGGTCATTTCATGCTTCACAGGAGCTGCAGAGCACAACTCAAAAGACTCTTTTTGCCTTTTCCACTACAGAAAAACATTCAATACTGGACACCGCACAGGAAACACTGTAAGGTCTGACCATGACGTGTCAAGAATGAGCTGCAAGAACTCGACTCATTCTCAGTTCTATGGCCAGACTAAACCCAGAGTTACAGAGACAGAATGTGGAACTACATTTCATCCTCCAAAATCTCCCTCATTTTTTGTGAAGGAATTTTGGCCAGTTTTTTACAGAATGTTTTAATTCAGACAGACTGGATGAATTTCAAGGATCTCATTGTCAAATTCAAGCCTGGACCTCGGCAGGCCTGACGTCTCCTGTTTTTATCGAGCCAGTCAGAGGTGGATTTGCTGGTGTGCTTTGGATTATTACCGTCATCACAGCCCGACTGGGCTTCTTGTAAAGGTCATAAACAAACGGCTGAAAATTCTCGTTCTGGACATTTTGGTTTAATGCAGAAGATTATATTTCTGTCATCTACAACAGGTCATCATCAGCAGGTCATCATCTCCTTTAATAGGAGAAATAAAAGTGGCACTCTGCAGATTTTTCACTTAAGCACCAGTCTTTTTTTAATTCAAGATTGGATGTAAAGTAAAAGGCAAACAAAACTCCTAAATTCCTTTTTAAATGAGAAAATAAAAATTTTATTGCCTATACTTTTTGTTTTGCTCTGACTGTTGTTCTTTCAGAAAATGGGATTTTTTGAGAGTATGTATGCTCCAGTTAACAATGAATTGATTTCTAAATTAGTTGATTTTTTTTTCAACAATTGATTAATTCGATTGATCGATTCAGCACTGGTGCCAATATGCCTGTTCTTTAGGGCGGGGCACGATGTGTAGTTTTCTGACGCTTTTTAGCCTGCTTCATGTAGTCTGACAGGTCCTGGATTGGTCAGCTCAGGCATTGAGGAATTGAACTCTGCTTTCCAAACAATTAGGTTAATTACAGTCTGTCATTATCCATCGTACACTATGACACGAGGCACATTAGGGATTTTAAAATGTTAATTGTACTTCTTACTTAATGCAAACATCACAATAGTTTTTTGAGATTACTAGAATACTGAGAGAGTTCCTCACACATTTGTAATGGAAACGCAGCTGATGTGAGCCATGCTGAACAAAGGTCCAATTCCTTTTCATAGAAGCCTTACAGGGTTCTGTTGGACAGTTTTGTAAAATCATCTTTTGAAAACAGCCTTTTCTAATCCCTCATGTCATCTTTGTCTCATAAATGTCTTTGGTGGTCTGAAACTTTCATGTGTGAGGAAACTGAAAGGGCGCACGTACTATTTACAGCACCGGTTTTAAGTTTTTGCTTTGAGCCGAGGCCCAAACGCGTTTTAGAATTCGCTCAGTTTAATTTATTGATGTTTTCCAATTGGGCAGAATCCTCAGACGGCTGGATCTTTTCAAGTCATGAAGCGCCGACCGTTAGTGATGGAATTAGCCGTGTTTGGGCTGCGTCCTCTCCCCCGGTCCAGCCTGTCAGGCTGAATGAGTTTTATTTAAAAGTCAGGAACAGACGGATGGTGCAGAGGCTCTGATCCAAGGCTCCCTGGGTGTCTTGTTAAAGATCAGTGAGGGTAAACTGAAGCGTTCACAGATCAGAACAACAGGCAATGGGCCAGAGGAGCCCGGAGACGCCACCCCTCCTCTCTCATGTTGTTATAAATAACCTGACATCCAGTGGAATGGGAGCTGACCATGTGTGAAATCAAACACGGGCTAATAATTAAAGATGGAAACCAAAACAAATTTTTTGCTTTGTAATGCATTAACCTGATTATCATGCTGGAATGTGAACTTTATTGGGGTTGTTTGAAATCTCCAGGTACTTCTGAAAGTATTTGTACATTACAAGCTGGAGTGTTTTTCACCAGGATTGATCTTTATAGTCCAGACTCGGGGTCCAACAGAAATAATAAGAATAAACTTGTTTATGGAAAGTTGCACTGATTTTTTCATGGATGTTTGAGATATCCTTGAATCTCCCTTGGCAACCATTTGGCAGTGCCAAAAGGTTTGGTGTCACAGTGCTCAACATATTTCTACTAGCTGAGATTCTGCATTACAGAGCACCCGCTCCCTGACTCAGCTCCTCCAGACTAGTGGCAGCAGCGATTAGCAATCATCTGGTGAACCTCCATGTCTACTTAACTCACAAGAGATACTTCGCAATTATCAAACTTTCCTGAAAACGGTTGTAAAAGGGATAATGGAGGAGCACTTGATCGTCAGCACCGATCAAGTGCTGACGGTGGAGTGACACCAAGAGCATGAGCTTCTTAAAGAGGCAGAGGCCCAATTTCAAGGTGTCGAATTACAAAGTCAAAAATCTTTTAAGTTTGATATTTATGGCATATTTTACAACTGAAGTTACATAGTTGTGCTTTAAAATGACACAGTGTGTCCGGAAAATACACTATTGATACATTTATACACGCATTTACAATTTTAGATTATTTACAACACATTTAGATGTTAAATTCAAAACATATTAAAGTTTTGGGTTTTAATTTTGCTGTTCAAATGTGGCAAAAAAAAGAAAGAAAAAACATTCTGTACAAAGACACACATCCATCTTTCTGTTACAGGTTTCGGCTGAGGTTACTAAATTGCCTCCCTCAGTGTAAGTACTTACCCTAACCCTAAATTATTTTGTACCCAGTCGATCGGCAAAATAATACTGGGTGCAACTGTCAAAACACATTTTACTGCCCACAATAATCAGCGCTTTTGTGGCTCTTCATACTGAGGGAGCTACGACGAGCTATGAGGTGTCAGCCAACATTTTGAAGACAAGAGCACAATAAAATGTCAGGGCGGTTTAGTTCAGACAGGAGAAAATTAAAGCTGTCTAGTCAGTCATGACAACTGAGGCACACACACACACACACACCGGTGGGACACATACCGTTGGCATCACGGTAATAGGCGTGTGTGACGCTGCGGAAGCGCTCCTGACCAGCTGTGTCCCAAATCTGAGAGAGAAGATGGAAGAAAAAGTTTTAGGTGACTATTAGTAACAATCTTTGCAAAATTAAAGCTTATTGAAAAGAAAAAATTAAACAAAAAACAAAAAAAAAACATACCATATGACTTTGTAGCACACCAATATAGCTGCTGAGTACATGAGTAACACGGCTGCACAGTTGAGAAAGTGCCACTGTTAATCCATGAAGAACTGGAATTCTCAGGGAATTCTGCTTAATTGGTGCAAAGTTTGGAAAATTAGCTGTTAAATGTTTTTAATTTGTTCTTTAATTGTCTTTCTTTATCTATGAGGCTTAGTTTAAAACCACATTTTGATCAGAAGTTCAATATATAGTTCTTTACCAAATATTTACAATACATAATACGTTTTTAATAAACAAACAAAACAAAAAAAGAAAGACATGGCTGAAATTGCAACTAGCGTCTCAGGAAAATATACGTTTTTAAAAAATATGTTTGTGCAGGATTTTATACATATAAATCCAAAACACTTATAGTATTTTCAATTATCTGCAACTAGACAAGACTATTTAGACTATGTAAATTTGCCAGAAGTTGAATTTCACAACATGCAGATTTTTATTTGAAGGCCCAAAACATGTTTGGTTTCGCTGTAATTTTGTTTAGACAGAGTTTTACAAGTAATTAGACTTGTAAAAAAGGCCTATTTTTATTTTCCATTCCAGACTCATTTGTTTTCATTTCATTACCATCTAATTAGAAGAGGAGCATAAAAAAAAAAAAAACTCACTTGGAACTCACAAAAAAATAAAAAATACTAGACTGACAACTAATCTTTGGCCACAATTGCTAAATTTAACGAGAGGAAAGATTCTGTATTTCTGCTCAGTCCCCCGTTCAAGGAGCTGGGATGACCATAGCGTAGCAAGGTCATTTCTCCTCAGACTAGGCAGCTGTCTCAAACCGTAAAGTGGAGCGCCAATTAAAGAAATGGTAATAATTGAGCCTATCTTTGAAATATCACCTGAAATACCAGGTTTCACAGACTGACAGATGAATGAATTAAAGAAGAGAAGAAAAAAGGCAGAGAGAGAGCGATGAGGAAGATTGTGTAATTGAGAAAAGGAATTTGACAGACATCCATCCACCTCCCTCCCCTCTGCGTCGTCTGATGCTTTCTTCAGTCAGGCACAGTGGCTGCCCAATTGACTGATGGATAAACCCACGCCTCATTAACTCGTTGCTTTTTCCTCTTTGCCCTCATACTGAAGGCAACAAAGACGTACAGAACGCACTGGATGTTTTTTACCTTTCATTAATTATTTCAATTAGAGTGAGTGAAACCTGCAGAAACCCGGTTTTAAGCAGAAATGAGGCAATGGCGTTCGTCTTTGCCATTGCAAAGACGTTCTAGTTCTAATGTAGTTTGTGCTTTAGTGTATTTTTTTCTAGTCTTTAGAGCAAATATCTTATTACACTTGAAATAAGTTCATTGGAACTTACCCAAAACACACACAAAAAACAGCTAGCTAGCAGTACATTAGCTGGCTAACTTATAATAGCCAATATTTCAGTATATTAGCTAGCCAGCTGGCCAACTAATATGCTGCTATTACATTAGTTGGTCATGTAGCTGTAAATGTACCCAAACTAGCCAGACAGATAGCTAGGAAACATGAACTAGTCATCTAGCTAATATACTTAGGTAGATAGCAAGGTGGGGTAGACTACCTTGCTAACTAGATACCCCAGCTGGCTAACTTACCTAGGGTATCTAGCTAGCTACCCAACTAAGCTAACTAATTAATTTGTCCAGCTAGCTAACCTAACTTACTAACCAAATGGGGTATCTAATTATCTAGCTAATCTTACAAGCTAACTTGATGGGGCATTCATCTAGCTAGGTAACCTAGCTGGCTAAGGTATCTATTTAGCTAGTTTACCTTGCTAGCTTGGGTATAATGGCAGCTTTGCCAGTAAAAACCATATTGTGTACTATGACTGGCGGTGAAGGGTACTGAAAAGGTCCAGAGAGAGAGAGAAAAAAAACAACAAAAAAAAACAATGTTTAAATAGTCCTGGCACGACAATATTTAAAACCTGTGATTAATGTGCTTAAAGCCGAATTACATTAAAAAAGTAAAACGGTTTAGGACATTTTAAGGCTTTAATATGACATTAATTCAAGACTTTAAGGATTCAGACACCCTGTAAAAGAACCCCCACCATCCACACACACACACACACACACACAAAGGAGAGAATAACAAGAGTCTTGATCTTGTAAAATCCACAGCTCTTCTGTCTCACCTGCAGTTTTACCTTCACACTGTCGATGGTCATGACTTTATTCTGAAAGACAAAAGAAAATCAATATTTCAATGTGCAAAGAGGAACAAGAAGGTAGAAAAGAGTTGATTTTGAAGTATGTTCAAAAATATGTGTTGTAAAATGACTGGCCTCTCCAGGGAGGCCCTCTTTTACAGCTGTAACACTGTCACCACACTGTACTATCTGTAGGTCACAGACACAAATCCTCGGCTTTGCTCTATGTCGGCTTTGTTTCAGGGAGTTGCGTCATTTGCCAACACCGTGCCCGCCAGGTGGTTTGCGTAATCCAGGAAAATACACGAAAGCGGTTCCATTCGCCTGCAGTGTCACTTCGTGAGGAATGATTCTGGCTCCATGAAACGAGAATGGAACTAACTGAGCCATCAATCATTACAAGGTTTGTGATAACAGTGGTAAATAAAATGGATGGGCTCGCAGAATATCGGGATCTAAACAGATTATTAGAGTTGCAAAGAAAAACACGCAAGGAAGACACAAAGCTGCAATGCTTGAGAAATGTTTTTTTTTTTTAATCCTGCTGGCTTTGGAGGCTGAATCATAGCCCTGGTGTATTGCAACCATTCTTACAATCACTACATATTTGTCCCCTGAAGACAGAACAAGCAGAAGGTAGAGTTGCTGTGAGACTATTTGGTATTCACTGACAGACTGAGGTCTCTCTCTCGGGTCAGACCTTGGAGAGCTCTACTGAAAAAGCAGAATAGGATTCTTTTTGTAGCAAAGGACTGTTTAAACAGCGATGACAGGCAGCCGTAGATTATTTATTAAAAATTATTCATCATAACAAACAGATGATTGTAGCACTTCTGAGCCTGGAATGTCTATTAAAATCAAAGACAAACACAGCAAGAGCTGAGTTACAGGTAACCTACTTACGCAAGTTTGTTTTTTTAAAACTTTGATATAATATTCAAATAACAATGTCTTATGTTTGTCATTCTGAAACTCAATCACCTTAAACTTTTGTTCTAGTTCTAATGTAGTTTGTGCTTTAGTGTATTTTTTTCTAGTCTTTAGAGCAAATATCTTATTACACTTGAAATAAGACAGAAATAATTTCAAAGTAACTTTTCAAAAAGATATTTACCGAAATAATTATTGAATATAGATTATATTCAATTACATGGCACATTTTTTTTTCCATTCTCTTTTTTTATACAAATCTGCCATTGGAATTAGGACTTTTTTTATAATCTTTATTCAATAATTATCAACTAAAAATGACTATTTTAACTTTATCTGGTTGAAAAGTTATTGGTTTGTACTTTTCAGTTAAATGTTAGCGTAAAATTGTTCTTTTTTAAATTATTATTCACATAACTCAAGTCTCCTCAACTAGTTTTTTCATTATTATCATTTCAATTTCCAAAAAGCTTTTCTTTTTTTTAAACCACCAGCTCATCCAGATGCTGTTTTTCTGAGTATGAAACCTCCAGGGAGCAATTCCACCAGTCACCAACATCATACAGCCTTCATTTTTAATGCATTTCATTCATATTTCATGGGATACGGAGGTTTGGTTTAGTTTACTTTAGAAATGGAAAACACTTTTCATTTTGTATGTGCTTATTTGGTTGGCAGTAGAGAGCTGCCAAGCTTAAGCTCTGAAAGAAGTACGGCAACAGACAAGGAAGGAATTGTAAGGATTTACCTCACTGCTAGGAAACCAGCTGGCTTTGGTTTCAACATATTTAATAATCATATTTTAGTGGATAAACAGTCTCTTACAACAGCTTTAATTACTTTTGAAAGGATGCCAGGAACAACATGGGTTCTTCTCTGTATAGACGGAACATAGAATAGCCAACAAAGATGCTAACTCTTAAGAAGCTAGCATGTTTACTGCTTTGTTTATACAAGTTCTGCATAAACAGAACTTGTACAGCTAACAAGTTCTGTTTATGCTAGCTCGCAGTCAAAAATTTACAAAGTAATGCTACAGTGTACAACAATAAAAATCTTTTTTTCACTTTTTTTTATTTTCCATCATCAAGTACTCTTGATTAAATCAAAACGTATTTTAAACCAACGTGTTTGATCTCTGTTTCAGAAAATTTAATTGAAATATTTCAATTGAATTTCAATACTCAATTTTCAGTATCTATGTGTCCAGCTCTACATTTTTACTTGGAAAGAAACGCGCTAGTCACTGAAGGTTTCTGAGACGGTTCTGATTCGCTCCTACATCCAAAGCCATTCAGCAGAAATAGATTCCTCAGACGTGAATCACCATGTGCAGCGTCATGCCACGGTAAATATAGAAACTTAATAATAGACCTCTTGGTTTTTAATCCTTGTAGCTGTTAACAATTGGGAGTACCATGGCGTTGAACACTGAGATGACTAAAAACAGAAGGTCCATTTACCCAAAAGCCAAAAAGTCTCAGCTCCAGAACAGCAGATGTTCTCCAGTGCCAGCTGGACCAATTTATCCCAATCGTCTTCGAGTGTTAATAGAGAAATCTTGAAACATGTTTAAGTTCTCTTGAATTTTATTCTTCTATATTTAGTTCCTCTTCTAATAGTATGTGGTGAGAGCAGGACTATTAGCAAATAAAGTGGGACTGTGACTCAGCATTACTACATTGTTTTGCTGTGAAGATGTTTGCAGCTCTGTGTGTAGGAAAGCTGTTAAACTGTGTGAACTCCATCCTACTGCATCCAGAGGCCCTGATATGTAATTTGAGAGCATTCCCAAACCTGAAACAACTTTCACTAATGAATAAAACAGTCAAGTCAGGAATCGCTTCCAGTTTTTAATATCTGCTCACCTGACAGTCCTCCAGAATCGTTCAGCCAACATTTGGACGAACATCCACATTTTCTCCATGACCAAAGACATCTGACCTTCCATCTTGGGGACAATGACCCAGGAAGAAGCTAGATTAAATTAAACTACCACAACACACACACACACACACACACACACACACACACACACACACGCGCGCACACGCAGGCACACACGCACACATACACACGCACACACACACGCGCTTGCTGCTTTTCCTTCACATTTAAGCAATACTCTGCACGACTGCATTTGTAATGACTTTCCAACAACCTGAGGCTTCAATTCAATCTCTTCTTCTGTCATTTAGGCCGTTTTCTCATTGTTCCCCAGACCCCGTCACTCATTAGTTTATTGGTCTGTGCTTTAATGTGGTTTGTGTCCAAGCTGCACACTGTAGGTTCCACATGAACAGACACGGCATTTCTTTGACTAAAGTTAAAAAGGTGTAAAACAAAAATTCACTGTGATTAATGGAGCTTGTCGTTCATTTGTCTCCGTTAGATTAATGCTTTCTCAGAGCATGTCCTGTTGGTCGCCTTGGACTTTTAGAACAAACTGTGAGAAATCTGTGGACAGGACAGCGGAGTTATTTTTATATAGTTTCAGTTTCTTCACGCTTTGTCTATTGATTATGTACCTGGCTAATTGGATGGTCTTTAGCTGCCTTTGAATGCCTGATCTAGAGGTTTACGTTTCGGAACCGAGATACTAAAACTCATCGTATAATAGAAATAAAATGAAAGTATGCAGAAAAACTGATTTAATTGTAATCTATATTATTGATTTTTTTTTTACAAACCTCAACACAATATTTTTCTGACATTGTACAGTCCTAGAACTAACCACAACATGCAGAAAGAAACATGTCACTGTGTTTGTCAAGGAGTGTAGTAATAATAATAATAATAATAGTAAATGAGTTTAAAAATGGATGAACATTTTTGCTAAGAGGTAATGCTAAAGGGCTCCCACTTTAATCATGCGTGTTTCCCTTCTGCCACACACCTGGATTGAATCGGTGGTGACAGGCTTCTGCAGAAGAGATCATGCAATTATTTGAATCAGCTGCCCTGGAATAGAGCCACATCTATTCTGAGGACTGGAATCGACAAGCACTGCTCAATGGAGACTAAGCACACACAGAGGTTCTGTAGCCCTCTACGTCTGCTATTGACGAGGATTGCTGCAATTCAACAGACAATTAGATGATTCGCACAGCTGCCATACACTCATTGCATCTCTGAATAAAGTTGTTTATGTTATATCTTATATGCATATTGAATTCATCATGCAATAAATTGGTTGTATTACTGGGAGTGAAAGTAGCTACAGCCATATAGGGCGCCGCCATGGTAACATGCATATACATAAAATCATCCAGTCATAAAAGTAAAAAAAAAACAAAACTAGTATTGAAGTATGTACTTAATATGGAATACACAAACACATATTCATAATGTGCTTTGATTAAACTAATTCATCTTCGGTGTAATTCCACTACCTAATAATTAACTTCATGCCAGGTGAGTTTCTCACCTGAGACTGTGAACCTGCACTGGACTGATTCTGTGCCTTCAAACAATTTTAACAATGTTCCTGTAGAAGATTCATACATTTTTTTCAGACTTATAAGGTCTGTGTGCTACACAAGAGAGATTCCTTTGATGCATCGAAGAATGACGTCATCACTGCTGATGTCATTGTTACCATAGGAACTGAACATTCTTATGGCGCATTCACATCAAACACGTTTTGAGCGTCAGGCGAGTCTGGTTTACATTCAAAGTCTATGTGGAATGTTGGACGCCATGGACTCACTTGATGTGTCAAACGCTCCAAACGCGCCACATCGGCCCTCGACGTGCCTCCACACAGACTTTGAATGTACACCCGAGGCACCTGACAGTCAAAATGTGTTTGGTGTGAACGCACCATTATATGTCCAGTGTCATATTATGTTCATCATATTAGGACCAAAGCCTAATTGGTTCAGGGGAAACATTTAGAGGTAAGATGTGAATTAACTTTAAGTTGATGTTAGGGTTAGGAATAGACTAATATTGGATTGGGTTAGGCAAAATGTCTGGGTTAGGGAAAATTGCAGCTACTAAAATGAAGGGAAATCAATGCAAAGTTCTAATACGGGTCCAAATAGTTTTGACAAACTTGTATAGCATTTTGTTTACTAAATCACTCAATAAATAATTATACAATGTTAGGTTGTTTTTCTGCCAATTGCATAGCTGCAGTACATTAATAGTCTAATGTGTTGAATGTGCTGAGACACATTCAACGCATTAAAAACCAATCAGAACCAAACGTTTGTCTTTTGGTTCTGATTGGTTGTTTCTGGACAGCAGCAGAGCCAGAGGACTTTTCACAAATTCTCTGTTTCATATTCTACTGTCAGACACTTTTAACAAATATTCATCAATCCATCCCAAACACACTTATTGTTGCAAACACACATTCACACCTTAGGGCAATTTAGAGAGACCAATTAGACAATTTTTCAGAAATTTTACTTGCTGCAACTTTCATACAGGAAAGTTTTAACAATGTTTTTCTGTTTTGAACTCTGAAACTGATCTTGTGTTTCTTCATTGATTTTGGAGTCAGGAATTTTATTTGCATTGAGGCCTGCATCTGTTTTGATTTTCAAAATTTGTGTAAAGCCTCAAATTTTCCTAATGGCCAGTGTTGGCAAAACCTGGGTTAAGATAGTGACCCAGGTTAGTAAAGGACGAGCCGGGCATAGTTTGGCCTTCATGCTAACGCCAACATGAAGGCCCTCCCTGCAACCAGTGGAGGTTTGTCTTTCTTCGGACCTCCCTGCTTGACTGGAGGTCCATCCGTCCTTGGACCTCCCCATTTCAGTAGAGGTCCATCCGTCCTCAGACCTCCGTATTTGAGTGGAGGTCCATCCGTCCTCGGACCTCCGTGTTTGAGCGGAGGTCCTTCTCTCATCGGACCTCCCTGTTTGACTGGAGGTCCATCTGTCATCGGACCTCCCTGTTTGACTGGAGGTCCAGCTGTCATAGGACCTCCCTGATTGACTGGAGGTCCAATGGTCATCGGACCTCCCTGTTTGACTGGAGGTCCAATGGTCATCGGACCTGCCTGTTTGACTGGAGGTCCAATGGTCATCGGACCTCCCTGTTTGACTGGAGGTCCATCTCTCATTGGACCTCCCTGTATGGCTGGAGGGCCATCTGACCTCGGACCTCCCTGGTTGAGTTGAGGTCTGTCTTTCCTCCGGGCCATGAGGTTGGTTCCAGGTCTGCCTTTCTTCCAACTTCCCTGGTTGATTTAAGGTCTGCCGTTGTGTAGACTCCTCTGGTTGCAGGGGGACCTGTGGTTGGGTGGAAACTCTATGATGGTTATTTTCCAGAAGTTAAAGTCTCAACTTTAACTTCAGCTCTGCAACCTGATCCTGGAGAGATTTCACTGTTCCTTTCTGTTTTTTAAATTTGGAAATTTGCTGAGATTGACTTTTGATCTGCTCCTCATATTTAAGCCTCACTCTATATTCCTCAATCATCACTTCTATCAAACCCGTATTGCGGGAGGCATATTTTTCTGCCTCCCTCTTGAAGAAATCCACCTGCTGAAGAAGGCTCTTGTCGGCTGTAACTTTGGCAGAGGATGAAACCTTCGAGCCACCTGTAGTCTCTGGCACGTTTCTTCCATGTTCTCGTTTGACTTGCAGGTGACGTTCTTTCTCCAACATCTTTTGTAGTTTTTGAATTTCCTCCTTCTGTGATTTGACTTTAGCCTCCTTTGCGATCCTTCGGTCTTTTTCCTCGTGGAGTTCACAAATCTTGTTCTGCAATTCTGTATTGAGATTGTCTACCTGGTTTGTGAGATCGATGACGTGTTGGCTCGTCTCTTCCACGTCTTCCGCTAAGGAGGTGATCTCAAAGCCAGCAGAGGGAGATGTTTCCTCCTCGACTTCCAGGGATCTTGGACTCTCAACGTCGTCAGAAGGACTTGGTTCACCCTGAATCTCTGATGATTCATCTCACTGGAGCTGTCATCATCTTCATCGTCAAAAATAAGGACAGCGTCGTAGTCAACTTGGACATTGAGCGCCATCATCTCATTCCATAAAAGCTCAGTTAGAATAGCTTCACCTTCACAAGTGATCTGTTGTTGCTTCATCTCTATATTTTGGTAAGTTCTTCTCTGAAAGGCTTGTAAAATCCGGAATCGATTAATCTCGAACGTGCTCTAAAGAGTGATCTGTCGCAATAGAACTGGAACAGGTCTGAGGAAACTCTGTCTCTGAGCTACATTCAAGAGAGAGATTCCTTTGGGGTATGACGTAGTGATGTCGTAACCGCTGATGCCATTGAGACCATTGGAACTCAATGTTCTATAGTAGCCTGACGTAAAAAACATTTTGCTAGACAATGTCAAACATTGAGAGGTTTTCATTTTTGTTATCAAACATTATGGAGCCGCAAAAAGAAAATTCAGAAATATACAGGGCCAAACTCACGAATCAACTCAAACCCAGTTTCACACAAATACAAGAAGCTAGCATTAATGTTTGGGTATTGAATGGGACAGTTCAAGGTTGCTATCAAGCTAATTTTCTTGTCTCTTCTACCAAGAGACTTGCAAACAAAACTTACCGTGGCTTTTTGCTATTCTTTTTCTCTCTCCCTGAAGAATAAGTTTTTTGCACATTGGTTTGCTTACTTATCCCTCATCGGTGCTTTGGAGGTTTGAATACGCATTGAACGGCTGCTCAAATCGCAGGCGAAACATTACCTACCACAGCCACCCGGGGGAACCCAAGAGCAATTTATTTTTTCTTTTTGCCTACATCAAAATTGGTTTCCACATGATTAAATATATACTAATGTAAATTGAAATCACAACTTTACAACAAAATTTAAATTAAAAAACCGGACTACAGTGATGACAAATATATGGAAGGAGTCTTAAGTTTTCTAATTCTACACTATTTTCATTTGTCGTCTTTACAGCTGCAGTATGGCGCAGAAAACACTGGCTACCATTCAGAAACAGTGGTAAAAACACATTTCACTGCTGATAACTCCAGACTCTAGATTTAGAATTAAACTGGTCACCACTACGCACACTAACACTAAAGCAGAATGCTGAAAGCTGGCACAGACAGCTCCTTGGGCAGTTTGAGTGAGTAAATCACAGAGGCAGCTCTGAAATGCATAGCAATAAGAACGCAGCAGATTTTGGAATGGGCTTTTTTTGAAAAGACTGACACATTTTTAGTATACTGGGCTGTGTACCCGCCCACACACTCCCACATAAATCCACACCAAGAGGACGGGCTATCAAACGGAGAAGATGGCATGTTTTACACAAGCAGAACATTTCAATTACTCAAATATAGAAGAAAGAAAATTAATAACAAAAAGGGCAAAACAATGCACAATGACAAAAACCTACACACATTAAGATTCAACAGCCGCCATAGGACAGCCATGCCAATCAATCTGCCGGTCTGACCAGAGTCTGCTCTGTATATATATGAACAATCAATCTGCGAGAAGTCCTTCAGCTGAGACAGGAAACGTAGACCTCAAGGTCTGCATTTAGAGAGGGAATCTTTAAAACCTCTTAGACACGACATGCATCAAACAGAGCAGAATCTGCAAACCAGAAGCCACCAGAACCACAAGCGGATACCAGAACCACGAGCGGATAAGATGCTGAAGTCATGGGATGAAGGAAATGCAGCCTCTAGTGTTTCCCTTACAAATGTGTGCGAAACTTTGTTGATGATCCGCAAATGTCAGAAAAACAATTTTTAAATGGCAATGTTTAAAAAACAAAACGCAATAAAAATCAATGAGTTTGTTCATGCGATAATTTATTTAAAAACATCCGGCGCCACAGATAAGCATATTCAAGGTCGACTTTTGTTTCTATATGAAACAATCTGCTAAATTTTACATGACAAGCTCATGTAAAAATTATGAATTTTGAAATGATTAACTCTGACCTGTGCTAATGCAAATTTAATCTCTAAAGAGTCAACCTGCAGGGAAGGGAGCTTGTTAAGCTTCCAAGTTTTCACACCAAGTAGCTCAGTCAGACATTTAAAAAAGGAAGAAAGAAAACCTGTCAGCGAAGCAGATAACAATAAACTTCAGGGACACAAACTAAACTGTCAGCATTCGGCTTTCAGCTGCTGCTAATTTCCTCCACTGCATCTACATGGTTCACTGCTGGAAAGTAAACAACATAAAACTTAAAACAACAAACACAGCTGGGTTTCAGCAATTCAGGTGTCGACAGTCCTCTGTCCAATTAATGGGGACTTAATGAGGGTTAATAGTTCTAACTTGATGGCTCCTCAAGTTTTCAGAGCGTGCTCCAGAAACAAGACAATTACAAGAGCGACTGTAGTCACTTGGTTGACACTGACAAATATTCCTGTTACTCAGTCCGACCGAGGAAGAAGAAATACAAAAAGTGATTTCCTTTCACCAGCCTTGGGTCCAAATAACCCGATGCGGCACGAACATCTGCTTCGCCCTGCTGCTGTCTCAGTCTCCACAGAAGCATGGCTAATGAAAGACCGTCTTCTCTGACTGGAGGGAACCAAAGTCAACACACGCATGGTTTTGTACCCACTGTAATCTACATAATGTGATCTGCTGATTAAGAATGGGGGGGGGGGGGGGGGGAATCTGCTCTGGATGTTTAATTAGTTGCTCAGCTGCATTTAAGTTGTTTTAGCATCTAAAACCTGGTAAATCTGGTCAAATTAGAAAACACACGACAGTCGAGAATAAAGGACCTTGTTGCCGATTAACTAACTTCAACTAGTCCACTTTCACTATTAGGTTTTTATATCTGCAGGAGGCATGAGTTCTTCTGAGGATGTGAAATTATGCGCATTTGGCAGATTCTTCATTAAATAACTTCAACAAAGATAGTCAAATGGCTAAAAAAAAACTCCTAGATGGAAGTTGCAACGTCGTCGTTCATAGAGAATGCTTTCTGAAAAAAGATGGGGCAATAACACCCATAAGCAATGTGTAGCCTGGTGGGACAAGTAAAGCCTGGCAGCCCGCCATGCTTATAATACACCAGAGGAAATCCTGCACGGCTTAATTCGGTCGCTACGTTTTAAGGCATTTGACTGCACCTGACTGCGTCTGATTAAGATCGTTTTAAAAATATAGCGATGTCATTTTTGTGGACAAACTAAAACATGAAAAATGCTGAAAACATGGGCAATAAGCTGGGATCATTAAGGGAACTTTGATCTTGTGCAACATAAAGAACAGAATATTGATTTGTGTCACCGCTCAGTACAAGCAATAAAACTGATATATTTCCCAAAGTAGATAAATGCTGATTCAGAGTCATTTTGTAATACCAGTATAAGAAAAAGTAATACTGGAAAATAACCAAAACATATCACGCAAAAATTCTTTAAACAAATAGCTCTCTGTCTAATTTTAAAAAGCATTATTCTCACCCACTTTCTGAAAAAGCCTAATACTGACCTTGAGTATCAATGTTTTATCTTGACTACTTCATTAAAATGAAAGCCCTACAATATCAGCTTCGTAGTCTAAATAGACCTCAAATAAATAATTGAGGAAGCTACAGCCATTCCTGCAGTCAGACTCACTAATTAAAGTTAAGGTTGATTCAAGCCAGCTGCTTAGTCACAGTTACTATGTTTCTGTTTTGCACTGAGGGGAATTAAGAGTTGAAATAATTGATTTTTCGCATCATTAGATCACACTGATAATTGTATTTTTTTTATGTGTTATCCTCTTTAATGAAATTTGTTATGCTAATGTACAACATCTGGAAATAGACCAGCTAATCCTAGATTTGTCATCCTCCGTGACTCTCTCTTTCACACCTTTGTTTTTGACAGAAATGACTCCGCCTTCCTTCTAGAGTCTAAAAAGCCTCCAATGTTACTGCTTCTGAAGCCTGAGGCCTGCAAACTAATCTATAGGGCATTCATTTTGATCTTCCTGCCACGTAAACAGGCCTGTTCATCCGTCCCGTTACTCTTGTTCACGTCAGCTTCGACCTCTGGTTTCTGAACAACCATGCCTTCCAATTTGTATCCCAGAGTTTCCTTTCAAACAAACCGCTGAAACAAGATTTTTTCCCAATTTATTTCTTTACCCTTATCTACAGTTTTTCTATTCTTGCTATTTAATTCCCTGTGGGCTGGTGCAGCTGCGTCTGATAGAAGAAGTCTGGCTTATGGACATAAAGGCTGCAGATCCATGAAAGCACTCACCCTGTCCGTCTTGGCCTTACTGTCAAAAGTCAACACAGATTTCAAACGAGGGGTATTCGACAGAAGTCGGGCTCACATTTCCACCTAAAGCCTCTTTTTCTATCCTGGGGGACAAACTGGTATATTCACAACAGAGAATTTCTACTTGTGCTGCAGTTTAACAGCTTGACGTGTAAAACAAACCAGCACACGTTATTGTGGACATAAGTAACAAGTCCAAGACTGTAAGCCCAGCAATGATTATGTTCTACCAAAGTTACTCACGGTGACGGTAAGGATTTGAGTAGACATATCTGACCTTCCCGTAGGCAGGAGTGATTTGAGCATCGTCATTCATAATGTTTAGCCTTCATTCTCCAGCTGTTGGTGTGAGGCAGAGATGAGCTCCAGTCACATCAAACAGATATATAGAGCAGCCCAGGTCCCCCAACAGGCTAGTTTAAAAAATATGGGGCACTTTCGCTTGTTTATATTGCAAACCTCCCGCTTTGGCTTGTGGGTTGATCTCATTTAAACTCCACTGAACAAATTTTCCTACGTTTAGCCAGTTAATTTCCACTCATGATTGCAGCGATACTTTCTACGCTCAAGGTTAGGCTGCAAGAATCTCACATCAGCCAATGAATAGGAATGAAACGTTTTATAATGGCACAATATATATATCTTTTTCAATAAAACGTCTTGCATAGATGTGTAAGGCTGCTCCCATTTTTTACCCCACAAGAGAAACTTTAGAAAAAATTCCTATTATGAGGCGAGGAGCATGCTAAGCCCATCTAAACCATTCAATCCTTTCCCAGACATGATAGTACTAATGGGCTGGGAATCCTATTAGGTCATGTAGTGGTCTTATTTTAAATCTCACCAGGCTTAAAAACGCGTATTCAAGCCCATGCTTCATCTTACAATCAGAGGTGTTACTGAGAGCAAATTTACAAAAAGGTCAAAGCTGATCAAATCGTCCATTTGCAAAATGGCATCAAACAGCAGTTTGTAATTACCTTTGTTAGCCTCTGCAAAAGCTACACCATAAAGAGGGCGTTTCGTAGTGTGTCGTTTCCTTTAACATTAGCTTTGAGGGTGTTTCCCAACATGCAATTTCCTTTATCTTTGTGTACAAGTGGTCTATGTGAATGCATGAATGTAAACACAAGCATGCAAATAGCTAAAAGAGAAGAAACTACTGCCAAAATCCCCGTGAAGGATTTATTAAAATCCCTTTTTACGATCACCTTTTATTATTCTCAGGATAGACCACCACAAAATGTCATGACAAACTTTTAAGTCCATATTGCTTATCCATAATTTGAATATATTTCACCAATATTGACACGATGATCTCTGTGACTTCAAGCAGCTGCAGTATGGTCTGTTTTATCCTGACATCCTGTTCATATTGGGTTTTGTTGAACTGTCGCCGGCTAGTGCAAAAAGTCAATGCTAGCCTATTATTTACAATATTTATTTTACCTTATTTATTCATGGCAGTCTTAGCCCTTTTAAAAAGCTAATAACTGTGATTTTCATCCACATTTGTCACTTCTGATAAATCATAACTTTAAAAAACAATTCTCAGGGGAAAGATAATCACTACTTACCTGACCAGCCATTAGTTTAAATAACATTGCTTCCTCATAATATATGACTCATACTGTGTGACGCATATGCATGTTGCTATAGATACAGAGCAGATTAGCTGTACATTTGCAGAGCCTTTATGAGCATTTTACTAGATTCAAAATAGCAACAGAGGGCAAACTATTTTCAGCAAAATGTTGAAAATAGCTTGTTTATCAAAGCTTTGAGTTCTGCTCCTCAGATCAGATCTAACAGCCTCAATTTTTTTGTTTTTTGTGTGTGTTTTTTTAGCTATGTCCCTGAGTCTCACTCACACAGCAGCAAGGAATATTTAGTCTGATAATAATATTGTGCTTTTGCAAAAGTGTTCAATCTTTTTTTTTCCCCCACATGACACCAGGACAAAGCAGACATTGGCAGACCTCGAACAGCATGGCCGCCACTTAATCTGACCATGGTAACTCTGGAAGAGCTGGGAAGATTCATACCTCAGTTGGAAGAATCAGGTGAGAAGTTATTTATACCTGCAGTTCTCCCAGAAGGGTCCCCAAATGGGACCCTTCTGGGAGAGTGATGAAGCCAAATCCAGATCAGCCCTGGAGGAATGCCAGCTTACCCTCTAGGAGGACAACAACCCAATGGTTTACATCAAAACATATCCACACGTTAAAGCTAATTTCAATTTTAAATCAGTGGCAAAGACACTCTATGCAGTCGCACAGATTGACTGGGTAGAAAGTCAATCCGTCAGATTGACAAAAGATTTGCAGGTGGTTTAACAGAAAGCGTCCACAAAGACTGGGAAGTCAGTTATTCTAAATTCATTTTTAATCAGCACCAGTGTTCAGCATCATTAATTCATAGAAAAAAACTTATTACATTCACACCAGTCCTACAGACATGTAGAAGAGTATTTTTTCTGCAAAATATTGGTTTTGAAACAAGAAAGCCATGAATTGCCACCTTAAAAAATGAACAACAAAACAATCAGCGGTGCAGAGATTACTCAGAACTACATTCCATCTGCCAAACAATATCAGTCATCTCCAGAAATAAGTGTAGTTTATTAAAAGCCTCACCGTAAGAGACATGAAACTTGGACAAAGCATTAAGCAAACTGAAACGGTTTTAATGAGGTTACAATGTCAACCAATAAGATGGTACCATAATGCATAAACTAGTGAAACTCTGGTTAATCTCACTGTAATCCCAGAAACCTGGGTGTTACTGTAGTGAGAATATATTTCTACTGCAGAAAATCACAATAGCTTTGATCGTTGAATCTTTCGACGCCATCGCCCCGACCGCCAGAATCATATTTGAAACCAGTTTATAATCCAATTTCATTTTATGCAGTAATGAGGATCAGTTAAGGGATAACTTTGTGATGATCCTTATCTATGTGTTCATCATTATCTGTGAGACAAACCACCTACTGGGTAATGTATTCATTTGTTTTCAATGCGGTAGGGAAAAAAAAAAAAAAAAAAAAATTTATATATATATATATATATATATATATATATATATATATCTGGTGTATAGCTCAAATCCTTGGCACATTAAAGTGAAATATAGCCACTGCTGTGTTCAGTCCTTTTTATGTGAAGCCAGGTTTTCTGAGCATCACTGGTATCTGATTAATGTTGATTCACCGCAGCGGGAACGTACAGGCGGAGAGGAGACGACATTATTTCCATGAAGGACACCGAAGATACATTAACTAATCATCCAGGTATCCTCATGCCCTTCAGATAATGAGAATCAAACATGAGGCAGTTGATTCTTGATTGTTTTCCAATAGGCTACAACACATAACCCACAACATCATGCATTTATCAGGACGGTTCGAAATGGCAACGGATGCAGAAGAATAATCTGAGATGGAAATTTGCCGGCTGCTGCTGCTCCTCGCTTCTATTTCTGCGTTAAAGCCAGGCTCTGAATATGCAGATTATTGTCGAAGGTTTTGTTGATTTTCTCTCAATTGCGAGATCCATAATGAACCTTTCAAATCGTTAATTTTGGAATGCAAATAGAGTTTACGGGGTCCTTTAACTTTCTAATCAGAGGAACAATTTCTCCTTTTACTCTTCTGCTCCAAATAACAATTAGTAGAGAAAGCAGTCTGCCACTTGTGTTGATAAATTCAACTCCTTCCAAGATCAATACTCCAAGTGCAACATTTGAACTTTTTCACCCAAACAGATAATCTTCTTCTTGGGAATGTTTTTAGGTCAGGAAAACTTAAAGATGTTAGATAAAATAATACACTTTAACTGGAATACATTGTGTGTAAAATGTTAAATGGTGAACAGTTTTGAGAAAACTATTCTTACGAGATCCTTGTGTGAAACCTTACGAGATCCTCACAATGTGCTAACTTCGAGTAAAGATTGTATGATTCACAAGTTTGCCAGATGTTGACGCTGTGCATCGTTTTAGCAAGCAGCATGAACCACACATCTCAGAAAAATGGAGACTTCCCTCCTCTGTACTGGAGGTTTGGAGTATGAGATTTTTACCATCTTCGTATCTCTGGGAAGACACAGACCCACCAATGGATGACAGCAAATCTGTCTCCATACATTTTGCTGGATGATAAATTGTTCCAGAAGTCACTGCGACAAATGATAATACTGTCGTTTTGAGATCATTTGAGTAATATAACGATAATAGCGGCACATTTTCAACAATTAATAAACTCTAAATTCCAATGAACATTCAACACTGGAACTGGGAGACATTTTAAACATCCAAAATAAATAAACAAACAAACAACAAGATGAATAATCAAATCTAAACAAAATTGCCCTTTTAAAAGGCCTAGTTGACACCAATGCACCAGACTGAAGACTTTTACCATCCTGATTTTGGTGGGAAGCGAGAAAAGCGAAAAACAGCAAATCATGCAAAAGCTGTTTTCTTTCCCCGACACCTCAAGCGATCGTCTGACTTTTTTTGTAAAATTTAGTAAATTATTTTGAATTTGGCAAATTTCAGCAATCCGAGTAAAAAAAAAAAAAAAGTGTTGATGGAAACGGTTACTGTTTCACATTACTGACACAAAAGTCTGAAAAACGATGTAAATAAAAAGCATCAAGAAAAACCTGGTTTCAATGCGCAGCCATGGCTTTCTGCATGAAGCTGGCGCGTTCTCCCAGTGATGAATGGAATTTCTCTGTGGGCTTCAGCCTCTGTTCATGGTCCAAAAAAAACACGCCTGGGTTGATTAGCTGAATTAATGAGCTAATCAATTAGCTCATTAATTAATTGTTGTAGGCTGCTCAGGTAACCAACCATCTGCCGACAGACATGCCTCACTGTTAATTAAGTGTTATTTAAAAACTGTGTTGTAATAATAAGAGTGATGGATTGCATACCATTTATTTTTAATGTTTCAAGCCAAAAACAACAACAAAAAAGAATGTTTTACTTCAAACAAAATGTAGATAACACCCACAATGGCCTAAGAAAGTTATGACAAGTATTACAAAAACTATGAATCTGATATGAAAGCAAAGAGCTCGCTGGATTCTGGCACACAACAATAATATAATGACCTATAACCTCCACAGTGACCCGACATAAAAAAAAACTCAAGAAAAACATGATTAGATCAGATCCTCTAAAGACAAGCAGCTGGAGCATTATCATCCTTCATCTCTATCAATGGATGAATCTAAATTAAATGCTTGGTGGCATCCTTTTGTACATTTGAATATTAAAATAATCAACCTTTGAAATTTTGCCCATGTAAAAAGCATGAAATTACCTACAACTTTCAGCTCTTAAAAAGCCAATTATGTGATGTTTGGTTGCCAGAATCCTGTCCTGCACATCTTAAATATAAGACTAGAAGAAAATCTCCTGGCTGAATTGACTTCTCATTTCATCTCATGGTTAAAAGAAAGTCAGACGGTCTGTAAAAAGAAACTGTACTTTCTATGTACTTTGCTGTTTCTTTAGATTTTTCCAGATAACAGCAAAGCTGAACAGAGAAAAGCAAATGGACAAATTTATGTGGTGAAAAATAAGAAATTGGACTTTAACATGGATTTGAACTTGAACTGGAGAGTCGATGGACTTACCATGAAACGTGTGCTTGGAGTTAAAATATGGTGAAAGTATTTATCTGCTTTTGCTCTACAAATGGCTAGTCCTTTTAAATTAACTGAAATTGTTGGGTTATAAATAAGTTTTTTTTTAGTTCCCACAATAAATAAATATACCTATCAGGCCAGACTAAAATAGAAATAATAATAAAAAAAATCCAAATATCCCAAAATTTGTCTGTGATAATATCTTGCTAAAATGATTTCCTTTGAACAAACTGCTCAAAGCAAATGTGCACCCTGTGTGAAGTTGTGGTCGTGTGAAAAATAACGAAGATGAGACGGCGCTCCATATGGAGGGAGCAGAAGTTTTAGCAGCTGTGTTGTGATTTCTCACGACTGCGATAAATCAGAGGCAAATCTTTCCCGCGCGCCACACGTGGTGAGGCAGTTTGCTAACAAACTGCTCTTTCCAGCCAACTAAAAATTCATTCACCCACGTGAAATAATCCGTCAGATGAACACATTTCGCATCCTGCGTGAGCAGCAGCAAGCTGAATGGTGCAGCGGCATTGTGTTTTAAGGGAGACCTGCTCCTTTGATTGATGCAACGACTTGACCTCCTTCCTACAAACATTTGTGACGACGATCAAATGTGAAATCCCTCAGACTGAATGCAGATTTGTCGTTAGAATGGTTCAGTCCTTCAAACAAAAGTAGAAGTGGCTTGATTGCTCCCAGCCAGTGGAGCATGTGGAAACTTTTGCGGACATTTTTAGATTTTTGCAAGTCGTCGATAAATGTAAAAATCTTTACATACGGACGGATAAAGTGGAAAGAAAATTCCTGTTCTGCAAAACATCTGTTGTAGAAAGGGTGTGGGTTTTGAAGCTTCAGACATCACCATCTGGAGCTGGACCCCCTTTTTTTTTCTTTTAAAGATGTTTACATGCACTGAATAAAAAGACATGCATGTCGCTGTTTTTTAATCAGAGTTGAGACCAGATTTCAAACTTTGTTGAAAATTTGAACATTTCCAACCAAATCCCACCGACGACGCCAAAACATGTGCGTCGTGTTTTCACAGCCAGTTCGGATATGATCAACCGTTCCGTTATGCTGCGAGCATATAATTATTTTTCTCACTGGAAGAAATCAATTCTCCATGTGAAGCCTTGCATGGGGAGCAGATCAACGCTTTAACCTCGTCTCGCTCCAGTGGAGCTGTTCAGCAGCCTTCGTTGAACCACTCTGATTGACTTGGACAGCTTCCAGCTCTCAGAGAACACAAGTCAGCTGTGAGTGTGAGGTGAAGCTTTTCATCAACCGGCATGGCAAGAATCAAAATGGTCCGTGACAGACCCGCCTGAAAATCTGCCTCTGTGTCCAGATGTTGTCACGGTTGCTCAGCAGGTACAGCAACATCCAAACAGTCGACTTCTCCACCTCAGGCAAACCTGAGGCAAAACGAGCCCGAGAGCCATCTGTCTTGCTAAACGGGCAGAATTTGATAGAAGCAGTCGCCACACAGTTGCTATGTTGTCATGGTTACTTGCCCATAACAACGGTCTCCTGGGAGTACAACAAGTACTTGAGGAGTCATGTGATGCAAAAAGGAAAAAGGTGAAACGGAGCAGACAAGCAGGCTGGGCTGTGAGATTGTGTTTGTGACAGGTCTGCAGGAGTAGACTGACTTCAGCCCCGACACACACCGGGAATAAATTAACCGGGTCCAAAACAGAGACTACAACAACCCAGAGTAGCTTGGAAAGAAGCAGGGATCATTTGTCTTCACTTCTCTCCAAAGAAAATCAGCTTCAGGTTTTTCTTGGTTGCGCAGCAAACATCACAGACACAGTTGGTATTGATGGGTTTTAAAGTCTGGAGATGAATAAAATATTACATTTTGAATCCAACCTGCAGTTTTTGTGAAATTTTCAAGTAATGCTCACTCATTTATTTAATGATTATACATATTGTGATTAAAAATTCAGTTGTCACACATGCCTGCTTTCTTCTTTCCTCCTCATCTGTGTTTCTACCAATGTGTGATTTTGGGCATCGTTTTTAATCTCCAGTGTGAACATCAATAGCCATAAAACCATCTGGCTGAAAGTGATGTTGGCATGAAAAACGCAAGTTCAAAACACATTGAATACATTTGCCAACAAATATTTCTATCCTTTGTATGGACGATATTGCAATGGTGATATATTCGTAGTAGATTGTGAAACAGAGTGAGCACACACGCACGCTACACTTTTCAGATTACTTTGAAAGAAAAATGTACTGCTCCTCATTATGCCAGTAAACAACCATCCAATTTACTCATTTAATTACAGAGATCACAGTCAGGAGATCCAGCGTGTTTCTCTGAGCAGTTCTACTACCAGCTCTCAAATGAACACGTTTCCCATGAACACGCTGCCTTAGGAAAGACAGCTTACTGTAATCTCATGCTTATTGTTCCCAGCAACATTTCACTCTGAAAACAGCTGCAGAGTAACCACTAGAGACAGAAGCCAAACTGCTTCAGAAGCGAAGGATGATGAGAATAAGAAGAGGAGGAATTCCCAGCCTCTCTGGTCTAAAACTGTATAAAATGTGCAGCTTTTGGGTGAATTTTCAAAGCATTTACCTGATCTCTATCAGGAGCCCTCAGTCAGAAATAAATAGGAAAGAACACCGCAGAAAATAATCCAAGCTCATATATTCTAATGGAAATGATAAGGCGTGCCAAGACAGCTACAATAATTTATTATATGTTGACACAAACTGCTTTCCAGTTTTTGGGTGATGATTGGACACATGAAGTTAAACTCTGCTCCTTGCACACAGTGATTTTGACAAAATTATGAATGTCAAGTCTATTTATATTAATTATGATAATTTTCCTGCTTACGGCTGATGAAAACAGGACATTTGAGACTGGAATGATAAATGTGGGCTTAATGAAAAAGATTATTTCCGAAAAATACTTCTAAAGTGACAAAATATAAAGCTTCATTTCATAACCAAAGGCTGTACGACGTTTTCATGAATAAAGCATTTTGAACTACCTTGTTGCTGAAATGTCCCTTACCAATAAATTTGACTTGGTCTGAGAGGCGTTCAGGGGAACGCATCTTCTAAAATGTTGCACGATGAAACAAATTACTCAATGCAGCAAAGTGACGCCTTTATGAACAATTAAATCAAAGACGGTCTTTGTGGCCTCCCCAGAAACATGACAAATTAAAATGTAGCAATAACATCTGCAGTAAGCCAAGTCTGCTGTTTCACAGCAAGAGGAAGCACTGAATAATTGGATAATGGCTCCATTTGAGCTGAAAAGCTGCAACTGTTCTTGAGCTAAAACCAACAAGAGAACTAAACCTGTTAGAGAGAGACAGGGAAAAGAGTTTTATGATGAGAGCCTATGATTCAGAACTTTCTGCTTATTTGACAGATAACCCATCTATTGGCGGTACGAAGATCTGTCATAGCAAAATGAAAGCAGCCAAAATTTAAAAAAGAAAAATAAAGCTGGGACCTGAGCGCAACCCAAAATGCAAAGCTGGTGATGCATTCACTGTGCAGGAGCCTAAAAGGCTGTTGTTGACATGATCTATGAGTTGTTGGAGCCCCAAGCAGACGGATGATTCTCAATCATCCTGGACAAAGCAGAGTCCAGATGTTGGCATGAAAAGGTGGATGGAGAGGTCTGCCTACGAGCTTCTTAATGGAAAGATGTTCAACAACCTTAGAGAGGAAAGTGACTCGCATAAAACCACGCTGAAATACTCCTGTGACGTTATGATGGAGTTCTACATTTACAACTTAAAATATCTAGGAGGAGCAAAAACAAAACAGATTAGTTAAAAGTGTTTACACATAGAAACAAATGGTCTGCTTCAGTTTATTCTTTCCCTGCTTACTGTATTGATATTTACCGAGATCAATACAGAAAGATTTTATTGCCACTGAATACCCATTAACAAAACCACTGAAACAACATAACAAGCTACATTTAATTTTTTAGTTTCATTTTTTTACAATGCATCTAAAAACCTAATTGTAAAAACTGAAACAATGTTCCCAATCAGACTGTAAATAGCAGGCGGGGGACATTTCAGGAAAATGCAGGCTTTGGAAGAAAACCTGCATTTATTTGATTATTTAATCAAGAAATTAATCAGACAGTTACTCAACTGCTATGTTATTTATTAGTTTCAGCGTTATGTAGCACAGACAACTGACAGGATTCGTTAAGGACAAAGTAGTCGTAATAATTAATTGCTGTTTTGGTTCATCACTTCCTTAAAACCGAATCAGACAGAAGAACAGAGCATGGGCCAGAACCAGCATCAGCAGGTGTGAGCTTCAGGCCGCTGCTCGACTAAAAGACACAGAAACAATGAGAAAGAGCAAAGAGTGGCTCTGGGAGCAGCCCAGACCATCAGTATGCAGGAATTGATTTTCCTGGAAGAATCCAAAGAAACGGAGTTCAGTGATCAGAAGCTGTTGCATTGAAAGAGGAGTGGCATGACCTTGAGGAGGTTATGGATGAAACCAGGCAGTTGGGCGACGCAACGAATAGGAGAAATGTCACTTTAAAGACATTTACTAATGTTTACTGATCATTGAGAATTTAAATGAGTGTCATAATTAAGTTATCCATGATGACTCGTTAAATTACTTTTTGTGGTAAAAGTGCCTCAAGAGGACAGAATCGTTGCTGGTTACATAAATTAAACTGTTGAATTTCAACTCTATCTAAAAAGATCTATTTTTTTAAAAAAAGAAAAGTTTATGGAAATAAGGGGCAGATAAAATTAGACACACATATTTACATGCAGGCCTCAGAGGTGTTAGTAAAAATAAAACTTCTTCCAGTATGGAAACGGATGAAACTCATCAACGATTCTGACCGAGGTCTCGCTGGGGAAGATGGAAAACAATGGGGGGGGTGAGGGCGGTGCTTGAAGTTTGATTTCTGGTGCGTCGTTTATTTCTGTCGGGATAAATAGAAACAGCACAGAAGGTTTCTCAAGTCCACCCTCTTTTCCAGAAAAACTTTCCCTCTGCTTCTAGGTTTCTGACACCTTTACCTCTTTATCGCAAAGGTCACCAGAGCACATCCCTGACGGTGCTGAAAAGAGCTGCTTTTTAACTCCGAGTCCTGCATTAACTGCATATATTAACTAAAAAGCTGTACTTTACTACACTTCAGTGCCTGATGGGCAGAAAGACCGGAATAAATTTCCAAAAGATGAGAAAAGTAGCTCTTTATTTCCCTCTAGATAAAACATTGTACTTTTGAAATTTACATGATATTTAAATAGATTTCTTTTTTTTTTTTTTTTTTTTTTGATACCACAGCATGTTGATGGATTTGGAAACAGAGTTTCATTTAACCTGGACTGCCCTCTCACACCTAGTTTTAAATTAATATTAAATTAATATTAATGCAGAGACTCCATTAAAAAAATCTGAGTTAATTGCAGGGTGTGTAATTAATTAACCACAATTTAAAGACTATATATTGACAAAATAAGAACATTTCCAATTCCAAAAAGTCTTTTCTGTTGCTACATTATTGAAGTATTATTAATGTAAAAATTTGAAAAACAAATCAACTTTGGGAGAAACAGACACTGGTTGATATCACAGTCATTTACTTGAATGGTTCCTGTTGCATTTCAGTTGTTCTATATTTTTACTTATTGCCTTTGATACAAAGAAACTATATTATGACCCTGCAATGATCTGGAAACACACAAGACGTCTCAGGAAAGATTTAGAGTAGTAGTAATGGAAGGACTATTCCTGTGCTAAGCCTTGTGAGATTTTAAAGTCGAAACAAAGTAGCTTTAAAAACCGCATTCAATCCGTCACATGTTAGAGAAAAAGGCCTTACAAAACACTCCACACACTATAATTACTTTGTCCACATGTATGAATGTGGGCCTGACAAGAATTAGAAGGCTCTTTGAATGAAGCAGCTCTGGCAGTGCTTTCCTTGAACATTCAGTCTGCTGGTAATGAATGTAACCGGCCGCAAAGTGATGGAAACTTGAAAGGTTTTGGGCGAATAAAACGCCAACGTCTCCATTGTTGGCTGACGATGAGCACTAGTGTCGTGGATGAAATATGAAAACATCTCATGAGAGGTTACAGATGCACTGCAGCGTGACGTCACTGGCTCTCGATCCCGCCACTGCCCCCCCTAGCTCCCCTCAGCCTTTGCTGGATGACAAAACAAGCTGCTAACTGACGATGACAGCCGCCGGTTTTGGCTGCCAAGTTCTCAACCCAATGCGTTAAATCTTAAACGTGCGTCCGATATGTAAAAGAAAAAGTGACGCGGCGCTTTGCTACTAATTGTCAGCGCTATGATAACTAGATAAGCAGATCAGAAAAAGGTTTCAATTAAAAAATAATTAGTGAGGAAGAAGGAAGTAGGTCAGTTTTGCTGGCTTGACTTTGACAACCTTAACATGTGAAGTGCTGCAGAATTTGGCATTTCAATTCAGATAAAACTGAAAAAGGCGACCCACACACCAACTCCCTGGCAGGTCATCAATACAGCAGGTGTTTAAATTAGATGGTAGCAATCTAGCTACCACTTATTAATAATTGTAAGATAAACATCAGACCTGAAAGCATAAAACTGTAGCAAGCTGAATGTTCTGTTCTTTGTTTTCTGACACACCGTCCCCTACTGCTGCACCCTTTCGTTAGAAAGAAACCTTTGACCTTTCCTCTTTGCATAATATCTTCCATTGGGTTGTTATGCAGTGACCTGCCTTTAGGCCGCAGCTTTAAAACCTTCCATGTTTTTGCTAGTCAACAGGAAATCTCAGTCAGGACTAACTGTTCTGCCCTGACAAAGCATTTCTTGTCTCCGGTACCCGAGGGTCACTGTGTGCGATAGCAAACTCCCGTTTTTGTTCAGCTGAACTCGTCAGCCATAGAGTACTGGTACGCAGCCGTAGCAACGGAGGCTGACTGGGTTGCAGCAAGTGAGTGGGAGCGTAGCAACTCCAGGCTGGGAAAAAACAAACAAACCAAGAATCACAGAAGTTTCAAATTCTGCAGATAAAAAAGGATATATTTAAAGGAGCTTGGATCTAAAATAGGAAGCGATCAATAGTGTGAACAGAAACACGAAATTACACTTGGGTAATCAAGTCTCCCTGACATACTGAGACAAAACAATGATCTACTGAAATACTGCTATGAGATGACTTTAATAGAGATGCTTACTTTAGTTGTGATGAACTAAACTAGTGTGTATACATGTCAATTATTCCATATCCTGAAGCAGTCTGCTGCGCTGCTGAATCCCACCTCTCAGTTCTGTGTTTATTGACCTGGTTTGAGCATTTTTCTGCTCTGTTGTTCCCCTATAAGCAGTTACGCTTGACAGCATCAGTGCATCGGGGCTCAGAAGCCTCCTGGGTGCCGGTGGTGGCGTTGGGGTGAGTTTCTCTAAAGCGGGCATCCTGCTTCAGGGAGCAGCAAGGCAGTGAAAGACAGAGACCGGTCACCTCTCCTAGTCCTCAGCAGCCACAATTAATGGGCGATTGGTTTTTTTATTGCCATTGGGACACCTCTCTGTAATTGTCCCTCAAGGCACTGTAGCCAGTACTTTGGTTTACCACGAGCAGTAAAGCAAACAACAATCCATTCACCCATCAAAACAGGTCTTTTTAAACTATTGTTGATAGGTTTGCTTTATTCAGGTCAAACGTGTTTTTGGATGTGGAAAATATCTGGTTCGATTAACTACTAATGATGTTAGAAAATGTTCAGACTTTGACTTATTCTAGATTTAAGGGTCGGTTCCTTCCTAAAGGAAGGTAATTATTGTGGAAAATGGTTCTGATCATATCATTATAATGTTCATCTGCGACACCTTAGAGGAAAGGGAATCTCAGTCATTATACAGTTGAAATATTTAACACACGGAGGGATTCGTGAAGCAGGAGTCATATGTTTTGATGTTCATATTCTGTCTTGTTCAAGTTCTTATTTTTCAAGTGACGGCCATGTTATTCTGCAGCTACAGAAAAAAATGGAAAATCAGATCAATCCCAGCTTTTATTTTTATATTTAAAGAGGCGGTATTGTAGTGCCACTTTGTAAAATAATCAACTAACTGCTAATTTTGTTTGTTATAAAAGGGCTATGTATATCAAATATGGTTTAAAGAGAAACTTCACTTCCTAATTTAATACCTTGCAATCGAGCCTCTGACTCTTTAAAAACTCCTCCTCTTCCTGAAACTCCGCTTTCAGAAAGTCACCACAACGTCCCTCTTCTATTAACCCTTTAACAATGTCTAAAGATGTGCAAACACTAGGTGTTTTCCAATTGCTTCTACTCGTCTAAAGAAGTTGAGTGGGGGAGTCGCTTTGAAACTGCAAAGGCAGAGCCGCGTCTAGCCACGCGTTTAGCAGAGCTGAATGGTTCGCACAGAAAGTTAAAGGATTTCTCAAAACATGCATGGAAGAATCAAAGCAGCAATGCAGGGATATTTTTGATGAGGGGATGACGTTCAAAGAAAAAAAACTGAACTTGCAATGTGTGACAGAAAACTACTGTAGCACGTCACGCCACCTCCACAGTGCAACACGGAGGTAGAAGCATCATACTGTGGGAATGCATCAACGGGGAAGTTAGTCGGAGTCAAATGAGGCGTACCCTGAAATCGATACCGACGGTGGAGATGAAGCTGCCAGCTAAAAAGGCTCCGTCTTTAAAGCGGACCAGCAGACAGGTCTTTCCCACGCCTGAATCCCCCACCAGCATCACCTAGAGCAGAAAAAACACAGCATATGGTTATCCGCCTAATGAAATTTTATTCATTCTCAGTGATTAGACGCAACATTTAAAACAGTTAGCAGTTTCAAATGTGTGGCTTTGGTGCAGAGACTCTGTCTGTTGCAGAGTTATAATCAGATTGGATTGACATTTCTTCAGAGCATTAAGTCTTCCATTTGCATTTTACCATTCTAATTACCGCCGCATTCTCCATCGGTGGTCCGTCATGATTATCCATCGCTTAGTCTATTAAGTGTTTGATATTTAAATCTCTTAAGCTCTGCTCAGATATTGGATCAGTCGATAAAGTTGCCAGATCTCACTTTTCCACGTGTCATACGACTGACATTTTGGATTTTTAAAAGAAAGTTTAAACAAGTTTCTCTTGGTGTAAAAAAACAAAACAAAACAAAACAAAACAAAACACCAAAAGAAACACTCTGCCTATTAAAACAGTAATTTTGGCATGGATTACAAAAATATGTTTACCTAATAGGCAACTCAACAGCTTTAGTCATAAAAAGGAAACAGACTGTGGCTTTGCGTGAAACATTTCCATAAATGTTTGAATGGAAGCTCTATAGACTCCAATATAAACTCAAAAAACCTAAATATAAACAGAGCACTCGTATGTTCCGCATGCCTCTGCATCGCACTGGAAAGCTACTGTGAACTGCTGAAGTAACAGCATGCATTTAACGGTAATTACATCACTTTATGCACGGCTCGGTCTAAAGCATGTCCAGACTCCAGACCGAGTGCAGGAGAGCATTAGCATTAGCATAAAACTGGCCCTCGAGTCATAACCGTTTACAATTATTTTTTGCATAGTGTCTACTAAAAGTACCCTCATGCTTGAAAATGTCCACATTTTGTCAAGATGTCATCCCACAAACTTTGATATCATTAACCTTGGATTTCAACACAAAGTAGTTTATAAATATGTAGTGGAAGGGAAATGACATGTGGTGTGAAACTTTTGCAAACAAAATTCTCAAACTGTTGCATTTCCATTCAGCTTTTCTTAGACTTTGTCGGCCTATGAAGTGATTTATGTAGAGCCACAGAGTAATATAAGCCTGGTGGGCCACCGGGTTTTCTGGAGGAAACCCACATCAGTCGCCATTATTAATCTTTATGCCTTTAGAGTTTGTGGTTGCATCATGGCAAAACAGAACAAAACAAAAATCGAGAGGCAAAAAACTTCCCTAGCAAGGCACTGTGACGATAACGTTCATCCATACATGGTGCCAGCATGTCCAAAAAATAAAAAGGAATCCAAGTTTTTCGGGAATTGCACATAATTCATCACCAGCCTTTGATTTGGCTTTCCATTAGTGCAGTGGCGTGCAATCAGGGGAGGCAGGTGAGTCACCATGACAAGTCAAATGCCAACAATGACAAGAGAATAATCAATATGCCCACTTGACTGTCCTAGAAATTTGTTTCCTGAAGGATTTGCACATTTTTGCGGTCATTTTTTTTGCTGATTTTGCTCGTCCAGACATTCGGGAGCAGGGCGAAGCGAGGCAATGGTGTGCCTTACCTCACCTCTTGTGGCTCTGTGTCACACACGCCCATTGCCATTTCTCTATATGTTATATCTCTATATGTTACACATTTAATCCACTCCTGAATGAATATGAGTGACAAGTCTTTTTTTGAAATATGTGTATGATTAGATTGATTTTTGTAAAGTGCTCTCAGCTGATGTGTTGTAAATTGGTGCCATATGAATAAGCTGAATTGATCTTCTGATTGGCCACAAATACATAGTGAAAAATGTGCGTGGTGAAGAAAGTGCTGTGCCCCGTCAGTGCTGATAGGGGGCAGCACTGAGCTCCAGCGGCACAATGTTTTTTTGTGAAATAAGTAGAAAATACTGCTACCTGCAGATAGTTGTCACTTAAACCCAACATATTAAATTCATAATCTCACAATTACGCAATAGCGTAAAAAAAAAAAAAGTTGACCATTTTATTTTTCTTGCTATTATTTTGAACACATTGCTAAATGTCTCAATTCAAGCCAAAGTTGAAATATAAAATCCAGTCATGAACCTCACTCACTGCATTAAAATATTGCGCATATATATATATATATATATATATATATATATATATATATATATGCTTTAATGATGATAACTTAACTTCAAAGATATGACTATGTGGAGGCGCAATAAACATATTTTATCAGCAGGACTCCTGCTCCAGCAAAAGCCTCCTCCTGCTCTGCAATTAATTGATCTCATTAATTATAGAAACCTGTCTCCATCCTCTCCTCCGGGTTTACAGCACTGGACTGTGGCGCAATAGACAAAAGACTAAACTCTATGGACAACCCCGAATCCAAAAAGAAATAACACTGACCGTTTAAATTACGTTCTGGGGACGAGAAAACAACGAGGAAAGCGTCGAAAATGCAACTTGTTTTTTTGTTCCATTTTCAAAACTCTTCGTACGTCACTTTCGTGTACGACACGCGCGCTCCTATATGTCACCGAAATATTGCGAAGGTTTCAAGTGACAGAAAATCTCACTTTGGCACTTTGGTACACTTTTCTTTTTTCTTTTTTTTCTTAGGAATAAGAAGCGTCACAGGGTTAAAGCAGCCCGCGCGAAGCCGAATTAGTGGACGTTTGCAGCTGGGAAAACTTGCACATGCTCTCCCTGACCTGACGGGTTCGCCGGCTGCGCGAGCGTTTGCGGCACGCGCTCCGAACGCCAGCCCAGCTCACCTTGAAGGCGACGTCATAAAACTCGCCGCTGTTGCTGATGGACGGTCTGCTCGGGTAGACCAGAGCCGAGGACGGCGCGCCGGCTGCGGCCAGACCCTTCGCCGTCCGCCCGCTGCTCGGAGACGCCTTTGGGCTCTTGGAGGTCCCTCTGCCCTTCGCTGCCTTCTTCCTGGACATGGCTCCGGGTTGAACTTTTGACGCCGCTCGAGGAGTGAGGAAAGCGCGTGAAGTTTCGGGTTGGTTAGAGAGGAGGACGCTTCACTCCGCGTTAAGTTGTTGCTGCTGCTGCTGCTGCGCGGTTGAGGGAAGAGAAGCTCACCTGTGCGTCAGAATCATGGCCGCTGGATGCGAGGAAGCTGAGGACTGTTTACGCTCGCGCTGTCTCGCAAAGCTAATACAGCGCATTAACGCTACACAGAGCCAATTAATATGCTTTGGCTTTTTAAGAAAACCGACGAATGCAGCTCGTTTTAAGTGAAAGGTTGAGCTACGGTTACAAGGTCAAGGTAGAAAGTCGGTCATTAAGCCACTGACGAAGTGTATCCTGTGCAATGGTAAGTTGAGTGGAAGAAAACAATTGGTAGTTGGTCCTGTCTAGTGAATACAAACAATGACTTCAACCTTTTCGAATAAATTAGGTATTTATCAATAATTGATTTCAATACACCATACAGTGTTTGCTTTGAGCAACTAAATTTCAACAAAAAAAATATAAAAGGGATTGAGATATGAAGAAAAAAGAAATCCCTGACATTCTGCACACCTTTCCGATTGCAGGCATTCATTTTTTAAGATGATAATGAACCTAACGGTTCGTCGAACTCTCCATCCGGACTGACTGAGCTTGAGTTTTTTAGCGGAGTGGGTAAAGGTTTTAGTTTCTGTACGTGCAGGAATACCCCCAAAAGACCTCCACTGCTATTGAATATGTGGCTGCAACGTGACAAAACGTGAAGTACGGCATATGCCACCGAGTTTTAGTCAGTGGCTTGCATCATTTAGAAACCCATTAATGCATGCTCCAGATGCCATTTTTGTCACCATGAGCACAAAGGATGTGCTGTCCACAGCATGGCAGACTCATTCTTATAGTGTGTTTGTATTATTGCTACTTTGATGCAAAATTTGCATAACATCAATTTCTTTCAAAACTTTCGATGCAGTTTGATGTTTATTCTTGAGGACAGAGTTTCCTAGTGGGACCCTTTTGTGTAATCTTTCCTTTTGCTTTATCAACCCAACTGGAAATATCTCAAAACTAAATTGGTGGACGGTGAGAAATGTCTGCGACACACTACACAGTCGGTGGGGGCCTGGAATAGATAGTGGTGTGACAGAGTGTGCAAGCTGCAAGCAAAGCATCAAAGTCGCCATAAAGGGGAAAACCTGACAGAAAGGCTACAAGGAAATTGATTTGCAGTCTGGAGGCAGGGATCGCAGCGAGCAAGCATGCAGATCCGTTTGGGGGGGGGAGGGGGCTATTAAAAACACCCTTGTCGTGCGACTGATGTATCAAAACCAATGAGCTTCAAAATACGAGGTGGAGCACAGACGCCCATCCGTGACTGCAGCTGCAAGAAAGATGGACTTCCAAGCAAACGGGCGGCCCGTTTGCTTGGTCTGAATACATTTTTCTCACTTGACTCTTTTATAGTAAGAAAAATGTGTTCTTGTATTCATAGCGGTAGCTCAAATAACATTTAAAAGAAAAACACACAGTTGTATCCCCTAAAATGTGTTGATTTATACTTGAAGTTGATCAGAACGCGTCAACTCTAACTAGTGGACCGTAACTATCTTCTGGGCATCAACCATTAGACGCCACCTGCATGCTAATTAGTTATGCACATTAAGCCTTTCGCGACCTACCATCACAAACGTAAACATGTGGAGCTTGATAATCTTTTCTTAAACCGTGTGCTTCGGGAAAACTAAGATCAAAAACGTTCCAAGTGGGTTCAGGGTGAATCAAAAGTTATCACCACAGATATGGATCTGCTGCATATGAAAAGGAACCTATTGGAAGCAATATGTCGCATAAGTCAAAGTAATCCCCAAATTGGGTATTCAAATTATGCATTGCGGCATCCAAAGGTGTACCCCATCCTCCACTCAATGACTGTTGGGGACGGCCACCAGCTCTGAAGTGACCCAATGAGTATGGACAATGGATGGATGTATTCAGATGAATAGTTCCAACTTAATTGAGAATCTGTTAGACAACAAGACACTTTTTTGTTTATCCATCCATCCATTTTCTGAACACCCTTATCCCTAACGGGGTCGGGAGTTGCTGGTGCCTATCTCCAGCTGCGTTCCGGGCGAGAGGCGGGGTTCACCCTGGACAGGTCGCCAGTCTGTCGCAGGGCAACATAGAGACAAACAGGACAAACAACCATCCACACACACACCTAAGGAGAATTTAGAGAGACCAATTAACCCAACAGTCATGTTTTTGGACTGTGGGAGGAAGCCGGAGAACCCGGAGAGAACCCACGCACGCACAGGGAGAACATGCAAACTTCATGCAGAAAGACCCCGGGCCGGGAATCGAACCCAGGACCTTCTTGCTGCAAGGCAACAGTGCTACCCACTGCGCCACTGTGCAGCCACTTTTTTGTTTATATAGTTCCAAATAAATTCAGGGATAAATTAAGAGGGTAAGTATGGTGGAAGACGTAAGCCATGTTTCTCTTCAAAATGTCCTGAGAACCCTGTTCGACTGCATGGCACTCTTTGATATTTCAGGACATTTAAAATGAAAGTCTGATGCCTGCTGACTGGTCATCTGGAGTTTTAGCAGAAACATTTGGAGACAGAAAGTATTCACCGGGAACAAAACACAGCTTTATATCGGTTCACAGATCGACATCCTATAGAAAAACCTGAGGTCCTAAGAGAAGAGCGTTTAAGATCTGCATGTTCGATCCTTGTGAAATGTTCAAGGTGAATATAAAGTGCCATCTCACTGGAAAAAAAGTTTAGAAATGGCTCAAATGGACAGCAGAAAACCAGGGCATTCATGACAGTAAAGAAAAGTCTGCTCCTATGTCAATAATGTTTTAATTTAAGCAGTGCAGTTTTTTTTGCTGTTGCACATAATGCTCTACAGCAGTGTTTGAGGAATTACAATGGTTGCTTGTTCACGTAACCAAGGTCTCTTTCCTTTTGCTAAAACAGTTTGGATCCTCAGCTGACACTGGGAAATAAATTGCACTGGACATTGTTGTGGAAAATATGCCACGCAGTGAAAGGCTTTTCATTCTCTGGGGAATTTATTCAACATGCTGGAACACCTTTACCACAAAGACACATTTATCTGTTATCTGGACAGACATTATTTGTTAAGCTAAGGGTGAAGTCAACTTTCCAGAAATCACATTCTTTGCATTCACCATAAAATAAAAAAATAAACAAATCTCTATAAATAAACAATAAATGATTTTGCAAGGAAGGAAAGGGGATCCAAAGGAAGGAAGAAAAAAAGAGCCATTAATGGAGGGAAGATGAGAAATAATGTAAGGGGAAGAACAAAGATACAAGGGTAGAAGAAAGGTGGGAAAAAAGGGGGATAGGAATGCAATGAGAAAAGGATACAAAGAAGGAAAAAGGAAGGAAGTAAGGATATGAGGGTATGAGGGGTTACATAGAAGAAATAAGGCATTGCACAAGGGGAAGGAGGTGGCACAAGGAAGGAAGACAAGGGAGAAAGGAAGAACAGTGGTAGGACGCAATGAAGGAAGGGAAAGATACAAGGCAAGTACAGAAATATATGTTGTTGCCTTCCTTTTTAGAAGGTAAAACGAAAGGCAACAAAGAGTTAAGAAGGACCAAAATAAGGGAGGGTGGACAAGAAATGAAGAGGATTCAATGAAGTCCTTTATTTTTTTCAAATTAACCCTCAGTGAAACAATTCCTCAGCATGAAGCTCCCCTTTACATCTCCATCTCGTTCATTTTCTCATCCAGGTTAAATAGTCCAAAATTTGGTTTCTCTGTGAATTTTTTCTCCAGAAGGCATCTGGCTTTTCCATGTGTGAAGAAAGACGTTCTTCCCTGTGTTCAATGAGAATGGTTGTCCAACATCTTCCAGTTTATGGCAGGCTTGATGCTTGGTTGTACTTGAGCTGTTCCTGAACACATATTTTTATCTGTATAGGTTCAGCTGGGGTTAGATAAGACTGGGTGTTTGGAGTAACGGCACCATCTGCTGGTCTTTCTTTGATATTGCGCTGTCCTGTGGCTTTTTAGTTTCTTCTCCACGTCTCTGGATTAATGGTGGGTGACTCAAACTTTTTAAACATTTTAAGGATTTCATATGTAAATTGTCACAATTTATGTAAATAATGAACAATTATAGTGTTTATGTTTCTTCTTTAAAACTCAAGTTTTTCCTGCTGCAAGTTCTGGACCAACTATTGATTTATAATGACCCATTCTTGTCATCAGAGTTCAGAGTTGATCAGGTTTGTTGGACACTTTTGGTTAACCTGCTACTGACAACACATTCTCAGAATTGTTATGATCTGGGAAGGCTCTTAGAAACATAGTTTTCACATTTTGTTGTGTGAAATGGTGCTACACCATGCTGGAAAATACTCTTTGGAAGGCATTTAGAGCTCACTCTTTATTAATGGAAGTGCTTGAGAAGAAGAAAAAGTAAATCTCCAAGGAAGATGAATAATTTCTCAGCTGTTCCATATTAATAAAAGTATGTTTCATCAGAGAAAATAAGTTTGCCCATCTGCTTTCTTTCAACACTGTTTTGTCCAAATGAATTCAAAATAGGTTTTTCAGTCTATGAAATATTTCTCCTCTGAATTTCAAATTTATATATATATATATATATATATGTATATATTTTTTAAAGGCCTTTGTTTGAAAGTAGTCTGACAGGAAAGTGGGTAATAAGAGAGGGGGAAGACATGCGGCACATATCGCCAGGTCAGGAATCAAACCTACGACCACCGCCACAACGAATAAGACCTCAATATGTGGGTCATGCATTGCCCCTGCGCCACCACAGCACCCCATTTGATTTTTTGAAAAGAAAAATATTTAGATTTGAAAATGTCTTGACAAAGAAGACCTTACTTAGTGTTTCTTTGCTATTTAAACAAGTGCTCCAGTGAAAGTGAGCTTGTTTTGACACCGTATTTCGGTCCCAGACAGCATGCTAATGTGGCTCGACTCTCAAAATCCGGCTAAGCTAAAGCTAGTTTAAAATAAAAAAAAATGCAGGAAGCCACAGAGACTTGGTGAGAAAATGATACAAGTTAACCGAAGTTGTCATGGTGGCGGTTTTCATTTTTTTACATTTTCAACCGGTTAGTACGTTTACTTTCAGGTGTCCTCAGCATGTTTTCAGAGCTTATTCGTTTGAAACTGAGAGCTTCAAAATCTTCACATTGATTGGGAATGGTTGTACTGATGTTCAAAGTGAGGAGACGTTTTATCAAGCGGATCTTGAGAAACCTGATGTCGTCTGCATAAAGTGTAACCTTGGATCCAAACTGCTTTGAAATGACTTCAGCTCCTGCTTGGTGGGATGTGTGGGTGAGGCCAGTTCCTGGACTGGAAGTAGCCTCTGAGTCCTTCCAGGTCTACAGCAGGAAAGTAAGCTCCGATGCGTTTTCTCAGCCACCATTTGCCCTGTGCTGCGCTGGCGCTGCCCGGCTGAGAGAATTTGTACCTGAAGTGTTCTCCTCGAACCCATCTGACAAAGTAGAAGCATAGAACGGTCACCGATGTAGTCATGTTTTTGAGTCCTGCTGTGGAGCAAACAGGTGAAATTCAATTTTCCCAAAAATTGTTGGCAATATGATAATACCTGCTGGAGTTATCATATTTTAGAGTGTTTTATTCACGTCTAGAATTTTGCTATTGCAATTTTTCTGTTATCTGAGTTCTGATTTGTCCTTTGTAATGACTTTTGATCATGTTTGTGGTTGAAGAATTGCTTGTATGGACAATTATTCCCTCTGGTTTTGGATGATGGACAGCTGGAAGGAGTTTGCTCTCACTCTTTCGCCTTCAGATAGCTCTGTTGTGCAACCACGTCACCAAGTGCTGTTTTTTGTTTTTATAACTGGAACCAGCTGATTAGAATCTCAAAAGCTCAAATAACAGCTGAACTTTGACCCCACATCAAAGATAAAGATTTTAAGAGGAGCCCAACATTTAAATTCCTTTTGGGAATTTAAATGTTAATTGGGAACATTTAAATTCCTTTTGGGAATTTAAATGTTCCCAATTAAATGTGTTATTTTCCTTCCACTTTAAAACAATGCTACTTTCTGCAGGTAAACCACATAAAATCCAAATAAAACACACAACAGTGTGTGAATGTTACGTGAATAACTAGAAAACAGTTCAAGGGGTAATCAATATGACAATAAGCTATCCTATATTATACTGTTAACTCCTTTCCCAAAGAAAACAGCTGTAACTACGTCTCAAAAATGCAGAACGCAAAATAGTTTAAGATATCTTAATACATTTGAAATAAACTGGGGAGGGCAGTTTAACTCTCACACCTTGTAAAGATTTGCCTTTTGTTAGGATAAAGACATAAATTTCCAGGGTTTTTATTATAACTACATTTTTTTTTTTTTTGTTCCACCAGGGGGAGCCCTAAGACAAAAAGTGTTCTGTTCAGCTGAGGTAGTTTTGATATACAAGTGAATTTTGGGAGCGAAGCTGGTGATGCTCATGTGTGTGTTTACCTGGGGGGGTCTCTGTCTTGGAAGGGGTTGTGGTCGAGCAGCGAGAGGACGGTGCTGTCGTTGGCCAGCAGGCGTCCCGCCACGTGGATGACCCACTCGCTCTGCTCATAGGTCTGCGCAAACACAATGTCACTACAGACTCAGCACAGAAAAACAACTAATACTGAAAGGTAGAAGTTGTAAATGCACCTGGAAGGCAGCGAACCACATGAGCCAGTCCAGGCGGTAGTGGTAGGGCGATATGAGGCAGGGCCGTCGGTACACGTCTCCCGGCTTACACCTGAACTGGTACTCCTCCCAAACCGCCTCAGGGTCTTTGGGATCTGGGCTCAGAGTTCCCTGGACGATCACCTCAGTCCGTTCTTTGGTGATGCTTCCCAGAGGACAGAGAAATGAAAAGATTAAAGGAGAAAACGATGGGTTTTTCTTTAACGGAGCATACTTTAACGGCACCAATTTACATGAAAGGAAGTTGCCTTTGATTTATAACTGGATCATTGATCGATATATTTGATGAATATTTGCTTGATAATGGCATTTCACAAACTAATGTTTATTCCTTGTTTCATGATTGGTGACTGTATGATATTTCTACGGTATAATGAACTTTGAACTGCCTTGTTGCTAAAATGTTCTGCACAAATAAACTTGGCCTGTCTTCAAGTTAGAGTGTTCAAGATTGGTCATGTAATGAAATCCTCCAAACTGTACCTTCCAAAAGCCCCGTAGGTGTTGACGATGCGCAACGGGTCAAAGGAAGTGTTCATCACCTGCCGCGGACTCAACAGGTTCATCACCACCGGCACGCTCAGGACACCAATGAGAACACCCAAAGAAATGTTCAACACCCGCCGTATCAACATGCCTAACACACACGCACGCACGCACACGCACACGCACACGCACACACATACACACACACACGCACATGCACACACGCACACGCACACACACACAGCAACAGGATGAATCAATAGCATCTCAAGGGTGTCTTGTGGGATTTGTGGGAATGAATCCCACAATGGAAAACAGCCACATTTATCATTGCTGGTCTGAATCTTGACAGCCTGGCAGGATGTTAGAGACACAAAGCAGTAGTCAAATTTATGTTGGTTCTTTCCAACTCCTGCATGTTCAACTACTCTGTATAATCCATCAAAACTGTTTTTATTCCTAGAAAATCTCACTTTGGTTCTGTTTGAATTATTAAAGCAAGTTCCCACCTAAACCCATAGGCTTATTTGAAACTCAGTAAAGTAAAAGTAGTAAATCTACAATAAGTCTAGTTATAGAAGAGTGGGGTTTTCTTACATTCATGACAGCCGGTTCTATAAGAAAATCCTTCAAATTTAAATAATTTTCCATAGTGTTGATCCCTTTTACTTAATTGTACTGTATTTTACTGTAGCACACTGCCTTTTCTGACAACTATTGGATTTTATACAAAACAATAATTAAAAAAAAGAAGTGTAAAGACACCTTTTGTGGGTTTGGGGCCTTGTCCGGTCACCTCCTTCTTCTGGATTTCCAGCGCCGCTTCCTTAGCCCTGGAGCCACAGCGAAACAGAAAGCTTAGAGATGCGTCGTCGAAGCAGGCCAAACTAGGAACAATGGTCAGCCAGTTGAGGAAACTCAAGTTCCCGCTGATGATCAAGACCACCTGCAGGCCAGGAAGGAGTGATGGAGGAAACAAAAGCCACAGAACAGAGTGGGTACAATGTACGCTTAAAAAATAAACAAATTTAAAAAAATCACAGGAAAAAAAAAAAGCTGATTGTGTTTGCTAGTCTCCCACAGAGCTACCTGAAAGAGAATCTGGATGGCTCCGTTCACCATGCACAGCCGGCGGCCCAGGAAGGTGAAGAAGGGAGCGATGAGCTCAATGAAGTGGTTGGACAGTGTCTCGAAGCGGTGGAACCACCATGGAGAGCGGTGCATGTAGTAGGACATGGGGTTTGGCACTGGCTGGGTCTGGAGACACATTTCAATTCAATTCAATTCAATACACTTAGGCTCAATCTATTTCATCTCAAGAGTGAAATTAAATGTTGTGACTGTCACTGTATGACGGTCTCATGTCTCAAGCAAACAATAGGAAGTCCCTTTATTGTATCCTCCAACTATCTGTCACAAGACAAGTTGGGGAAGAAAATATTGGCCTTTTTTTAAAAATCTCGGGCTTACTCACCGGCTTACTAGGAATAAACGCACAGACTAATGTTTGAGATTAGTCCTAATTGTGCTAAATGCTAATGAAAGGCGCTAAAGATTGATCATTTTAACTTCAAGAACAGAGGAATTCTATTTTGCTGCTCACGCAGTGTGATGTCACCTCTGGTCCGAATGTGAATAAACTATGATCATTCACAGAAAAATTGCTTAGGACTCCATTATAACAATGTTAAGCTACAATCTGGTCTTGTAAAGGACCAAAGGAGAGAACCTAATTTATGTAATCCAAAGATATTTAGAGATATTTATGAGGCAAGCACACATGTCTCGCGATTTACTTAGCTAATTATTAGAATAAAAAAAAACAAATAAATATTAGTAGGTCAGAACTCTACAAAGATCGCTCATGGTGAATCAGTGCATGACCAATAGAAAGTTTATAGCCAACATGTTGAATTTGTGAGGAGTACTGACGCTAGGGATGGAAGTTTTCACTGCTTTGCTTTGGCGCTCATCAAAGAATGAGTCAGGGGAGTCATTTCTGCAACACACCTCGAGGAGAACTTTTCCAAGACTAAATAAAGATGGAACCTTATTTAAATGAAGGCGGCCACACCTTCACCCAGGCAAACACTCGGAGGTTTCTCAGTGTTCGTCCTGCAAAATGTGCTTTGGCTGAACAGGCAAACAGACGCGGGATAGGTCAGGAAAAATAAATATAGCACAAATATAGGTGGAAAGGAAAAAAAAATTATGCAGCTGTCAAACAGATCAATACTTTAATTGTATTTCTGAATAAAACACAAGGAAAATTTAGATTATTTAACAGGTGGGGGATCTAAATCTCCATATGGTGCATTAATGACAACCCACCCTGTATGAACAAAGTACTAACTGTCCCGCAATACATCACCACGGTAACCCCTGAGAGTCGGGACAGGAGAAAATCTGCAGTCCCACTGCAGGTCTGAAAGGGAGCAGTGTGTCAAAGGGGTTAATGTGGCGTCAACTGGCGCCATGGCCTTCCGGTCTTAGAATGCGTGTGTGTGTGTGAGAGTGTGTGTGTGTAAATCAACATTAGCACTGTCGAAAGCTGGAGTTGGTCCAGGAAAACTGACCCAGCAAGGCATAAAATCCACAAAGCAACGAGACCGTTCTAAACGTTTTATGCTACGTGACAGATATAAAAGATCCATTCTGTTTCACTCAGAAGGAACCAGAGAAGCTGTCTGTCATGTGCTTCGAATACAATTTTAAGTTTTAGAAATCTTCACTCATCCATTGACTTCTGGCCTAAAAAATGTGCAATCCCCAGAGAGTTGAATTGCAAAACATTATAGTACATCAAGACTTGCAGAAAAACAAGCGCGGGTGTTTTAACTGAGATACATTTAATCTAATTAATATGTTCAATAAAGCAACAATCTTTCATAATGATACATGTGATATTGTGACTTTGGCCTTGTGTGTATTTTCTCCAGTCATGTGTTTGATCATTACAGAAGGCCCTTCCTCCATCTGAGACCTCATCATTCAGACTGGTGTGGGCCAGAACATGGCTGAGCAGAAATGTGAGCAGCCTGGGTGTGACTAAAGCCCAGGAAACAATTTTATATCTTTTAATTCACTTTATAATATATTTTAAACACAAAATTAAACAAAATATAATTTAAAAAAGTATTGATTGAATTATTTTAATAAGTAAAAGCATGCATTCAAGGCTCATCACCATATTATATACACTGCTGTGCAATGACTTAATGGAATAAATGAAGAGTCACCTCATAGTGGTAGTCCATGCAGGTCAGGTCTCTCCAGCACTGGTCACCTCTGATTTTAATGAGGCCCTGAACAAAGAGAGAAAACAAGCACTGAACTCAATGTGAAACTGGACGCCATTCTAAAGTCACAGCTGGAAGTTTGAATACATACTAAAAACTAATGTTACATGGGCTTTTTTAAAATTAAACACTTAAAGTGTTTTCACACCTGATAGTCTGGTAGACTCTGTTTGATTGTGGAGCAAAATTATTACATTATCATTTGGTGTGTTTTGCTTTCACACTGCCTCTGTCAAACAAAGCAAACCCTTTGAAAAACAGGTTCGCCTCTTCACCAGTGGTGGCGCTATGTAAAAAACCACAGACGGAAATGACACAAAAACCTCAGAAGAAGACACTGATCACAACTTTCGTCTTTGCGAAATATTGTAGCGTGGCATCAGATTTGAGTTTTTATAGGATTTCTCTTTTCTTTGTAGCAAAACACAAGTCTTAGACCCTAGCATTGAATCTGGTAGCATTTACCCAGAATGCTCTGTGCTATAGTTTGCTTCCTGCTTTTGGAAGGGTTCCTGGTCCGCTCGGCAATCGAGCCACGCCAAAGTTCACTTTTACTAAACCAAAACCTAGGTTTGTAAGCAGTTTTTTATTTCTGGTCTGGATCAGAGTTTGCTTTTTAAGCAAAGAAAATTATCCAAAGATTTTAGAGATGAGCTCATTTTCTTACAAAAACAAAGAAAAAGACACTAAAAGATGACAAATGGCTTAAATCTTCCAAGAGAGAACAGTGGCTACCCACACATCCCACCAACAAAAGACTCCATTAACAACTGCCACCATATTCCTGAGGACAGAGGTGATAAAAACCTTGACTGATTGCAAAAACACTTGATGACAGGAACTACTGAGGTTCAGTTTCAACAGTTAGGATTTCATGGTTGAGCTCCATGACAAACACCACTACCCACCCACCATTCTTAGCTGTTTCCATCCAAATAGCTAAGGGAATAACGTCTTATCCAAAACACGAGACCACCGATGTTGACACATCAGCTGGTCATGTGGCTGAGCACGGAACGCACAGTAAGGCGCCTGCTAACCTGTTTGATTGAATTTAGGAAAAAGCAGAACGTCTCTCTCTCATTAGGAGCTTGGCTGTGGAGGTGGTGAGGTCCAATACCATGCTGTTCATTCTCATGAGTCATGAGACGCAGACATTTCACCAATTACAACTGGACTGAAAAAAATGGAGCACCAGGTCGAGAGATAGCTGGACCTAAGCCTACACAACTATCCTCTAATAGTGGAATACTACTGGGCTTCTTTCTGAAAACACCAGGGACGCACGGTTAGCATAGCATCACGCTAACATTATTTTCTTCAAAAGAGACACAAAAGTTCACCTGAGTTTATGGGAAGATGGATAAAGTTCAAGCCCGGGCGATGTTGACAGGAGGCCCGTTAGAAGCTATAAAAGACTTAGAGATGTCACTAATGGAATAATCTCATCTATCAGCATGTGACACCAATAGGGCACCATGGCAGGAGTTTTTAGAAGTACTAAAATAAGAATTGTACCACCTTCCAAAGAAACATTTAGTCTCATCTTCAATGGAACAACGGGCCTTTAAAGAAACCGCATGATGTGATGGAAACTGCTGCATTTACACTCTGAGCAACTGGCAAAGGTTTCAACCTTCGACCAACATGATGCTGTTCATTTATAATGAAGCTGCTAACATGAGCCTGGCTCCACTGTAAATAAAGATTCTCAATTGGATTTAGGAGCCTTTCCTGTGCGGCTCCAGGTGTATGTTAAAGGCTGATCGCTGATCGACCACAATGAAGGAACTTGGGGACGATCAATCAGTGAACCCCTAATGGCTGACAGAGTAACGGCAAGGCAACTGCATAAAAATTCACACCGTATCTTTCAAAATGTTGTAATTTTTTTAGGTTTTGATTGCTTTTTGTTTCTATTCACAAGCACAAAATATTTATGTAACTGTCAGGGAAAACGGCTTTGAGTTACAATGAAGCCTTGGGTTGCAACACTACATTTTCAAGGTACAGTATGTATTTAACCAAGACTTTTCATAATCAGCGAGCATTTTAAAAAAAAAAAAATCATCTATTAGCCTAAATAGTAGAGTAGTGATTAGTTCAATTAAACGTTTGCATCCATGTCTAAAAACACCAACTCTAGACTTCTAATGGGACGAATGCTGTATCTGGATCAGCCGGCTGTATTGAAAACAAAGCGGAGTATGTCTTAGGCTTCAGCCTGTGTTCTTTAAAATCTAAAAATGGAGAAGAAAAATGGAAATTTGCAAAACGTAGAGCCTGACGTGTCGCAATTCAGCATTAGTCTGAGAACATACCAAGCATATTTGGAGTATTACTCAGTAAGCCATTTCGCTATACTTTTGCTACCATCCCAGCCTGCTGCTGATGCAACAAGCTGTTTCACTCCAGAGCCACAGGTACTTTGTTGCAAACGCTTTCTTTGCAGTCTGAACAGTTTCAAGGCAAACCCCACAGATAATACTGAGTACATTACCACCAGAACGGCGTTAAAATGACATGACTTCAGCAGGGTTAGGCTGGAGGAGAACCCTAAATATACAGATGAGTTTATATGTGAAGTGGATTGTGTGTTTCAGCGAAGTGGAGGTGTGTGGGGTTTTCCCCGTGCTCCTGCTGGGAGGAATTCCACTCGGCTGGTGGCGGCGACTTGTCAAATAAACCCCAACTCTGTGCTCTGTAATCCCCCATGAAATCTGACAAACGAGGCGCTGTGTTGTTGAGTCGAGCTCTCCCGGTGTTTTGCTTTACCGGTGTTTGGCTTTACCAAACACCGGGAGAGCGCTGGAGCAGGACAGCAGTTCCGAAGTATCGCTTTAAAATTAGGAGGACAAACACCAGAATGACTCCATCTGCTTACTGTTTGCATGAACTTTTTCCCATATTTTATCGCATTAAAAACACAAACTTTATCAATTTTTGTTGGAGTTCCACGAGGTCCATCAATTTGAAGGACCGAATAGTTTTGATTTGGACTCACAGCTCCCAGCATGATGCGAACGATGAGCCACCTGAAGGTCCAGATGCAGATGAGGGAGGGGGGACAGCTGCTGGGGACCTGGGACAGAGTCCATACAGGACACAGGAAGACAGCCAGGAAGCCCGTCTCCAACAGCTGGCTCTCCCAACCTGCACAGACGAGCACATTCATACAGTAAAGCAGACGACGCTGCCCAGGCCTGGTTGTGATGTCACTTTTTTTTTTTTTTTAATGCAGGCAGTGCAGAAATTTACCACAGTGATATTTATTTTTACACTGAAGTCTTATGTTTTTTTATACTTAGGACAGAAAGCAGAGCTACCAATGCAAACATGTTGGTGTTTTTGTTATTCATTTGGTTCACAAGCAGACACAGTGGTCGGTAGTTTACACTCCAATCTGGTAAGTTCTCAGGATTGTTAACGTGCTACTGAAGAGGAGTATTTTTCCATGGAGAATTGAGCACAACTGTTGAACTGTTGCATTTGTTTTTGCTACAAACTACAAACATGAACCTGATCTACCATAGAGAGACGCGGTTAACATACTTAGCCTTAGCAAGTATATTCTTCCCAGTTTAGCGTTTTAGCACAAAATCAGCTGTTCCTAAGAAACTGGGTGCAAGATTTTTACAAAATAATTGGGTATGAAAAAAAAACGAAAGAAAGAAAAAAAAGGCAGAACGCCACTACAAATTTAATGAAACAGAAAAATTATTATTTTTCCACCTTTTTCAATTTTTTTGAAATCCAACGTTTTACAAGCGTTTTAAGTGATGAATTTTGCATCCTCTAAACACCTTTACACCAAAAATATCCCCATTTTAAAACCTGCTATTGTATCAGACATCAAGTCTGTCTTTTTGGTCTCATATGGCTCCATAAGGGGAAATTCAAGACTTTCATGAACAGGACTACAACAAGGCAGAGAACTTTAAAGTAATGCAGTACAGTAAATGAAGCAAATCCCAATTTATTTATTTTTCAATAAATAATCTAATAATTTAACACAGAAACAACTGAACTGCAATTTATAGAGTTAAACTTTTAAAAAGAGATCGAATATTGGGTAAGTTTGAGAAAAATATGAAGCAGTTTAATACATACATGAAAAAAGGCAGAGCAGATATTACTGTATTTAAAAGGAAGGGTTTTTTTTTTTTTTTTTTTTTTAGGTATGCACATTTTTGCCATTATGGTGTTTCGATGGTGGTAAATCTGAGAGAAGAAGGTCAAAATTATATCAGGACCATCCTTCTCGTGCTTCCAATCCACGTCTTCGTTTGGAGAAGGAAAAACAAAGGAAGCCCTGGTCGAACTAGTATGATGTTCACTTACCAAAGGAGTACCTGGAAAGAAAAAAATACAAACAAGAACGTCAGAATTTGCTCTTATTTTTGAAAAATGCGTTAAATTTTAACATGCATTGAAATAACCAAATGTGCTTTTTGTTTGTTGTTTTTTTTTCCCTTTGGAGGCCGCGGCATGATGGATACACAGTTAGCTGATGAGGTTTATGCAAAACACGGCCAATGCAAAAATACCTTGCATCATCAAAACTGTTGTTTCTTTTAGTGTGACTCTGTTTACTTCCTCCTACACACACATATGTTCTCCACCTGATTAGATGAACCACAACCGCAACATCAGGAGGAGGAACTGGACCACACTTAGTGGGATGTCATCTGCAGTTTTGCCACTAGATGGCACTAAATCATATCCCAGTTTAAACGGTAGATCAAGTAAACCATAAACCTTAACAAAGCAGGCTTTGTAAACAAACCAAAGACTTATAACTAAGTAGATTACAAAAAGCAACTCTACACTTATCTGTAGACACAATCCTGCTGCCTCCAGTGCAAAGCTTACCCACTTTTGGCAGCAGTACTTCAATGTGGTTCAAGTCCAGCAGACTCAATCACACCTCAATCTCATTTACAGTCAAGACTATTAGCCACATTCAGAGAAAAATATTTGTTTATCTAGGGAAGGCTCCGAAGTGTGCGTGTAAACTCACCACAGCTGTCCCACGTTGACCAAGGAGTGGTAAAGCACCCACAGAGTCACCATGATCACCATATTGGCCATCCCCGTCACCAGGACGAAACCTGACAACGTCATCCCAAGCAAGGCAATGCCATCCAGGTTGGCGTCCATGCTGGTCCAGTCCAAGAACCAGAGGACGGAAGGTGCATATGCCAGGGCCGGCATGCCGATCTTTCCTCCGACGTAGCGCTTGACACTGTTCAGGTAGTTCTTGCAAGGCATTAGCCCGTTCTCTCCAATCAGCTGCTTGTTCTGGTTGTAGGCAACCATGAAGGCCACAACTAGAATGAAAAAAAAAACAAACAAAAAACCTTAGCATCAATGTTTTTTGTGTGCAGAGTCCATATTTGCAGTGTCGACCCATCTCTAACCCAAGCAGATGTATTTCATACTTTTCACGATCAATCTATTCATTCAAGCTGGAGTTTCAAAATTTCACCTGTGGGGATGATATGACACCAAGTTGGCTGATCGACTTTATATTGTGATCCACATTAGATCTCTCTAAAAGCAATATGGATGGTGCTTAAGAACAATGACCCTGCAATATGCAGGGTACAACAGGAAACACCAGAACTCTAAACTATGAATTTAGTGTTTCAAAGATACACCATGAGAGACATGAGCACAATAACAGAGTACACACTGTTACATATTAACTGCGGAGTAATCCCGGTTTTGTGCAAAATTCGGTTCCCCTGTGAAAATCTGTTCCCCCTGTGTCGGGAGCGCGCATTACAGCCAGAGAGGCGAATGAGGCGGATCTGATCATTTTCACGTCGCTTCTGATCCGATTTCTCGGTAAAACAACTCAAATAATCATGTCAAGGTTGTAACATTCAGTTTAATTGGCAGCTGTTGTTTAAAATTTGTAAAATAAATAAATAAACGAGGTCTTCTGACGCTGTTTTGTGTTATTTTAAACGCGAAGAGATTAGCTCTTTTTCCAACTTTTCTCACGTAAGCCTGATAGAAATAAAAGTCAGTCACCAAACAGTTTTCCCAACACTTAGCGTATATGTAAAGATTTTTGAGAATTTGGAAACAGTTGCTCTTTATTCCCCAAGGTTACGGGGTAAGGAGAGGAAAGAATGGATAATTCAGCTGCCTGAAATAATCTATTCCCCCTCCATAAAATGGGAACAACTTAACTTACCAGCAAGTTTTTTTTTCTCTGTTTATTCCTCTCATAATCAACAATAAATCCTGTGATATTCATAGCATTTGCTCCTTATTTGCCAGAGTTACGAGGGGGAACCACATATTTTAGGTGACTAAAATAATCTGTTATCCCTCCATAAAATGGGAACAAATTAATTGACCTGCAAATCCTTAACTGTATATATTCTCCTCATAAACAACAATAAATCCTGTGATTTTGGTAGCATTTGCTCCTTATTTGCCAGAGTTATGATGGGGGAACCATATATTTTAGGTGACTAAAATAATCCATTCCCCCTCCATAAAATGGGGACAATTTAATTTACCAACATGTTTTTAACTGTGCTTATTCATCTCTTCATCAACAGCAAATCATGTAAATCTGGTGTTATTTGCTCCTTATTTGCCAGAGCTATGAGGGGGGAACCATATATTTTAGACACCTGAAATAATCTGTTCCCCCTCAAAAAACATGGGGTCAAACTAATATACCAACAAGTCTTTAATTGTGTGTATTCCTCTCATTATCAACAACAAATCATGTAAGTTTGCTCTTTATTTGACAAAGTTTTGAAGGGGAACCTTCAAAACTTGGCTATATTTTTTTTTCAGGTGGCTATATTTTAGCCACCTGAAATAATTCGTGTCCCCTCCAAAACATGGGAACCAATTAATTTACCAGAAAAATGTTCCCTTCATTTCTCAAAGGTCAGGGGCCTTGGGATCTATCTTTCCATAGCTGTCTTATATCAAAGTCTTGTAAGGATACATATCAAACACAGTTATCAACATGTAATTTATTAACCATTATACAACATAAATAAATTAGCACACAACAGCAAACTCAGGACCCGAAGGTTGTATTTTGAGTGTTTATGAAAATTGTTATCATGATTACTATTATTTGTATGTTTCTCAAAAAAATCTGTACTTAGTCCAAACTTAATACATTTACATGGAATCTGAAATTAATAACTACAATCATCTGTCTGTCTGTCTATCTATCTATCTCTCTCTGTCTGTTTGTCTCCTATATTTTTGGTTTCTTTCCTAGATGTAGTGTGACTTGTGCCTGAGCTGGTTCCATCAGGCGTGTGTGGGAAGCCCACCAATTGAAAAAAATTATTCCTAAGTTAATTTCGCACAAGACCTCTTTTCTCTGTTCATCAGTCAACATGATAGAGGCTGTCAGCTGTTGACACTGAACACAGTAGGCTTTAAAACTACAGAGCTCGTGATTCTAACAGGCAGAAGAAATTTATTGAGCAGTTTTGGGTTGGAAAAGGAACGAGCACGGTTCGGTTCTGGAGCAGTCAGGTGAAACTCACAGTAAATGACAGAGACCGAGCGCAGCAGCACAATGCGAGTGAGCCAGTAAGTTCCGGGTCGGAAGGCCACGAACGGTTTCTTTCCCTCCGAGTCTCCATTGGCGGGGGTTCCGTCCGAAGAGCCGTCGGGGGCTCTATCCGTCTCCGTCCTCCTGCTGTGCACGCGTCTGTTCCTCACGGAGCTCTCCGCAGCTGCAGCGCTGGCCGCCATGTTTACGGAGCTTTGAGTCACGTGACAAAAACATACATACCCGGAAGTGAATTACAATGACTTAGAAAAATCCATTTATTCAGAAAAATATATCTTAGTAAAACAAGAGAAAATTTGTTATTATTATTGTTATTATTATTATTATTATTATTATTATTATTATTATTATTATTATTAATAGTAGTAGTAGTAGTAGTAGTAGTAGTAGTATAAATAAATAAATAAATAAATAAATAAATAAATAAATAAATAAATAAATAACATTGTCCTGAAAACTGTAAATATAATATAAATTATTTGGACAGGTAAACCATAAAAGCAAGACAACTATGTAATAAAAAAGCCAATAAAAAATCACCTTAATATTTTAAATAAAGGGGGAAAAAATGAAACAATAAGAAATTTGTGAAATAAAAAAATTCCACAAATTTGTGATTTTGAAAAATACACAAACATTTTTTTTTTTTTTTTAAAGTTGTGTGTCTATGTATCTTTACAGCAGGACATATAAATACACAGATGGTAGCAGATTGTTACAAAAGGTTGTTTTTAAAAAAAAAAAAACAATTTGAAGTACACTGACTGCTAAAAGTGTCACAAGTTAATTAGACAAGTCGTGTATAAAGTACAATGAAACATAATGAAATTCAGTCATTATATTGCCAAATCTATATTTCATAATTATGTCAGTGCTACTCACTTTTGGTTCCTTTGGTGCTGCACTGCAGCACTAAGAGTTTTGATGGGGAAAACTGCCGACTTGACAGTTTTCCAGGGGACAGCCATTGACACCTTCCTCAAGGAGAGCAAGCGACTAAGGTCTATTGCTAAAGAAGCTCATTATTTGCAGAGTTCTGTATCCAATGCAAATAAGGTTGGGAAGACGGAACATTTTTTTACAATAGTAAAAGTAATAATTACCATCATACATTTCACAAACTGTCCATTTGTTTTGATTTAGAATCAATTTAAGTGCTAATATATGTCGTTTTGTACCAAATTGTTTTTGATAGGTTTAATGACGCAGGGTATTTGCAGGACTCTGTTATACAAAGCAAATGAGGTAAAGTTCAGTGGAAGAAAAAAGTGTGGCAGAAATGTTTTTATAATAATAATTATAATTATCACATATTTTACAAAATGTCCATTTGTTCTTATTTAGAAAAATATTATTGGTCCTAATGCATGTTGAGTCTCTAAATCTAAAGGTCCAAAATTATTTTGAGGCAGGTTTGGGCCTTTATCTTCAGGCTAGTAGGGAATAAGGGTCCAAGTTGACCGCAGTTGTTATTTTTACTGAACATTTTTCAAAATTACAGACTTTCTAAACTTGGAATTCTTCGTCTGACGTTGAATTTTCCAAAGAATTGGGGAAGGAGGTCGCCAATTGTTTTTTTTTGTTTTGTTTTGTTTTTTTTTTTTGTGCAGGCCAATAGCGGATGGAGGTGGAGAGATTGCAGAGTTTAGTTTTCGATGAGCTTGTCAAAGTTGTCATACGTTGGGGAGAATGTGAAGGGGGGTGGCAGCCCCGTGCCAGGTCTTTCCAGTGAGGGAGCTTCATTTCTTTGCGTGGCGATCCAGTCAGAACCGCGCGCTTTTACGCATTTTGGAGCGCTTTTCGCGAACTTTGGAGGCGCTCGAATAAGCCCAGCAACAAACCATGGCTGAAGCGCACGACTTACTCACCGAGGATCCGTGCAGTCCGCAGAGCAGCGACGGCTCTACGCCCCGGCACGAACCGGACCGGGAGCTCAGAAACTCTCCCGCCGGAACTGACGCGCAGGCGGCGGCGCGTCCGCTCGCCGGAGCGGAGAGCCCCCCGGAGGACCAGCGCTTCCCGGCCTGCATCCGGGACGCGGTGTCGCAGGTCCTGAAAGGGTACGACTGGTCGCTGGTGCCCGTGCCGAGTCAGGGGGAGAGAGGGCTGAAGAGCAAGCCGCACGTGAAGAGGCCGATGAACGCCTTCATGGTGTGGGCGCAGGCGGCGCGGAGGAAGCTGGCGGACCAGTACCCGCACCTCCACAACGCGGAGCTGAGCAAGACGCTGGGCAAGCTGTGGAGGTGAGTGGCTGATTTTAGAGACAGTAAAACACAACAGACGAGAAGTGCCCAAAATGTCCACATAGGTTATTCTTGAAAATAGTCATAGTCAGGATGGAGACTTTTGGAATTTGAAAATTGAACATTTTAACATTTTTACATTCTTGGCTTGGCAGATGTGGAGAGGAGCTAAGTGGATCTCTGCCACCTAAAACCTAAAACCTAAATCTAAACAGGCATTTTTTTATGTAAATGCAGTTTTATGGGCTTTTGAATGGTTGTGACAATTGCATTGAGTTGTATTTTACACCGCAGCTGACCCATATTTACATAAGTGACGTTATCCCTATTTAAAATATCACAATATGCCTGAAATAAAACTAAAGCAATGTCAAAAAAAAAAAAGGACTTCTTTCAATTGTCTGTTTTCCACATGTTAAAAACCAATTTCATTTATGAGCACATGATTCCATCAGAAAGTGTGTAATTTATATCTTAATGTCAGAATTTAACTGTAAGGTTTCAGTTGAAAAATTACCCAGGTCTAAAGTTTCAGTCTCTGTTTTGAAGCTTTTCAAGCTTAAAAACATGCAACATGGGTTTTGCTGAAATTAAAGCACTTTTCCAAGCGAAAGACTGTTTTCACACCAACCAATGAGGAGAGACACATCACTCACCAACCATTAATGTGGAACATTTTTTTACGACTGCCACTCAAATTTCAATATTCTGCTCTTTTCAGCTGTTTTTCAGTCACAGTCTTTCAGTGTTTTTTTTTAATTTTTTTTTTATATATATATATATATATAT